>CM035126.1:6414829-6590214 GCA_020205555.1 Panax stipuleanatus
GAAAAATGGTCTCATGAAAGGAAACATCCCGTGAGACAAATATTTTACCGGTTGAGAGATCATAAACCCGATATCCTTTTTGACCGTATGGATACCCAAGGAAGAGACAACGTGTGGTCTAGCATCAAATTTTGTGGGGCGATGATGGTGTGTAGATGCAAAACACAAGCACCCAAAGACTCGTAAATGATCATAGGTAGGCTGTTTATGAAAAAGCATCTCAAAAAAGGTTTTTCCTTTAAGTACGGGCGTGGGAGTTCGGTTGATGAGATAGGTGGACACTAATATGGCGTCTCCCCAAAATTGTTTAGGAAGATTAGCTTGAAATAATAAGGCTCGTGCCACATTGAGAAGGTGGCGGTGTTTTCGTTCGGCAACTCCATTTTGCTGTGGGGTGGAGGCACAACTAGTTTGATGAATGATTCCTTTATCTGAATAAAATTTTGTCATTGTGAATTCAGAACCATTATCACTACGAATAATTTTAACTTTCAAGGAAAATTGTGTCTCAACCAAATTGATGAATGTGGTGATGTATGTAGGAGTGTCGGATTTATGATGCATCAAATAAACCCATGTACATCGAGTATGATCATCAACAATAGTGAGAAAGTATCGTGCCCCAGTGATAGTAGGAATATGGTACCCTCCCCAGATATCAACATGAATTAATTCAAATGGTGAATGAGTAGTAATAGAACTTAATGGAAATTGAACACGTGTTTATTTGGCCAATGGGCAAATTAAACAGTCGTCAATATCACAAAAAGACATGTCTTTAACAGAATTAAAAATCAAATGAAGACTCTTATTTGAAAGATGACCAAGGCATTGATGCCAAAGTCTCGGGGAATGAGAAACTGCTGTGGTGACTGAGCTGTATCTGGGTTTCTTCGAAGTATCAAGGTAGTAAAGTCCACCTCGTTCAGTTCCCGTCCCAATCATCTTCCCCGATCGTTGGTCCTGAAGCATATAAGCATCATTAGTAAATATAGCAAGGCAGTGGGAACTTTGAACAAGCTTGCTAATAGAAATCAGGTTTAATTTAAAAGATGGAACACAAAGGACATCATGTAACGCAAAATCGTCAAAATGAATGCTGTCTGTGTGTGACGGCAGCCACTTCGCCATTGGGAAAGTGCACGGTTCGGTTGGTAACTTGTGAAGTTGTAGTCAACAAGTCCGGAGAGCAAATCATGTGATCTGTGGCTCCTGTGTCAAGTATCCAACACATTCCTTTACCAAAAACAGAAGCACAAAAAGTTGTACCTGAGAAATCACCCATAGAGGATGTACCATCAACATGAGTAGCCATGGAATTGGGCTTATTGTTGTTAAGAAGCGTCATTAGATTCTGGTACTGCTCTGCTGTGAGGTTGAAAGAAGTGGGAGGTGTTGCTGTATTGGCCTTGACATGATGGACCTTAGAGGTAAAGTTCTTACGCTCTTGTTGATCAGGTTTACCACCAGCGGAATTCCTCTTGTGCAACTTACGGCATTCGTCAATGGTGTGACCGCTCCAGCCACAATAATCACATTTAAGATGTGCTCGGCAAGTTTCGGAGGTGTGCCCAGGTCTGCCACAAATTTCACATTTCAAATGAGAATTTTTAGGTGTGAATTTTTTTTCATAATTCCGTGAGTTGTTTCTTACGGCAAAGGCCGTATTGTCAAACACGGGTGCACTTCCCTTTGATACTGCCCATTGTCTTTCATCCTGGAGAATGAGAGAATTAGCTTTGTTAACAGTAGGAAGTGGATCCATGAGTAGAATCTGTCCCCGAACAGTAGCGTAAGTTTCATTAAGGCCCATGAGAAATTTCATAGTCTTTTGACTTTGTTGAAACTGCAGAACCTCTTTGACAGTACCGCAAGTGCAGGATGGAATAGAACACAGTGCGTCTCGTTCATCCCAGAGGCCCTTTAGTTTGGTGTAATAAGCACCAATGGTCATGTTGCCCTGTTTACAATCATGGATTCCTTCTTCAACATGAAAGAGATGGACACTATTGATGCGTGAAAAACGCTCCTCTAGGTCAGCCCAAATTTCATGAGCAGCCTCGTTGTATACTACACTTGCTCCGATATCGTGTGAGATTGAATTGAGAAGCCATGATTTCACGAGAATGTTGCACCGCGTCCATTGTTGGAGTTCTGTGGTGGATGTAATTGGTGGTTTTTGGATGGTGCCATTGATGAAACCTTCTTTATTTTTGATGCTGAGGGCCATGAGCTTGGCACGACTCCAAGTGCCGTAATTGTCCTCATTCAATAGTTGAGTGACAAGAACAACTCCAGGTTGATCGGAGTGGTGAAGATAAAAAGGATCATTTGGATTGCAATATTTATCGGCCTCAAGCGTGGTTTGCTTTCCTGCCATAGATGACGGCTGAAGGAAGAAAAGAAGAGAAAAACTAGGGTTTTTTTGGTTGTCAGGAGAGTTCCTGCTCTGATACCATGTAAGAAATTAATATTCTATGTATTGTATTCATTGAAAGAAAGGGATATATATACAGAATAGGGATCAATTTAGGATCCTCAATTAAAACCTATACACAATCATTGCCTAATTTACATTCCTACATAAATGGAAAACCAAATAATAAAAGTTGACCGTGCATAGATCAAGGAATAGATCAAGGGGATCACAGATCAAGGAGTAGATCAAGGAGATTACATATTTTATTCCTTAACATTGATTTCTGTCATGGATATGTTGTTTGAAACTTTTTGGATTGTATTTGTACTATGTGGAAGTTGTTTGGATTTTATTTTGGTTGGATATTTGGATTCACCAGTTTGAAACAGCTGTCATCCCCTATGTGCTTGAGGATTGATGTGGCTGAAGTGTTGTCGTGCCTGTTGCTACCATCTCAGTCGCATCCTATTTGGGATCTGATCTATCTATTTTTAGTTAGTTTCATTTACATGTCAACATTTTTGATATAATTTGAAATGTCTTGGTGGCCATCTCATTTCATTTTTTTATAGGCCTATAAGCTTACATATTGACTAATTATTGCTATTTGCAGAGATTACTGAAAGAGTAATAGGTTGTACTGTCCATGCTGAGGTATGTTTGTCTACCTAGTGTCAAACTATGTTTTTTTAGAAGCAATTTCTTTGAATTAATGCCTAAACTTACAACTCTTTTATCCCAAACTAGTTGGACTGCAGACTACTACTTGATAATGTGTACTATAAGTAAAAAGTTACAATACATTTTTGAATTTGTTGTATACTATAGTTCTACTATTATACATATACTGTTATAATTATGTGTGTGTGTGTGTGAGTGAATGGGTTCCAGAGATTCAAGTAGGATTTAGTAAGCAACTGAGACCTTTATCCTTGAGAGTTAGGACAAGCTAAATTATTGTAATTTGGTGATTTTATGACAAAGGGAGTCTTGCATCTCTTACTGCAAGTCTTGAGTCTCCTTTTTCGAAAACTAAACAGGAAAAAATTCTAGTATGAAACTTACCTATACAATCTAACCTGCTTTGAATCTATATGAATTGAATCAATATGTTATGTGTCAAAACCTTGATTTAAGAATGCAGCTCAACAATTAGAAACTGTTATTTGAAGATTGCCCAAATAATACATTGAGGAACGTTAAAGTTGGACCAAGTTTACTTGTTAAAAATGAATTATATATATATATATGTTCTTTTTGCCTTAATTGCAATTACTAAATTTATACTTGTTTAGTTATTCTAGGAATTTATGCCATAACTTATTGGGGTCAAGTGTCATACTTTGACAATATAGTGGTGCAATTATTTTCTTTTTCAATATTATTATCATTATTATTATAATCTTACCTTTTGTATATTTTTATATATAATGTTAACATCAACGTTCGAAAAAGCGTTCGAGTCGCGCGCCTCGATGTGGGTCTCAAGGCGAGGCGGAAGCTCTCTGTTGCGAGGCGGTCGCTTCACTGGGAACTAACGAGACTTGCGCCTTTTCCTGCCGAGGCTTAAGCCTTGAAGCGTTGCGCCTCGAGGTGTGTTGAGGCGGGAGCCTTGCTTTGGATAAAAAAAACCCTAAGTTCTTACGCCAAATCATTTGAAGTCTGAAAAAACTTATGGTGCGAGGCGCGACTGCCGTCTTCATCTTCATCGACTTCCTCTTCGTCGACTTCGAATGCCAGGTATTCTGCTTCTTCTTCTTCTTCGTCTGTTTTCTTCTTCTTCTTCTTCTTCTTCGTCTGCTGTCTTCTTCTTTTGTTCTTCTTGTGACACTTCGACTTCGTCGACAAAGGCTTGCGAGGCGAATTCACACAGCGACACTCCTCTGTTTGTGCGACGCGACTTCACACAGTGACTTCGTGCGACGCGACTTCTACAAAGGTTCGATTTCTACAAAGGTTCGACTTCGTGTCTTCTTCTTCTTCGATGTCTTCTCTGTGACTCTGTCTTCTCTGTTTTGGTTTTGTAATTTGTATTTTGTATTGGGTATTTGGGTTGATCTAGTTTTATTGAGTTGCTGATTACTATTTTTCATTTTTGTTAGAATAATAATAATAATAATATTATAAGCTGCATAATAATTATTATTAAGGGGAAGAAATTTGGTTCTAATTTGCGAAATTGGATTCTCTGTCTCATGAAATCTTAATGCACTGGTGTGGTGTGGATGTAATTCATACCAACAGAGATTTGGTTTACTCGACGCAAAAGGGTAATAAATCCCAGTTCCACTAATTCAACTTTCAAGACGGTAAAATATGTACTTTAATTGTTTGCATGACAATTATGTTTTGGTTTTGTAATCTGGGAAGACTATTAGTAATATTGTTTATCACTTTTTTTGGAGCAAGAAGAGTGTTTCCTAGTGGGTTAGTGAAAATATATAGGTCAAAGTTGGAGAAAATATATAGTTCAATTCAATGATATTATGTTGAATTGTAAATATTATGTTATGAAAATATGGATGATCATTATATAAGTAGTTGATGATATTATGTTGTTTTGATGTTTTGTAATGATAGATTATTTTATGATTTTATTAGTATGTTTTTATAATTTTTGGGGACTTTTAGGTTTTCAGATCTTCTGTCTCACTCCGTCTTGAATCTTACACATTACCTCGTACGAAGAAAAACGCGTTGTATCGCTTTTAGCTTTTTTAAACATTGGTTAACATAGTAGACTAACTTCATTTTTATGCTAATGCTTGGTTGATTCCTACTTAGATTTGGACATTATGTCTTGTCAAGGAGGTCTCCGACGTCATGAGATCGTATTGGGATCCAGATCACGGATATATGCTGATGGAGGTGTTTCGGGTGAGTACGGAGGCAACCTGTCTGGTAAAATATTGATCCATGATAATTCAAATACTCAAAAATACATCTACAGGAGTGAGCACTCCCAATATATCAAGGATGGAGGTGATCTTCAAATTAAATTATTTGTTTGTTATAGTTGTATGGGGTATCATATAATATAAACAAAATTTTAGCTGTGCATGAATATTATGAAATAAACAATCTTTTTTTTTTGAACAATTAACAAAATAAAAATCATATACGTTCCTAAAAATTAATTCATTATTCTATAAACTAAAATTCCTCCGATATTCTACATAAATAAATTGAGCAGCGTTTTCCATTATCGACTAATACTCTTTGTTAAAAACTCCTATTTGTCATTTTTTCAATGATAGATGTCTAAAATAATACATTTTCCTCAAATTTGTCACCTAAATTTTATACTCCGCTTAATATCTTAAAACTTTACTTCCTCTTTCAGTTTGGTTTAACTCACGAGGTTCTTCTTTTTTCATAATTTTTTAATCTAATAATAGGCAAAAAGTGCTATTAAAACCCATCAAGGATTTTTAATAAAAAAAATAATTTGTTGGTTAAATAAAAAAAAGTGTAAAATTCAAAGATATTTGAAATTATTATAAAATATAAAATACTAGTTGTGTTCCGTGCCTCCGACATTAGATGGACGAAGGAGCGAAAAATTCAAAATCATTTGTATTTTGTTATATAAATTGAAGATTGAAGATTAGATTGACTATTGGGATGCATTAATAAAGTTGTAATTATGAGAAACCCGATTGTACCCAACCCAATCCAAATGAAGATAGGTAAAAGCAGAAGATAGGTTGTTATTCATATATATATATATATATATATATAGGGAAATGATCCATAGAATACGTTAGCTATTAGTACTGTTTCAACTAACGCTTATCCAGCCGTCCAAAATTAAAGTTAATGGCTGAGATGAGGGCCCAGCAGCTAGAGAGAGTAGCGGCCAGCAATAAATTTTAAATTCCTCTCTGCTGGACGCTAGAGGGAGTAGCGGCCAGCCAAAACGTCGTCATTTTGACTGGCCGCTACTCCCTTTAGCGGCCAACAGAGACGAATTTAAAATTTATTGCTATCCGCTACTCCCTCTAGCGGCCAGAAGAGACGAATTTAAAAATCGTGGGCTGTAAGGGAATTTGGCCCAGTCGCTAGAGGGAGTAACGACCAAATTCACCTTATATCCAATATAGATCTAACAGTTTACTCCATTCCCATCCAAATGCTAAACAGCTGCAGAAATATAGCTTCGGAAAGAATCTGCTAGTTCTGAAATCACTTGTTTGTGCGATAAATTTTTGGTAAGTCTTCACCAATGGCTTTCATGGCTGCTACAAATATATTTTTATCTAGCTCTTCTGAATCTTTTGCTAGTTTAGAATGTAGAAATGAATCGGAGTATGTTAATGATGGTGAAAGTAGTAGTACAATGGTAATGGTTCCTTATGTTGGTCAATTATTTTATAAATTAGAAGAAGCTGAAAATTTTTATAGATCCTATGCCCAAAAAAGTGGATTTGAGATTAGGATTGCTACGAGTCGTAAACATGCTCACAGTAATGATTTGACGTCAAGGTTATATGTATGTAAAAAAGCTGGTAGACCAACTGTGCTAAAGAATTCATTAGATGATGAATGTGATAACGATAAAAAAACAAGACAACGAGACACAATTGGTTGAACACTATGCAAAGCTAGAATGTATGTTGTCCACAGTAAGAAAGAAGATAACTGGCGTATTTCGATTATTGAGTTGGATCACAATCATCAGTTAGTGACACATGCCAAAGTAGATTTGATTGAGACACATAGAAATATTACGCCGGTAGCAAGAAAATTAATTGACACATTAAATCAGGCGGGTATTGGACCAAGTAGGATGATGAATGTTTTGAGCACAATGGGTGGAGGAATCCAAAATGTAGGTTTTAGTGAAAAAAATGTTCATAATGTGGTTAGGGATTTAAGGCGTGACTCGGAGGATGAAAATGATGCACAAGTAGCAGTTAATTATCTGAAAAAATTTGATTTTAGCAATGCAAGTAAATTTTTCTTTCGTGTCAAATCAGGTGAAGACAATCGCATAGCTTGTATCTTGTGGGTAGACACCCGATCAAGATTTATGTATCAATGTTTCGGAGACCTGGTTACATTTGACACTACGTATAGGACAAATAGGTATAATATGCCATTTGTTCCATTTATCGGGGTCAACCACCATTATCACTCTGTTTTATTTGGATTTGCATTGTTAAGGGACGAGACAGAAGACACTTTCAGTTGGGTCTTAGAGACGTGGCTTGAAGCCATGGATTACAAAGCTCTTGTAACCATCATCACTGACCAAGATAAAGTCATGAGCAATGCTATTGGTAGGGTACTCCCATCCACTCATCATTTATTGTGTTCTTGGCATATTATCAATAAATTTCCAGAAAAATTACATCATGTTTATGCGGAACACCCATCGTTCAAAGATGATTTTAACAACTGTGTGTATAATTCATATTCCATTGGCGAGCTTGAAGAGCGTTGGGAAATACTTATGAGAAAATATGATTTGTCTCAAAATGAATGGCTCATAAGTTTGTATGACGTGAAGGAGAAATGGATAAGTGCATACACAAAGAGATATTTTGCTGCAGGAATGACAACCACCGGAAGAAGCGAATGTATGAACCATTTTTTTGATTCTTATGTGAATGCTTCAACAGGCATGAAAGATTTTGTCGTCAAGACTCAGAAGGCTATTGAAAAACAATTCAACAGAGAGAGAAAGGCTGATTATGTAACAAAGCATCGAAAACGTAGTTTGGTTTTAGGAACATCGTTGGAAGTACATGCTTCTGAATGTTATACAAAAGAGATGTTTAGACGTTTTCAAAAAGAGCTCGTGGATTCTTTTAAGTATAACATCAAAAAAGTTAGTGAGCTGTGCATTATTGATGCAAAGGTCTATGCAGTGTACAGGGAAGATGCAATTGAAAATAGTCGGAGATATCGGCAAGTTGTCAATAATTGTGAGGGGGGTTGATAACATGTACTTGTCAAATGTTCTCACATTCTGGTCAGATTTGCAGACACATACTGAGATTATTAAGCTTCAAGAGTATTGCACGAATACCTGCTTACATGATCGTTCCTCGATGGACAAGAGATGCTAATAGGAGTAATGGTGAAGAGGAAATGGTTTCTCCAATGAGTGCAGACTTTGAAAAAAACCAATCAATGCGCTACAATCATTTGATTAGTGATTTTCAAGAGTTAGCTAGTAAAGCTGCTTGCTCAGTTAGAGGCTACAAGACAATACTACAACAAAATGCACGGGGAAAAGCCCTTATTGATCAATACGACCAGGATGAGACAGACATACTAGACGATGATAATGACCGCGCAGAATTACATGCAGCTCAGGATATGGGATTGCAAGATGATGATGATGATGATGATGATGATGATGAAGAGTATAAGGTTGATGAGGAAGAACAAGAGTATTTGCCACCAATTGCTTCTCAGACAAATGGTCGAAAAAGACAATCAAGATTAAAAAATGCCCTTGAAAGATTTGTAGGTTGTAAGTCTCACCGAAAATGTGCAATATGTGGATTTGAAACTAACCATGACAAGCGCAATCATTATAGGGTGTTAGGACTTCCTGAACCTAAAGATAATTAATGTCTCGTTATGTGTTTATTTGAAATTTACAAGTGTTTTTGTTCTTGAGTGATTATGGAGATGTAATTTAATCAGAATGTTGAAATGTTTGTTTTGTAATCAGAATGTTGAATCATTTGTAATTTAATCAGAATGTTGGAATGTTTGTACTTTTCTGGACTAGACATGTTTTGTTTCTCCATGTAAATGTTTGCATGTTACTGCTGAGGGTGTGATGCCAAAGATTTCCCGGATGCTGGCCGTAAGGGTTTGGTGCCTAATGCCTGTATGCTGGCTGCTAGAAGGAGTAGCGGCCAGCATACAGGCATTAGGCACCAGTTGACAAGCAAGATACCAAATGCCTGTATGCTGACCACTAGAGGGAGTAGCGGCCAGAACTTTTTACAAAAGTGCTGGCCGCTACTCCCTCTAGCGGCCAGCATCCTGGCATTTGGCACCAGTTGACAAGCAGGATACCAACCCATACCTGTTAAACAACTTAATCACCAACATGCAAACAATATATATAACAAATTAACCAATTAAAACACATGATCAATACCAAAATCACTCAATGAAATACCACCAGCAGTACAAAATATCTTTCATCCAAAGCAAGAAAATATTACATGTTCAAGATTAACCTCTAATTAATTTGGTCTTTGGGTATTTCTCTAGCCTTATATTTGAACAATTCATAAGCTATTCTATACCTAAAGACCGATACATCATCCAAAGACCATTTTTCTTTGCCAAGGTCAATATTGCCCCGCACGAGGTAGTCAACATACTTGCAAACAAATATGCCGCAATCGTAATAATTGTCCTGCATAGGTCGAGCCTTTGTTGTCTGCACCTTTGGGGGTGTACGAGGCCAATCACCGAACGGGTTACCCATTCGCAATATCAACGGTATCAATTGTATCTACAATAACAATAACGGCATTAGTACGTACATATATTGCGGGAAAACTAACTGACTGTATTAAACACAAAATGTCACGTACCGCGACATTGATGTACTCTTTGTACTTTTCGAATAACGTCAAGAGCGGTTTGTCATTATATAGCGGGTCGAGAATAGAAACCTTCCATGTTGAGACCGAAAAGGTTAAGAGTATGAAATGACTGTCACGTGGGATACATATAGGCATGAAGATAAAGTCGCACTGATGTATCGGCGGTCCCACTTGAGGTGCGCATATGACTGGCAGAAAAGATCTCCACGAATTTCCTCCCTAGTTGACAAGGCACCTTTCCCCAAGTGCATGAAAAAGGAGGGCATGAAGCCAAATTTTGCCCATCTCTGTATTCCCTCACTCTGATATTTGGCTTCCCGATCCCGCAGAAGGCACATATATGCGTCCATCACATGTTCGTATATCCAAATTCCGGGTTGCAAAGAATTCATATCTTGGTGAGTCAATGTGTACCAATGTTGAGGGTGCGAAATGGGAAATTGAAGATGATTGGGGGGAGTTGGGGAGAAGAAGTTCTCGTTGATCATTCCAATCTTTGGCCCACGAAGTCTTTTTGTTATAGACCCTTTAGGTCCATATGCTTCTACTGGAACATCATCGCCAATAAACGAAGAACCACCCTCGTACGTAAGCTGAGTAAGATGGGACGTATCACAAGTAACCTGGGTGGTAGGGATGTATACATCGAGCTCAAGCGCAGGGGTGGGCCTCTCTGTCTGTTCACCCCACGTATACTCCTCCCCCCACCCCTGACATCTGCATCATACAACTCATATAGTTGATCCCAACCCTCTTTCATGTGATTGTATTCGGGAGGAAAGTCTTGCTTGAACTTGAAAATTTTGTCAAGGAGAGATTTTGCGCCATCAATCTATGCAAAAATAACATAAAATAAGAAAACAAACAAAATAAATTAGTATCGAAGAATACAATAGATTACAGCAAATAAACAAGCAATATATTATATTAATGTTACCCATTTGTAAAACTTTAACTTGCTTACCATGCTAACCATACGATGTTGATTATATACAGAACGAGGCTCGTAGGTAGTGTTGGAATCTCCTTCGCATCGAGGGCGGTGCAAGTGTCGTCGGGTAATTTTTTTGTACCACTTGAAGTATGTATCCATAGGGATAATTTTAGCAACCTCCTGAACTTCTACCTCGAAACTTTCCATATATAGCTCCCACTCATCAATGTATTTTCTTCTCATTTGTATGTAATCTGGTGGCTCAAATGACTGTTCTATGGGTTGTCTCAAAGCATCATTTCTCTCAGCTGGGGACAGAATGCCTTGGATATACCCATATTTCCTCATTATCCGGTCGGGCATTTGATACTCGACAATATCAAAATGAATCAATGGGACCCGACCGAATCCTGCCAATCTAGCCTCATAGTTATAGTACCTCCAATCATCATCCCATCGCTAGTATGGCCGCCATACTACCTCCCACTGAGGTTGCCTATCAAATTCGCCCCGGTAGAAAGATAGATGGTGATGGGGATCGTTTCGCCTATCACCATATTGATGTTTGGCAGAGTACGCCCATGCTGTTGCTCTAGGGACCCAAAGTAAAGAATTAGGCCTAGGGTTAGGCCTTCCAACCAAAAAACGCTTGTATGCCCAAATTTGAAACAAGGTCACATAACCATTGATATAATTACATTCTTTCATAGATGCTGTGTACAGACCCCGATATAAATATGACAAATATGCGGCACCCCATGCATATGTGGCAGTCTTATTTGAATCATAAATAAAATACATGTACCTAGGGTGTACAGTATTTTTTGACCTTATGGGAAATAAAACCCCCCCCGCATAGCCAAAGGACATATGCCTTTATATACATATCAACCACATCTTTACTTGCATTGTCTGGACACTTGAAAAAAAATTTATGTAACCAAACTAAGGAAATACCACGTTTTTTTTTACATTATTCCATTCTCCAGCCCATTCATTCCCAAAGATTTCCCTAAAATAACTTAATGGAACATCAAATGAAGGACAAGTTAAGAAGGGCTTACCCAATACTGGCAAACGAAAAATAAAATGGACATCCTCCAATGTTATTGTTATTTCACCACATTTCATATGAAATGTATTTGTCTCTGGCCGCCATCTCTCAATCAAAGAAGATATAAGACTGACATCTATTCTGGTTACTACTGCCGGATAACTAAACCCCTTAAACCCCCACGCCTCTAATAATTTTTTTTGTAGGCTGGTAAGTTCCCATTTATCATATATAATTGAAGTAGATTGGCTTGACATCAGTGTACCCCTTTCAATCCCATTCCACACATCCTCCGATACATGCTTTTTTTGAGCATAAAGGACATTGTGATCAATGGGTCCAGGCAGCCAATTGTCCATATTTACCTAAAAATATCAATAACAATAAAACTTTCATTCAATGTCTAAATAAATATTTGACCAAAAATAATACAAAACAACAACGATAATATTTCATATATGCAAGTGTATTTACATTTTATAACAAAATGACAATTTTTGCGAGAAATAACCAACAATAATAAAACATTTAACACAATTTATGCATATATAATACTCAAAAATATACATACTAATATTTTATATATAGAAAATACCCAATTTATACACATAATTTGTATATATAGATGCATACCTACCACCCAATTTGTATACATACATATAATAATACTAAATTTTTCACTTATATACTATGCTTTAATATAGCAATAATTTTTAAGATATTTAGCAAAATACTATCGTTCAATGTCTTTTTTGTTTCTAAAGATATTTACAAAAGCATATTAGGTTGAAAGACACTTACTTTACCGGTTGAAGTTGAGATTGATGGGCCAAATTCGAAGCTAGCAGCAAACCCTCCTCCTTCTCTTTGTGCAACGCCGTCTCTCTGTAGCAGCAAACTGCAAACGCAAGCAGTATACAAGACTTAATTTAGATCTGGGAAACGCTTGGTCGTTACTCCTTCTAGCGGCTGGGCCAAATTTCCTTACAGCCGACGAGTTTAAATTCGTCTCTTCTGGCCGTTAGAGGGAGTAGCGGCCAGCAATAAATTTTAAATTCGTCTCTGCTGGCTGCTAGAGGGAGTAGCGGCCAGTCAAAATGACGTTTTGGCTGGCCGCTACTCCCTCTAACGGACAGGAGAGAGAAATTTAAAATTTATTGCTAGCCGCTACTCCCTCCAGTGGATGGGCCCTCATTTTAACCATTAACTCTAATTTTGGACGGCTGGATAAGCGTTAATTGAAACAGTACTAATAGCTAACGTATTTTATGGATCATTTCCCATATATATATATATATATATATATATATAAAATCAGATCTTGTGATGGACAACTTTCAGACGGAAATGGTTGAATCAGATCCGGAGACGGACAAAAATTTGCAGACGAAAAACAGGGATTACTCCCTCGGGAAGCGCCATCGCGACGACGACAAGGACGTCTCCGACGTCACGGAGGTCTCCGACGACAAGGAGGTCTCTTACGACAAGGCGGTCTCCGACGTCCAGGAGGTCTCCGATGTCCAGAATTTTGATGATCCAAATCGCGGAGAAATGCTGATGGAGGTGTTTCGGGTGAGGATACACAGGGGAGGCAACCTGTCTGGTAAAATCTTGATCAATGATGATTCAAATACTCATCAATACATCTACAGGAGTGAGCACTCCCAATATATTAAGGATGGGGTGATCTGCTGCTGACTGGCCTCAATCGTGCTGCTATTTACATCGATGATATTCTCGCTGTCTTTTGGGATCTGAATCTCACCAACCCCTCCGAACACCAACCTAAACGCATCACAAACTGCAAGGACTGCTTTCACGATGATGGCTCCTTTTCCCCAACACATTCCAAGGCGGATGCTTTTAACTATTCCTCACAGTCATACTTCTTTGACCTTCCCTTATATGAGGAAATTAAGGACGAGGATGGACAAGTGTGTGCAACAGTGATGTACGCCTTCTTCCATGAAGCCATGCAAGCCGATATAGAGGTTAGCCTGATAGATGAAAAGATAGAAGGCGTCTATGGATCGATCACCGCTAAAAATGACATGATTGTTGATCCTCTTTGGGAGAGTTTTCTCTTCCTCAAGGAGGACTCGAGTGAAAGTGTAGAAGTAGTAGATGGGCAGCAAATTCCATTGCCCAGGTCCGTAGTAGCCGTTCCAGTCAAGTCCAACCTCATAGTTTGTGCACATCTGAAAAGCAAGGACACGGACAAGGAGTTTAAAGCAGATATATCCTTTGGTGTTGAACTCCATGGTGAATCGGAAAAACTAATAAACAGCATACAAGTGAGGGTCACTTGGAAACACTATTGGTATGAGTATATATATGTTTCTATTGTAAATTTGTGACTTTTAAATGCTTGAACTTTTATAGACTCATTTCTGTTTAAAGAATCACCTTTTGTTTTAATTCGAAACAGGGATGTATGGTGATATGCAGTGATCCAGCTGCGTGCTAGTACAGAAGATCTCAGATTGGAGGCACCTTGGAATTCGGTTTGCTATTTTATGTATTTCCTTTTTTTAAAAATTAGGATTATGATTGTTTTAAACGGGGATTATTTGATTTTGTCATGGATGTGTTGTTTGAAACTTTGTGGATTGTATTTGTACAATGTGGAAGTTGTTTGGATTTCATATTGGTTGGATATTTGGATTCACCTGTTTGAAACAGCTGCCATCCGATTGATGTGGCTGAAGTGTTGTCGTGCCTGTTGCTACCATCTCAGTCGCAGCCTATTTGGGATCTGATCTATCTATTTTTAGCTAGTTTCATTTACATGTCAACATTTTTGATGTAATTTGAAATGTCTTGGTGGCCATCTCATTTCATTTTTTTTATAGGCCTATAAGCTTACATATTGACTAATAATTTCTATTTGCAGAGATTGCTGAAAGAGTAATAGGTTGTACTGTCCATGCTGAGGTATGTTTGTCTACTGAGTGTCAAACTATGTTTTTTAGAAGCAATTTCTTTGAATTAATGCTAAACTTACAACTCTTTTATCCCAAGCTACTTGGAGTGCAGACTACTACTTGATAATGTGTACTATAAGTAAAAAGTTACAATACATTTTTGAATTTGTTGTATACTGTAGTTCTACTATTATACATAAACTGTTATAATTATGTGTGTGTGTGAGTGAATGGGTTCCAGAGATTCAAGTAGGATTTAGTAAGCAACTGAGATCTTTATCCTTGAGAGTTAGGACAAGCTAAATTATTGTAATTTGGTGATTTTATGACAGAGGGAGTCTTGCATCTCTTACTGCAAGTCTTGAGTCTCCTTTTTCGAAAACTAAACAGGAAAAAATTCTAGTATGAAACTTACCTATACAATCTATCCTGCTTTGAATCTATATGAATTGAATCAATATGTTATTGGTCAAAACCTTGATTTAAGAATGCAGCTCAACAATTAGAAACTGTTATTTGAAGATTGCCCAAATAATACATTGAGGAAGGTTAAAGTTGGACTAAGTTTACTTGTTAAAAATGAATTATATATATATAGGGGACTGATCCATAGCAAACGTTGTAATTTTAAGCATAGTCTTACAACAGATCGCGACCCTCCACGCTAAGATCGAACGGCTTTATAAACTCCCCGTCCGCAGTTTAGTTTCCAGTAATCCGTACTTTAATACTGCGGACGAGATAGAAGACTAAAATACTCCTTATAAAAATCAAACCACATCAACAGTATTAAACTGCGGAGCTTTCACTGCATTTTTTTCTCTCTCCTCTCTTTGACAAAGCAAACAGAGGCTCTGTAATTGAGTGATCTTGGTGAATCTTCTTCATCATCACTACTATCAAAATTACTTTCATCAAGCACAAGGAATCCATGCATTAAGAATTGGAATAACAGTGTTGCATTGTGCACAAATGCAACCCTTAATTAGTAAGTCGCAACATTTTCTCAAGCACAAGGAATCCATGCATTAAGAATTGGAATAACTCCCATAACAACATAGAAATGATTTCCAACCTACAAAGGATCCAAGGAATCCACTCTTACTTTTCTCTCTCTAAAAACTCTGCAACTAATTAAGTCACCACCTCTCTTTGGAGTGGTCCAAAGAGACTAACAATTCACTCCGGTCCGAAGTGAATAACAATAATAGACTAAATTTGTCCGTATGCAGTTAATCCACTAGTAAGCAATAGAATTCAATTTTTGAATGAATAAATCAACTAAATCATATCATTTGCAGGCTTGAAAGGAACAGAGGGTTGATTAGAATGGCAGACCAAAAACATGTTCGGCGGTGTCGGCAACATGTTCGGCGAATCTGAGTTGGGATCCAAAAACATGTCGGCCATCCAACTTCATGTAATCCGACCCCGAAACCTTCGGTCATTCGAATCCGAAGCCATCCGAACTCATCCGAAGCCATTCCGAAGTCATCTGAATCCATCCCGAAGCCATCCGACTCCCGATTGAATTGAGCCGACTCCCAATCCCGACCCCAACCTCGACTCCCGAACCCCGACCCTGAAAAACTATCCGTTTCCGCTACGGTGCCGACAACGATCAAGCCGCGTTCAATTTCTTGGGTCGGTCACTCCACGATACAAATCCGTCCGATACGAAACTGATCAGCAAATGGGTTTAGTTCAATCTCTTATTTGCAACATGCTTTAATTCATTCGGCGGCGATGGAAGTGTACATGTCGAGGAGACAGAATAACTAGAGAGACGAAAAGAGACGGAGCCTATATTTTTCATCTTTGTCCTTGGAATCTTAGTTTCACCTTTTCATGGTGTATATTTGTGAGTTTTTTTAGGCTTGTTATTACTATGTTATAGTGTTGTATCTGAAACTCAAAAAGTTTATTTTTTGAATTCTACAGATGTTGTAGTCGCAACTCCCTTTGTTTTCATGCTACATTCGGCCAACCCCCCATTTGGCTTACGTCATGCAAGATGATTTACTGTTTTCTTTTCTTGTTTATTTAATTCTCTCTCGTACGTGCTGCATTGCATGCATGACCACATGATGAATACATGGAGTTGCTGGGCATTCTCAACCGTGGCAGCGGTGGATTAAGGGATAAACCAGATAGTCCGGATTATGAACGTGCTGGGTCGGCTGCTCTGCCAAGGTATTTTACCCAATTCGGGCACCCAATACCAGAAAACGAGGACCGAGTTCACTCTTGATTTGATCCGAGAACTCGAAGGTTCAGCAGGTGGAACACAAATGCTGGCCGATTTCAGCCCTTGCATAAACAAGTAAGCAAAAGGCTTCAACATGACCCTCCAGTGCAACATTCATTACTGCCGAAAAACCTTTATCCGCTGCCACAGTTGAGAATGCCCAGCAACTCCCTGTATTCATCATGTGGCCATGCATGCAATTTCGGCCACAGTTGAGATGGGTTTTCCGGGAGGCAGATTGTCCAATTTCGGGCAGGCTGATATGTATTCGGTGCAGTCATCTTTACCATACTAAGTGTCTTACAACGAAATCTGCAGTTCCTTTCATGCTTTAATGGGCGATTCATTGATTTTGGTCATGTCCCTAATAATTCATGATATGTGGTGGTTTGTTAATTTTTAAAGTCGACACTAGATCACTGGTGTTAACGCCAAGTTTTGCCAGCGCGTCCAATCACCAAATCCACGCACTCAAACCTGCACAATAACACGTCACCAACGAAGCTTGAAGGCTGGGGCCGCCGGGTGATAGCTCCGGTGTGAGAATAAATACAGGCTGGTCACAAGGTTAACAATGGAGGCAGTAATGTATAGTGCTCAAGTGAATAATACCTGTTACCATTAGGTCAAACCTTGTATTTATAGTCATTCTCACCGCCTCTAGAACCCATGTCCCAGTCTAGTTAGGACTCCTAAACATGGCAGTTACCATTGTTTGGGTCCAACGCAATCTCCCTTAAAAGTACAAGTTGGTGGTCATCCAACCACTTGCCTTATAAGAATTAGTATGGAGATGGGATTAGGGTTAAGACCCTTAATCTTTTAGACTCCTTATTGCTCCGGGCACCATCCGAGAAATAACCTTCGGTGTGGGCCTTACAAAGTGGTCTGAACCCCATCCCGAAGGGCTCGGTAGTCCGATCCCGATCATTACCTATTCGGTCTAGACTCCGGCCCGAAGGGCTTGGTAATTCGATCCCGATCATCATTATGTTGGTCTGGGCCTCGGTCTCGTGGGACTAAGATGCCCGATCCGGATGATACCAGCTGGGTCTGGGTTCTGGCCCAAAGGGCTCAAATACCCGATCCCGAGCTCTGCTACCCCAATCCTGGCTTCGGCCCATTGGGCCCGATAAGCTCCTCTCGGCCCAGGCCTTCTATCCGTGTAGTGGTCGGTGGATTATACCCGATCATTGCCCCCCAGTCTCTCATTATAACAAGCCTTTAATGGGATATTTAATGAGAGGTTTGAAGAGATGCCTGGGTAATCCAACCGACCTAATTAATGCAGTACACGATACACAAGAAATGAACGGCCCAACGTCATTATTAGCCGCCTATTGAGATTCGTGCAGCATCAGTATAAATACCTCCTCACCCCACGACAGTCACTTTTTACGAACTCTCTTTCTCTGAGCTCATTTCAAAAGACTTTCCGGTGAGCACGATTTCTGGCGAGAGATTTCTCTTACTCCAATCAGGCTTTTTACCACCTCAAATCGCCTCATTTCCACCGACTTTCTGTTCTGATGGCTGATTCCGGCATCCTTCCCACTGTTTCTACCACCGACTTGACCCCCCCCCCCCACTGAAGTCACTCCTACTTCTGCTGAAATGGCCGCCACCGTCACCATCGCCAGCACTGACTTGGTGCCGGTTGATTTGCCGGAGGTTCTTGTTGGTGACACCGCCGTTGGTACCGAGGCTGGGATTCGGGCTACCTACCGATCTGAGGCGGACTTCTCCCATATCAACACCAAATCCACCATCACTCCTACCCAACTTTTTGACGCTCGGGAACTTTTCAACATTTCCCAAGAGTACAATCTTCGGGTGCCAAGACCCAATGAGAGGATGTTCTGGCGCCCCGAAGGCAAGTGGGTGGCCGTCCCGACATACGCTCTGAGGTATGAGGTCCGCTTCCCACTTCATGAGTTTATTGTGTCCTTTCTCTGCTTTGTGGGGATCGGGTTCGCACAGCTTGTGCCGAACTCGTATATCCACTTAGTAAGCTTCATCGCCATCTGTCAAGAACTAGGGGTTCCCCCCAGTCTTGATTTTTTCTTCGTACTATTTTCGGTCGGCAAGTCCAAGGAGCCTGGCTTTCGTCAGTTGAACCGGATTTCCGGCCGAGCTACGTTCGCAAAAACCCCCTCTAGCAACAAGGGGTGGCACAACCAGTGGATGTTCGTCAAGGGGACCGATCTGCAGTTACTTCCGAACTGGTCGTCTCCCGATGACACCATTGTGAAAGTAACGACCTTTCCAACTGCCCGAAGAGATGAATTCCGAACCTTCTACCAGAAGGTGAAAAATACTATGTGGAGTCTGGACACTCTGGCCAATGAGGTCTGGTTGTACAAGCATGGATGTAAGCTTTCACTCTCGATCTCGCTTGTCTTTTTCTTCCCTTCTGTCTTGTTTTGTCCTAATTTCTGACGTGTAATTTCCTTTTGTAGTGACCATCTTCAAGCCGAAGGGCATCGATGAGTCTATCTCCCCTTTCCCCGTTCGTTCCGGCCTGATCCACCTACCGCTTGGGGACGGTGTCACCGAAGGGGAGACAATGCCAATCTCTGAGCTCTCCGTGGATTCCTCTCCTGCTCCCCCGAAGGATGTCACGCAGATGTCTCAGGCTGAGAAGGTGGCTTTGCTGAAAAAGAGAAAGAAGAGGGTTCTGACGAAGGCCCCCCCCAAGCCATCTTCTCAGAAGCGGAAGGTGTCGGAGTCGGCTCCTCCACCAACTTGTGAAGTGAAAGTCCTTGTGGATCCCGAGGAGACAGAAGACGAAGCTGTCGAACCTCGCCCCAAGCGATTGAAGCCGAAGTTGGTGGATGAGCCTGATCCCCAGGTTATCCCGATTCCTACGCCTGTTGCTGAAGTCGATCCCTCTCCCAAGGCCGGTCCGTCCTCTGCGTCCGGCTCATCCAGGGGTTCTCCTCCAACAAGCTTTTGGCCTAAGAGCCCCTCTGAAGCATTCCCCTTTGATGCCCTGGATCATTTCAAACTTCCCGGGGATGATGCTCGGTTCAAGGGGCATTCTACCGAGGGCCTCTTGGTCTCTTATATTAAGGCCCAGTGTCAGGTAAATCCGAAGGCTTTAGACTCTGTGTTCTTTGAATATCTGCCTGCCCATTATTGACTTGTTTCTTTTTCCCCGATGTAGGCTAACGCTATTCTGGCCCGAGCTATCCCCCCGGTCGTTAAGGCTACCCGGAAGGAGATTCAGCTTCGGGCCGATGTGGAGCTACTCGAGGCCGATATTCGGGGTTTATCGGCTGATTTGGCTAAGGAGAAGGAAAGTCATGCCGATACCCGAAATAAGGTGACGTTCGCCGAACGTCAAGCCAACGAACAGCAGAGGCGCCATCATAATCTGTAGAAGGAGTTTGTTGCCCTTGACAGTTATAATAAACAGCTCCTCGAGGAGAGGACCCTTCTGAAAGAGAAGGACCTGGATCAGCAGAACGCCCTTCTGATCCTCCAGAGTCAAATTTCCGAAATGCACGCCCAACAAATGGTGTTGATGAGGGAGAATTCGTCTCTGGAGTCAGATCGTGCCGAAGCCATACAGCGAGCTGTTCAACAATACCGAGAGTCTCCTGAACTCCGTGAAATGGTCATGGCCTAGTTTGCTGAAGGCTATGACGCTCATCGGAAGAGTGCTCGGGGTAAGATGGATACCGCGGGTTTGGATGCTGCTGTTCTCAATTCTTCCGAAGGAGAGTCTGATTCCGGAGAGGATGCTGATGGCGAGGCTCCGGATCCATAGTTTAGGATTTCACATGTAATTTTTTTTTTGTCTATTTCTTTTGTAACTTTGCCCGATCGGATCTGCGTATAACTTTGTCCGATCAGTTCAAGTTGTTTTCTAACTATTCTGATCGGATCTGTTTATCGCCAGTCCGAGGGGTTTTGTAAACTTTTAGAATTTGAATGAAGATAAAAAAAATTTGCGAAGAGAGAAATCTATTTTATTTTATTAATGTATAAAGCAGCTTACATAAGCGAAAGTAAATTACATGACTTTTACTGATAATATTTTCTAAGTCTTCCGGCATGACATGTATTTTTTACCTCTGTACCATCTAGCGCCCGAAGCCGATAAGTTCCCGGCTTCGGCACCTCAGTTACTTCATAAGGTCCTTCCCAGTTCGGCATTAACTTGCCCGTGTTCTGGGGGGTTGATGCCTCTGCTTCCCGAAGAACCAGGTCCCCGACCCCAAACCTCCTTTGCTTCACAGTCTGATTGTAATGTCGGGCCGTTCTCTTCTGGTATATTGCTAGTCTTATCGATGCTGAATCCCGAATCTCATCCAATAGATCTAAATTCAATCGTAAACCATCATCATTGTATAATTCCTGGTACTGACTGATTCGAAGTGTTGGTGATCCGATCTCGACGGGTATCAGTGCATCGGTTCCATAGGCTAGTCTGAACGGTGAGTCCCCTGTTGTGGTCCTCGGGGTAGTCCGATACGCCCATAGGACGCTGAGCAGCTCTTCGGGCCATCTTCCCTTTAATTCATCTAACCTTCTTTTAATTCCTGTGAGCAGGATCCTGTTGGTGACTTCTACCTGTCCATTGGATTGGGGGTGGGCCACTGAAGTCTTTCTGTGTTGGATGCCTAACTCTTTTAGGAAAATTTCGAATTTGGACCCCACAAATTGTCTGCCATTGTCCGAGACCAAGACCATCGGAATGCCGAACCGGGAAACAACATACTCCTTAAAGAACTTGAGGCATTCTTGTTCGGTAATCTTATGTAATGGTTTGGCTTCCACCCACTTTGTCATGTAGTCGATTGCAACGATTACGAAAGTGACCTGCCCTTTGGCCTTCGGTAATGGTCCCAAGATATCAATCCCCCACATAGCAAATGGAATAGGGGATAAGACCGAACATAACTCTTCGGGAGGTCTATGTGGGATAGAACTATATAACTGACACTTTGGACATTTTCTGACGTAATCCTTTGCTTCTTGAAAGATGGTCGGCCAATAGTATCCCTGCCTCATAATTTTGTAAGCCAATGACTTGGCCCCCATGTGATCCCCACAGATTCCTTCATGTACTTCCCTCAGTGTATACTCAGCCTTCGAAGGCGTCAGACACTTCAGTAAAGGAGAGGTGAATGCCCTACGGTACAGATCCCCATCAATAAGAACGAAGTTAGAACTCCTGTGTTTGATTTTTCTAGCGTACAAACGATCCGAAGGCAGAATCCCCTCGGCCAGGTAAGTAATGTAAGGCGTAAGCCAACAGTCGAGCCGATCCAGGGTCAGTACGTCTGTCCTTTGAATACTAGGTTTGTCTAATACTTCCAAGTATACTGATCCGGTGAAAGAACTTGCTTCGGTTGTGGCTAGTTTGGCTAGGGAATCTGCTACTGTATTGTCTGTCCGATCGATCCCCAGACAGCTGTACGACTCGAAGTATGAGAGTTCGTCCTTTACCTCCGCCAGGTATTTTGATACGAACCTTCTAAGAGCCGCTATCCGACTTGTCAGCCTCTGCACATCTTTGTAAGACTTTGGGGATTTCATATCTAGTATCGCTTGGATCTTCTCCGGGTTTGCCTCGATACCCCTTTTGCCAACTAGATAACCCAGGAACTTCCCTGATCCTAATCCGAAGGTACACTTTGTTGGGTTCAGGCGAAGCTTGTATTTCCGAACCGTTTCTAAGCAGTTTTCCAGGTCCACCAGATGATCTCGAACTGACACGCTTTTTACAATCATATCGTCTACGTAGACCTCCATGCTTCGGCCTAGCTGCTTTGTAAACATATAGTTCATCATTCGCTGATAAGTGGCCCCTGCGTTCAGCAGTCCAAAGGTCATCTTCCGATATGCATAAATGGCCCGATGCGTGATGAAGCTTGTCTTCGGGATGTCTTCCTTAGCCATTGAGATTTGATGATATCCCGAAAAAGCATCCATGAAGCTCAGCATGCCGTACCCTGAAGTGGCATCAGACAATTGATCAATGTTGGGCAAAAGGTAGAAATCTTTCGGGCACGCCTTGTTCAGGTCTGTGTAATCAATGCAGATTCTCCATTTCCCATTCTGTTTCTGAACCAGCACCACGTTTGCCAGCCACTCCGGATAATCAATTTCGAAGATAAACCCTGCCTCTAGTAATTTAGCGACCTCTTCATCGATAATTTTCTGCCTCTCCGGGGCGAAAATTCTTCTCTTCTGTATGACCGGCCTCTTATTGGGATCTACTTCCAGTCGGTGTAGTGCTACTGATTTGTCCACCCCGGGCATATCACTGGGTACCCATGCAAAGATATCCGCGTACACCCGAAGCAGATCGATCAACCCGGTCCGGAAGGGTTCTATCAATCCTGAACCGATCTTTATCATTTTTTTCTCGTTCCCCAAGATTAGTTGTATATCCTCTGTTTCTTCGGCTGGTAATGCAAGTGGCTCTGTACTACCTTCTGTAAATGTTTCTATCTCAATAGCCATCGTCTGCTTCTGCTTGCTTACCCCGGTTCCTGAAGAGATCAAAGTATTCCGATAACACCTACGAGCGATATCTAGGTCGCCTTTTACCTCTCTGATTCCGTTCGGTGTGGGGAACTTGATTTTGAAATGAGGTATGGAGGTGACTGCTTGTAAGGCTGCCAGGGTCGGTCTTCCCAATATGGCGTTGTAAGCCGAATTTACCTGAACAACGAAAAATCTGACCATAATCTCCAGTTGTTGGGGAGCTGTGCCAAACTTAACCGGCAATTCGATGGTGCCCGACACATGCACCGGGTCGCCACTGAATCCGTACAATGGCCCTTCCCCCCCAGTTCCATCTTCTTTCCCCCTAGGTCCATCCTCTGATAAGCATGTGTATACAGTATGTCGACCGAGGATCTGTTGTCTACCATCATCCTTCTCATGTCCACTGGTCCGACCTGAGCCGTTATCACCAATGCCCCATCATGCGACTCTATGGGATTCGAAGGGTAGTCTTCATCTGAGAAGGAAATAACTGCCCCCGGGAAAACCCTTTCCTTTTTTACCGAGGACCCTGCAACCAATAAGACAGCGTCTAGATGTTCACTTCTCTTTCGTCCTGTCACGCGCCCTACCGAACCTCCGGATATAACATCAATCACCCCCCGAGCGGGCTGGTTCTGATTTGGCGGCGTTTCCCGGGCCTGAGACCTGTCTTCTTCTATTGGTTGAGTCCTGGCATTTTCCCGGCCGGCCACATACTGAACCAACGTCCCATTCTGAATGTTTTTCTCGATGAGATCCCCCAGATCAAGGCATTCCTCTGTCGTATGGCCCGCATTCTGATGGTAGTTGCAGTACCTATTTTTGATGCGCTTTCCCGGTTTCGGCTTCGTCCTGCAGGGCTCATAGAAGGGTTTGTCCTTGATGTCTTCCAATATTCTTGTACGGTCGGTGTTGAGGGGAGTGAATACCCTGTTGATACTTCTGCCCGGGAAGGGTGGTCGGCCATTGCCCGATCCCCCACCGTTATAATTTCTTTTCCCTTGATTATCCGATCTCCCCTGATTGTTGTCCGATCGTTGGCTGTTCGGCTTGTCTCTGTCCCTAGACTTGTCGTGTGAAGGTGGCTTGAAATTTCCCATGGCCTCTTCAATGGCAATGAACCCTTCGGCCCGATGAAAGGCTTCAGTCAAGTCCGAGGGTGGGTTGATCACCAGGTCTTTCATCAACTTCTTTGACCTCCCCATATCCAAACCCGTTGTGAAGAAACCTAAAGCCTGTGGTGAATTCAATTCTGCCACCGATCCCACAGCTTCCCGAAACCTTTTGACGTAGTTGCCAAGAGTCTCGTCCGATCGTTGTTTCACTTGCATGAGGGAAGCTGTGATCTTTCCCCTTCTCCTGTTGCTTCCAAACCTAGCGTGGAATTTTTTCCGAAGGTCGTTCAAAGAGGTAACCGTTCCCGGTGCCAAAGTTCCCATCCACTCTCTGGCACTCTTCTTCAAGATGGTTGCAAACATATGACACTTTGCTGCGTTCGAATGCCCATAATATGTCATCAACCTATCATATCCATCCGAATGGTCATACGGGTCTCCCATTTCGTCGTATGTCTCCATCGGGGGCATTTTCTTCTTTGGGTCAGCAGTGACTTGATTACTCTCGGGCGAGAAAGGCGAACTGTGGCAGCTCGAGGGTGTTCCCACTTGATTTTTCACGGCCAGAAGCTTCTCCAACTCCGTGACTCGTCGAGCGAGGGGGTCGGTATCTTCCTTACGGGAGGAAGGTCTGCGCCTGTCCTCCTCATATTCGGGAGATCCGATTTTCGCCCTTTGTCCCGATCGGTCTAGGCGTTCAGATCTTCGTTCGGGGGAACGACACCTTCTTTGGCTCCTCCTTTCCCGAGAATGGCTTCTGTATCGGCTTCTGTTCCTTCCTGTCTCATGTTGTCGTGGAGATCTAGATCGGCTTCGATGTCTGCGCTTCTTCGAAGAAGCCTCCTGTTCTCCAGCCACCTTAGCCATCTGGAACTCCAATTCTTCTTGCTGGAGACGCAAGGCCAGCATGGCGTCTTTGTTCTGTTGTATTTTGGTCAACAGAATAAACTGACGCTGGTCCTTGCTGTTCTCCACCCGATCCTCCTCCCGTCGTTCATAGGCCTGAGACTGGTTGTCTCCCACGTGGGTGTGCTGAGGGATCGGAGTATGTTGACTGGGGATGAACAGCTGTCTTCGTGCAGACTGGGCCTGCACCGAATTACCTTCCTGGTTGCTGGGTCCCAATCTATCTTTAACCGATGCCCTCAATAGGGTTGTCGGGTGTGTCCTGGCCCTTTCCGGATTTGAGGCTCCCCCGTCCTTACTGGCCATGTCCTTTCTACTGGAAAGGTACAAACGTGATTGATTAGAACACTAAGGCCCTCCTTCTAGTGCCAATGTTAACGCCAAGTTTTGCCAGCGCGTCCAATCACCAAGTCCACGCGCTCAAACCTGCACAATAACACGTCACCAACGAAGCTTGAAGGCTGGGGCCGCCGGGTGATAGCTCCGGTGTGAGAATAAATACAGGCTGGTCACAAGGTTAACAATGGAGGCAGTAATGTATAGTGCTCAAGTGAATAATACCTGTTACCATTAGGTCAAACCTTGTATTTATAGTCATTCTCACCGCCTCTAGAACCCATGTCCCAGTCTAGTTAGGACTCCTAAACATGGCAGTTACCATTGTTTGGGTCCAACGCAATCTCCCTTAAAAGTACAAGTTGGTGGTCATCCAACCACTTGCCTTATAAGAATTAGTATGGAGATGGGATTAGGGTTAAGACCCTTAATCTTTTAGACTCCTTATTGCTCCGGGCACCATCCGAGAAATAACCTTCGGTGTGGGCCTTACAAAGTGGTCTGAACCCCATCCCGAAGGGCTCGGTAGTCCGATCCCGATCATTACCTATTCGGTCTAGACTCCGGTCCGAAGGGCTTGGTAATTTGATCCCGATCATCATTATGTTGGTCTGGGCCTCGGTCTCGTGGGACTAAGATGCCCGATCCGGATGATACCAGCTGGGTCTGGGTTCTGGCCCAAAGGGCTCAAATACCCGATCCCGAGCTCTGCTACCCCAATCCTGGCTTCGGCCCATTGGGCCCGATAAGCTCCTCTCGGCCCAGGCCTTCTATCCGTGTAGGGGTCGGTGGATTATACCCGATCAACTGGTTTTGAATTAGTTCATTAAACTCCAATAACGTGGTTCTACATATATACTACCTCAATGTCAAAATGTTTTCCTTTTTAAAAAGGGACCAAAAGAGGTAGTTCAGTTGATGCTCTGTTTTTTCAAAAGAAGAGAGAAAAAAATGCAGGAAAAGGCTCCGCAGTTTAATACTGCGGATGTCTTTTGATTTTTATGAGGAGGGGTATTTTGGTAAACCCTTCCGTCCGCAGTATTAAAGTGCGGATTAATGGAAACTAAACTGCGGACGGGCTCTCTAGAAAACCGTTCGATCTTCCAATGGAGGGTTGCGATGTGTTGTAAGGCTATCCTTAAATTGACAACGTTTGTTATGGATCAGTCCTCATATATATATATATATCTTGAATGCATCATGTTCTACTGTTCTTTTTGCCTTAATTGCAATTACTGAATTTATACTTGTTTAGTTATTCTAGGAATTTATGCCATAACTTATTGGGGTCAAGTGTCATACTTTCTTTGATAATATAGTGGTGCAATTATTTTCTTTTTCAATATTATTATCATCATTATCATAATCTTACCTTTTGTATATTTTGATATATAATGTTAACATTAACGTTCGAAAAATATATTTAATACTAGTTGTACTACTCGTGCCTCCGGCACTATGTACGAAGGGGAATGAGGAGGAGAGATTGCCGACGCTAGAGAATAGAGGAGGCAGAGGGCGAGCTCGGGAGGAGGAAGAACGAAGGAGGATCTGAGAGTGAGAGAGTGAGAGAGAGAGAGCAATTTTTTTTTCTTTGAAGTTAAAGAGGATATAATGGATGGTGAAATTTATCCTAAACTTTGGACGGTCCTGATCGTTTATTAGGGTTAGCGGGAAATTCAAAATTAGTTGTGTTTTGTTAATTATATATATGGGCAATGATTCATAGCATCTATTTGCAATGGATCTAATAGTGGTATATAGCATCTATACCGTCCATAGCATCTGTCAAGGGTCCATATTCAATTTATTAAATCGCTGTCCGCTAGAAATAATAATGGACTGGGTTAATGAAATTGTCGGACGATTATGCCCCCCACTTACATGAACTGGTAAAACAATTTGGGGAAAAGGGTTTGGTAACAAAACTCAGTATAGCCACATATACGGCTTCTGCTCACATGAACCCAAACCCGCAATAACCCAGTCGGCAACTATTTGTGCAAATTACAATTTGGGAAAAAGGGTTAGGGTAACAAAACTCAGGATAGCCACATCTATAGCTTCTGCTCACATGAACCCAAACCCGCAATAACCCAGTCGGCAACTATTTGTGCAAATTAGACCTTATCGTCAAAAATTTGTATTCTACAGTGAAGTGAACAGCATTTAATCGGTAAGTTTGTTATTTGGTTTCCCAAATTTAAATTCTATAATGATTTTCCATGATTTTTCATGAACCCTAGTTATCAATTGAGTGCTGATCGGTAAGTTTTTAATATCTTTTGTACTGAAGGTTTTGATAATAGGGTCCTCTTAACATGTGCCCTTAGGGCACATGCTAAGCACACAGTTCAAGAGAATATTCTCTTGAACTGTGTGCATATTTCATTGATTTCTGTATTTGCACTAAGTTCAAGAGAATATACACATAATTCAAGAGAATATTCCCTTGAACTGTGTGCTTAGCATGTGCCCTAAGGGCACATGTTAAGAAATTCCTTGATAATAACAAAGGGAATCACTTTCTATCATTTTGTTTTGTATGTAATCATCACTTTCTATCACGTTGTTAGAACAAAGATACTGCCATTAGGGCATCTATTAAATGGTTTTGAACATTATGAACTTACATGAGTTTATAGATTACCACATGTGTTAACGCCTAATTTTGTACACATGACGAAATCACCAAAACAGCAGGCCAAAATCGCGCTAACGGTTAATTGTATTGTTGTGAAATCAAACTCATGAAATACACTCACATAAACATAAACAAAGAGATATGAAATATGAACACAAGAATTTACGTGGAAACCCAATTGGAAAAAAATCACGGGGAGAGAGAGTAATCCACTATAATAATTTGGGAGTACAAGTTGTGTATTTGTGTCTCCTATCGTGTGTTGTATCTCTTGTGCTCTTGTCTCATCATATATGATAATCCTTGCTTGTAGCTGTATTTATAGAAATCACCTCCACCCGAATCCAACCAAGAGAAGGACTCTTATCCTTCCAAATAAGGAAACACAATCCTATTTTAATAAGGACTCTATCACTGTCACAATAAATACATATGGATTGGACCATTAAATAGATTGGGCTACACCATGACCAGGCCCAAATAATCACATCCCAACATTGCCCCCCAGTCTCTTATTTATTAAGGAACTTATAAATAGGAGAGTATACAAAAAGTCTCCTCGGGATTTTATCCTCGGGATTTTAATCGCCGTAGGATTTTATCCTCGTAGGATTTTAATCCGTTGATCCGATGTCAGCAGGCGAAGCATTCCATAGGTCCATCCCCATATTCCGATTAGTTGCAGGAACAGAAACTACAGGACTTCCAGGGACCGAAGTCTGAATATTGTTTAACTTTATTATGCTTTATCATGTTTGAACGGTGGTGATGCTCATCGGCGGCGGAGTCTCTGGATTTTTCTTTGCTGTCTCTTATTCTGTGTCACTCTCTGCGGTTGATTTGTCATGGAACAGTGCAGGTCTGTGCCTGATGATGAAATCGAAGCCACCTTTAAAGCACTTCAATGATATAAAAGATTAAACTTTTATTTGTGTGTTGGCTGCATTCGCTCCTGGTGTGGTGGCTCAGTACCAATTTATCATCACCTTTTACGGAATAGTTGTTTGCCATCACCTTTGTTGAAAAGCAATTTCCCGGGTATGCCCCTAGGTATGAGCACAAAAGGTAGCAGTAGGCATTAATATGCATAAAAGGAATGGATTTATAACAGTAATCATGTTACTCCTGACATAAACCCACTAAGTCAAGAAATATGTCTTAATGAAGTTTGTATATATGTGTGCGTAGGTCTGAGCATAATATGATTATGATGTAACATGCATGGCTATGACGTGTTGCCTTGAATGGAGGAAATCAGTTATACAAGCAACATATTGGATATATATTACCCATCAAATAAATAGATAAAAAAGTAACTTAGCTTTTCTGTGTAGGCTATATCATAAATTTGGTGATTTTGATTCGACACTAGAACAAGTGCCTTCTTTCCCACAGACGGCGCCAATGTTAACGCCTAATTTTGTACACATGACAAAATCACCAAAACAGCAGGCCAAAATCGCGCTAACGGTTGATTGTATTGTTGTGAAATCAAACTCATGAAATACACTCACATAAACATAAACAAAGAGATATGAAATATGAACACAAGAATTTACGTGGAAACCCAATTGGGAAAAAACCACGGGGAGAGAGAGTAATCCACTATAATAATATTGGGAGTACAAGTTGTGTATTTGTGTCTCCTATCGTGTGTTGTATCTCTTGTGATCTTGTCTCATCATATATGATAATCCTTGCTTGTAGCTGTATTTATAGAAATCACCTCCACCCGAATCCAACCAAGAGAAGGACTCTTATCCCTCCAAATAAGGAAACACAATCCTATTTTAATAAGGACTCTATCACTGTCACAATAAATACATATGAATTGGACTATTAAATAGATTGGGCTACACCATGACCAGGCCCAAATAATCACATCCCAACAACATGCATTACAACTATTTGTTGTAGAAACCACATGATGATTTTAACATATTAATATGGCTTTATTGTTGAGTATATTCTAAGTTATTTCAAACTGTTATTAGAAATACATCCAGGGGCCATGCCATCATTTGTCCAAATTGACATAGGTTCTGATCAGGAGGAATATTTTTTATTTTGGAGGAGAGTTTCTTTCTTATTTGTATGCATGTAAAACCAAAGACATTATAGAATTTACCTGACTTCCAACTAAAATATAGCTGCTTTTGTTACTTTTGTCCATTGCTTTTGTGTTTCTGTGGCCTGATTTGTTTGGTTTAATTTACAAGCATTTCTAGTACCCTTTTCTTTCTTAGGCAACTATTTTTTTTTATGTTCAATTTCTATCCCATTTCTAGTACGTCTATTAAAACAATGATTTTGTGTGTTTTAATTTGCAGTTTTCACACATCTTTGACACATCAGTTGGCATGACAGGAGTAGCAGCACTAGCTGAACTATACAGGCCTTTTGTAAAAATTTGTCTCAAAGGTCAGTTTTGGCATGAACGTTCTTTAATTTTAGCAAGACTTGGTAACTATTTAAAGCAGAGGATTCCAGTAAGTCATTAACAGCTTCTCACCTCTCTTTATTAGCAGCAGTTGAAATTTAAATCAAATCAATGGGTAAAATTACTAGGGTTGCCAGTGAAGATGTTTATGTTGCTGTATACTGTTGTTGTGGGACGAATGTGCCTGTGATGATGTTTATCCTGTTGCTGATTGTCTCTATGCCACACAGGATATCATATACTGTCACAGTAATGTATACTGTTTTTCTGTTTTGGTTGTGCCTGTGATGATTTTAGTGTTGCTGTATATTGTTGTCGAGTTGGTGTTTATTGATAGCAATCTGGGATTTAGTTGAAATTTTGAAGCTATTGTTTGTTGTTAAGTTGTGATGTGTATATGCATATGTGATTGTGGAATAATACTAAATCCAATATTATAGATTTTTTTTAGTTGAGGCTTTTTGCAAGCAAATCCCTCAAAGGCTAAATTTCAATATTCATCTTTAATAATGAATCTTACTGAAGTAGATAAAAAGCCATTTGCTAAAGGATTCAAGGACAGGAATTTCTGGGGGATAGAGCAAGTTTAAAAAGGGAGAAGCTGCTAATAGTCACATGTATTGTATCATACAAATATTATAAAGTGAATAGCTTATGTGCTCTGCTCTATTATTGGTTAAATTTCCTCAATGGGCTGCACCCCGTCTACATATCCTTGCATTATTGTAGGAGTTATGACATAACTCTTCTGTGACAAGTGATGCTACTGAACTGCAACTGATGTTATTTTGTTAAGTATTATTGGCCTCGTTTTTGCTTCCATCTTTAGTAAATGTCTGCTGCTAAAGTGCAAGAGATATTAATTTGTTTTTTGGGTGCCTAGTGGTTTAATTTTGAGAATTGTTTTGCTATTATATTTTCTTGCTGTAGATTTAGTACATGGAATCTTCACATCAAGATTAGCGTGTAGATTCTTGGATTAGGAGCTTGGGGTTTGCTGTTGATTAATTCTCCTTTTTGTTGGGGAATAAGGCAGGAGTGGTCTCTAAATTTTGTAATGCTCACTTTATAGAGAACGTGTATCAAAATATTTACTAATGTGATCTAGAACTGCTCAATACTACAATTTCTCTAGTTTTGCTCTATGTTTATTTATGATGCAGATTTACTATTTGAAAAAATGCCACGAGCAGAATAACTTGTATTCCTTGTATTCTCTGCCCTAAAAGTATAGTCTGCTTGTATGATATTAACATCCATTTCAAATATTTCTTTTATTTTCTATGTATTTTGATGGTATTCTGGATTTCATTACAGTTGAAGCATGGTGGATCTATTCTGCAAAAGGGAAGAAAGTTAATTTTGACAGATTTTATACTAACAGATTACTAAATGTTAATTTTGAGGCTTGTTAGTATTATTAAATGTTAATTTTGAACTCTGATACTATTTCGAAAGTACATGATATTGCAGCTATTATGAGATGTTGTTTATTATGGGTTTCAGTTGGGTTTTAGTTTATGGATTGATTGCTATGGGTTTCAGTTTCAGTTTGTGTTGCGGTTTTGAATGCAGCTATGGGATGGATGTGCAGTTGTACGTCTGTGTTGCTACTGATGTCTGATGCCCCAGTTGTTCGTCTGTGTTGCTACTAATAATGATTGATGCCAGCGGACTGTGTTGCTACTACTCCGCTGGAATTACATTTTACATGAATGTGTATTACATGAATATGTTACTACATTTTGCAATGTATACATTCATGTTACTACATTTTGCGATGTATACTTGTGTACCCGCTCCCCTGGTATTACATTTTACATGAATATGTTACTTATTTATACTTATGTATCTGCACTGGAATTACATTTTACATGAATATGTTACTACATCTTGCAATTTAAGTTTGCATAGTTTATTTATTTTAAAATATAATGTTAGTAATTAATTAAGGTTGCATATTTTACAAATTTTAACAAATTTACAATTTTTGAATAATTTACAAATTACTTAAATAAAAATATTTTTTTATTTATAAATAATATTTTAGAAATGGATTATTTAGTTTAGTTACCATATAATTGAAAATTTAATTATGAGTTGTCTGAGTGTTTTTAAAAACATAAGCTGTTATTAAAACATGAGTAGGCTGGTTGTTTTTAAGAACATAAGTTGTTATTAAAACCTGAATATAAGCTGGATGTTTTTACTTAACAAGTAGTCCGCTAGTCATTAGCGGACCATTTAAAATTTAATAAATTTTAAACCGGTCCGCTAGTATAACTAGTGGACGTTGGGGTCTGGTTTTTAATCCCATCCCATCCGTTGCTTTATGGTTTGAAAGGTTAGGAAGGTATATCAATGAGTCCTTCTATGGATGCATAAAAATTGGATATTACAAATTTTTTTTTTTTGGTTTTTTGTTTTTGTAGTGACTCTTAAAAAACATATAATATTTATTTTAATTAAAATTTTTATTAAAAAAAATATTTTAAATATAATTTAAATACATATATAAAAATAATATTATACAAAATAAATATTATATATTTTTTAAAAATTATAATAAAATCAAATAATAAAAATAAAAATTACAATGTCCAATTTTCATGTCTAATATCAATGTCTGCCAAGACTTTTTTGATATAAAATGGATCATTGTCCTCTATATATATATATATATATATATATATATATAATCAGATCTTGTAATGGACAACTTTCAGACGGAAATGGTTGAATCAGATCTGGAGATGGACAAAAATTTGCAGACGAAAAACAGGGATTACTCCCTCGGGAAGCGCCATCGCGACGACGACAAGGAGGTCTCCGACGACAAGGAGGTCTCCGACGACAACAAGGAGGTCTCCGACGACAACAAGGAGGTCTCCGACGACAACAAGGAGGTCTCCGACGACAAGGAGGTCTCCGACGTCTGGAGATATGGGAGATATGGGGATCCAAATCGCGGAGAAATGCTGATGGAGGTGTTTCGGGTGAGGATCCACAGGGGAGGCAACCTGTCTGGTAAAATCTTGATCAATGATGATTCAAATACTCATCCATACATCTACAGGAGTGAGCACTCCGAATATATTAAGGATGGGGGTGACCTGCTGCTGACTGGCCTCAATCGTGCTGCTATTTATATCGATGATATTCTCGCTGTCTTTTGGGATCTGAATCTCACCAACCCCTCCGAACACCAACCTAAACGCATCACAAACCGCAAGGACTGCTTTCACGATGATGGCTCCTTTTCCCCAACACATTCCAAGGCGGATGCTTTTAACTATTCCTCAGTCATATTTCTTTGACCTTCCATTATATGAGGAAATTAAGGACGAGGATGGACAAGTGTGTGCAACAGTGATGTACGCCTTCTTCCATGAAGCCATGCAAGCCGATATAGAGGTTAGCCTGATAATGAAAAGATAGAAGGCGTCTATGGATCGATCACCGCTAAAAATGACATGATTGTTGATCCTCTTTGGGAGAGTTTTCTCTTCCTCAAGGAGGACTCGAGTGAAAGCGTAGAAGTAGTAGATGGGCAGCAAATTCCATTGCCCAGGTCCGTAGTAGGCGTTCCAGTCAAGTCCAACCTCATAGTTTGTGCACATCTGAAAAGCAAGGACACGGACAAGGAGTTTAAAGCAGATATATCCTTTGGTGTTGAACTCCATGGTGAATCGGAAAAACTAATAAACAGCATACAAGTGAGGGTCAGTTGGAAACACTATTGGTATGAGTATATATATGTTTCTATTGTCAATTTGTGACTTTTAAATGCTTGAACTTTTATAGACTCATTTCTGTGTAAAGAATCACCTTTTGTTTTAATTCGAAACAGGGATGTATGGTGATATGCAGTGATCCAGCTGCGTGCTAGTGCAGAAGATCTCAGATTGGAGGCACCTTGGAATTCGATTTGCTATTTTATGTGTTTCCTTTTTTTAAAAATTAGGATTATGATTGTTTTAAACGGGGATTATTTGATTTTGTCATGGATGTGTTGTTTGAAACTTTGTGGATTGTATTTGTACAATGTGGAAGTTGTTTGGATTTCATATTGGTTGGATATTTGGATTCACCTGTTTGAAACAGCTGCCATCCGATTGATGTGGCTGAAGTGTTGTCGTGCCTGTTGCTACCATCTCAGTCGCATCCTATTTGGGATCTGATCTATCTATTTTTAGCTAGTTTCATTTACATGTCAACATTTTTGATGTAATTTGAAATGTCTTGGTGGCCATCTCATTTCATTTTTTTTATAGGCCTATAAGCTTACATATTGACTAATTATTGCTATTTGCAGAGATTGCTGAAAGAGTAATAGGTTGTACTGTCCATGCTGAGGTATGTTTGTCTACTGAGTGTCAAACTATGTTTTTTAGAAGCAATTTCTTTGAATTAATGCTAAACTTACTCTTTTATCCCAAGCTAGTTGGAGTGCAGACTACTACTTGATAATGTGTACTATAAGTAAAAAGTTACAATACATTTTTGAATTTGTTGTATACTGTAGTTCTACTATTATACATATACTGTTATAATTATGTGTGTGTGTGAGTGAATGGGTTCCAGAGATTCAAGTAGGATTTAGTAAGCAACTGAGACCTTTATCCTTGAGAGTTAGGACAAGCTAAATTATTGTAATTTGGTGATTTTATGACAAAGGGAGTCTTGCATCTCTTACTGCAAGTCTTGAGTCTCCTTTTTCGAAAACTAAACAGGAAAAAATTCTAGTATGAAACTTACCTATACAATCTAACCTGCTTTGAATCTATATGAATTGAATCAATATGTTATTGGTCAAAACCTTGATTTAAGAATGCAGCTCAACAATTAGAAACTGTTATTTGAAGATTGCCCAAATAATACATCGAGGAAGGTTAAAGTTGGATCAAGTTTTTTTGTTAAAAATGAATTATATATATATATATATATATATATATATATATCTTGAAAGCATCATGTTCTAATGTTCTTTTTGCCTTAATTGCAATTACTGAATTTATACTTGTTTAGTTATTCTAGGAATTTATGCCATAACTTATTGGGGTCAAGTGTCATACTTTCTTTGACAATATAGTGGTGCAATTATTTTCTTTTTCAATATTATTATCATCATTATCATAATCTTACCTTTTGTATATTTTAATATATAATGTTAACATCAACGTTCGAAAAAGTGTTCGAGGCGTGCGCCTCAAGGTGAGGCGGAAGCTTTCTGTTACGAGGCGGTCGCTTCACTGGGAACTAACGATATATATATGGGCAATGATCCATAGCATCTATTTGCTATAGATCTAATAGTAGCATATAGCATCTGTACGTCTATAGCATCTATCAAGGGTCCAGATTCAATTTATTAATTCGATGTCCACTAGAAATTCTAGCAGACTGGGTTATTGAAATTGTCGGACGATTATGCGCCCCCCCCCCCTCCCCCCTCCCCCCTCCCCCCTCCCCCCTCCCCAAACCGGTAAAACAATTTGGGGCAAAGGGTTTGGTAACAAAACTCAAGATAACCACATATATGGCTTCTGCTCACATGAACCCAAACCCGCAATAACCTAGTCGGCAACTATTTTTGTAAATTACAATTTGGGGAAGAGGGTTTAGGTAACAAAACTCAAGATAGCCACATCTATAGCTTCTGCTCACATGAACCCAAACCCGCAATAACCCAGTCGGCAACTATTTGTGCAAATTAGACCTTATCGTCAAAAATTTGTATTCTACAGTGAAGTGAACAGCATTTAATCGGTAAGTTTGTTATTTGATTTCCCAAATTTAAATTCTTTAATGATTTTCCATGATTTTTCATGAACCCTAGTTATCAATTGAGTGCTGATCGGTAAGTTTTTAATATCTTTTGTACTGAAGGTTTTGATAATAACAAAGGGAATCATCACTTTCTATCATTTTGTTTTGTATGTAATCATCACTTTCTATCATGTTGTTAGAACAAAGATGCTGCCATTAGGGCATATATTAAACGGTTTTGAACATTATGAACTTACATGAGTTTATAGATTACCACATGCATTACAACTATTTGCTGTAGAAACCACATGATGATTTTAATATATTAATATGGCTTTATTGTTGAGTATATTCTAAGTTATTTCAAACTGTTATTAGAAATACATCCAGGGGCCATGCCACATTGTCCAAATTGACATAGGTTCTGATCAGGAGGAATATTTTTTATTTTGGAGGAGAGTTTCTTTCTTATTTGTATGCATGTAAAACCAAAGACATAATAGAATTTACCTGACTTCCAACTAAAATTTAGCTGCTTCTGTTACTTTTGTCCAGTGCTTTTGGTGTTTCTGTGGCCTGATTTGTACCCAACCCAACTCAACCCAACCCAAATAAAGATACCCAAAACGAGAAGATAGGTTGTTGACATATATATATATATATATATATATATATAAATATATAATCAGATGGTTATGGATAACTTTCAGACGGAAATTGTTGAATCTGGAGATGGACATAAATTTTCATACGGAAAACAGGGATTACTCCCTCGGGATGCGCCACCGCGAGGATGAGAAGGAAGTCTCCGATGAGAAGGAGGTCTCCGATGAGGTGTTGTCTGATGTCTCGGAGGTCTCCTTTGTCGGGAGATTTATAGCGGATCCAAATCGCAGAGATATGCTGATGGAGGTGTTTCGGGTGGAGATCCACAGGGGAGGCAACCTGTCTGGTAAAATCTTGATCTATGATAATTCAAATACTCATAAATACATTTATAGGAGTGATCACCCCCAATATATTAAGGATGGAGGTGATCTACTGTTGACCGGCCTCAATCGTGTTGCTATTTCGATCGATAGTACTATCACTGTCTTTTGGGATCTGAATCTCACCAACCCCTCCGAACACCAACCCAAACGCATCACAAATTGCAAGGACTGCTTTGACGCTGCTGACCACTTTTTCCCAATAAATTCCCAGGCGGAATGTTTTAACTATTTCTTTCAGCCAGAATTATTTGACATTCCCTTTTATGAGGAACTTAAGGACGAGGATGGACAAGTGTGTGCAACGGTGACGTACGCCTTCTTCAATGAAGCAATGCAAGCCGATGTAGAGGTTAGCCTGATAGGTGAAAAGATAAAAGGCATTTATGGATCGATCACCGCTAAAAATGATGTGATGGTTGATCCTCATTGTGAGAGTTTTCTCTTCCTCAAGGACTCGAGTGAAAGCATAGAAGTAGTAGATGGGCAGCCAATTCCATTGCCCAGGTCCGTAGTAGCCGTTCCAGTCAAGTCCAACCTCACAGTTTGTGCACATCTGAAAAGCAAGGACACGGACAAGGAGTTTAAAGAAGATGTATCCTTTGGTGTTGAACTCCATGGTAAATCGGAAAAACTAATAAACAGCATACAAGTGAGGGTCACTTGGAAACGCTATTGGTATGAGTATATATATGTTTCTATTGTAAATTTGTGACTTTTAAATATTTGAACTTCTATAGATTCATTTCTGTTAAAAATCTCGTTTTGTTTTAATTTGAACCAGGGATGTATTGTGATATGCAGTGATCCTGCTGCCGTACTAGTGCAGAAGATCTCAGATTGGAGGCACCTTGGAATTCGATTTGCTATTTTATGTATTTCCTTTATTTTAAATTAGGATTGTATTTGTGGATTGTGGGTGGCAGTTGTTTGAAACTTTGATTTCTGTCATGGATGTGTTGTTTGAAACTTTGTGGATTGTATTTGTACTATGTGGAAGTTGTTTGGATTTCATTTTGGTTGGATATTTGGATTCACCTGTTTGAAACCGCTGCCATCCCCTATGTGTCTGAGGATTGATGTGGCTGAAGTGTTTTCGTGCCTGTTGCGCATCCTATTTGGGTCTGATCTATCTATTTTTAGCTAGTTTAATTTACATGTCAACATTTTTGATGTAATTTGAAATGTCTTGGTGGCCATCTCATGCGTAGTCTGTTTTCATTTTTTTATAGGCCTATAATCTTACATATCGACTAATCATCTCTATTTGCAGAGATTGTTGAAAAAGAGAAATAGGCTGTACTGTCCATGCTGAGGTATGTTTGTCTACTGAGTGTCAAACTAGGTTCTTTTAGAAGCAATTTCTTTGAATTAATGCTAAATTTACAACTCTTTTGTGCCAAACTAGTTGGAGTGCAGGCTACCATCATGTGCTTGATAATGTGTACTATAAGTAAAAAGTTACGATGCATTTTCGAATTTGTAGTATATTGTAGTTCTACTATTATACATATACTGTTATAATTATGTGTGTGTGTGAGTGAGAGAGAGTGAGTGAGGAGATTCCGGAGATGTCGGAGATTCAAGTAGAATTTAGTTAGCAAATGATACCTTTATCTTTGAGAGTTAGGATAAGCTAAATTTTTGTAATTTGGTGATTTTATGACAAAGGGAGTCTTGCATCCTTACTCCAAGTCTTGAGTCTCCTTTTTGGAAACCTAAACAGGGAAACACACTAGTATAAAACTTACCCATACAATCTACCCTTCTTTGAATCAATATGTTATTGGTCAAAACCTTGATTTAAGAATGCAGCTCATGAGCTCAACAATTAGAAACTGTGATTTGAAGATTGTCCAAAGAATACTTTGAAGAAGGTTAAAGTTTGACTCAAAGAGTGAACAATAAGTTTACTTGTTTAAAATGAATTATATATATATATATATATAGAGAGAGAGAGAGAGAGAGAGGGAGAGTGAGAGAGAGAGAAAGAATGAGTGAGATTTGACATTAATATCTTGAAAGCGTCGTGTTCTAATGTTCTTTTTGCCCTAATTGCAATTACTGAACTTATACTTATTTAGTTATTCTAGAAATTTATGCCATAACTTATTGGGGTCAAGTGTCGTACTTTCTTTGACAACGTAGTGGTGCAATTATTTTATTTTTCAATATTATTATTATCATCATCATAATCTCACCTGTTGTATATTTTGATATATAATGTTAACATAGTAGACAAACTTCTTTTTATGCTAATGCTTAGTTGATTCCTAGGGGAAATCCATCTTCAACTTATGAATTGGAGCTTTTTTCCTGTAGTCATTATCTCATTCATCGAGTTTAGTAACGGGTATTTACAAAGTCGGTTTAGTTGTTATTTGGAGACATTTGGTCCCTCCCATTTGAATTAAATTCCGATTGATTTACCTGCCAAAAATTTACTCTGTATTTGTCTTTGAAGTAATTTAGTGAGTTTCTCTACATATTCACAAGGTTTTCTTTCAAATAGTCCTTAATTATCTGGACAAGTTAATGTTTATCGTTGTTACTAGAAGAGCTTCAATTTTCACAATTTTGTGGTGTTGGTTATAGTTTTTGCCATTTTGGTGGACATTATTGTTTCGTGAGTAGATTATATCTCTTAGTATAAAGCCTTTGGTTATTTTTTTTATGCTATTTTGATGCAATTGGGTTACACTTTAGGGTAAAAATAAATAATTTAGTTACTCTTGCGTAAAAAGAAAAGATAGGGATAAACATAATAATGGACTGAAAAAGAAAAGATTTGGATAAACATAATAAGTGACTGACCCTAGTAAATATCCCAAGATCTTAGTAACTGTATTTATCCGTTCGTCATCTTTCCTTCTCTCATAGCTACTCCCTTTTTTCTTTTCTTTTCCTCTCCAGTGATCGCATCTTCTATAACTGCTGCTTCATCAGAGCAATTAATTTGATTTCTATTGTGTAGTTCTGGAAAGCGTGATTGTAGTCAACCCAATCCAACCCAAGTTGTCGTAAAGAGTTGCACAAGATACCCTCCCTCTTCTTAATATATTAGGCGTCGTGTTTTCTCTCTATGAAGAAATAATTATTTTTTCTTGAAGTGGTTTGCTGGCTGAAGGTCTATTTTTGTTAAAGTTAATAGTTCGGGTATGATGTTGTGGTACTGAGCACTGTTGTTTCTATTGGGCTGGAGTAATAAAGATGTAGTTCTGGAAAAGTCAACCCAACCCAACCCAACCCAACCCAACCCAAATCAAGATAGGGTGAAACTGTCGTAAAGAGTTGCACAAACTACCCTCTTCTTAATATATTTGGTCTCTCTCGGACTATTGTGGTACTGAATACTGTTGTGGGTATTGGTCTCTGATACACTTTATTGAGAGAGATTGTTGCAATTTTATGCAAATCCATGGATCATTTTATTCTTAGTTTCATCATTGTTGATGCGGTGTGTTTTTCTTCTCCAAGTCCTGTCTGCTTTCTACGTTTAATTATCAATCCAATGCACCGATGCCTCTTCTTATTCTTGAAATTTGTGGCTTCTGTCATTCCCACTATCGAATATGATTACAACATGGATTTCGATCTTGGCTGATCCAGTACTTAATTTGAAGGTGATTTTTGTGAACTGATCTAATTCTTTTTTTTTCTCAATAATATGTTCTTTACATTTAAATAACGACAGAAATCAGAAACAATTATTTAAAGAAATGTGTGGCACTTGCTAAGTTGGGATAGATTTCTGCCCCTGAATGATATGCATAAAGCTCTCAAGGGCTAACCCCAAGATTTCTTCGTAGTGGCCCCCTTCCTCCACGCCTCATTTCATAGGGAACCTCAAAGTGGTTCTATTCCATCCATATCCCAATTTCATTCATTTAATATCTCTTTTATGTTATTGACATAACAGATGTCGTTTTTATGCATTATTATAATATTTGACTTTGAAATTTTAAGTTAATAAAAAAATCAACAAAAACTCGGATTCTGGATATATAATTTTTTTTAAATAAACCTTGAGATTTGAATTTTTGTGTGTGTTAATAAAGACCGAGTAAATTTTTGACATATTTTTAATGTTTGAGTACACCATAACAATAATATTCATCCAGCCTTTTCCCTCATCACCCCAAATATATATATATGAATTGTTTTCTACCCTAGAAGTTGTTGATAAAGATTTTTCATTTACATGGATAGATATTGGGAATTGTTGTTTTTATAAGGTGTTTCGCACAAGTGTGTGCCTTGTTTATTATTAATCTGAGGAATCTTGTGAATTTTTTATTTTACTAGTGAAATATTAGTTCTCTAAGGGCCTTTTCGGGAATGATTTATTTTAAAATGACTTATAAGTTTAAATATAAATTGACTTATAAGTTGTTTTCAATAGTGACTTATAAGTAAAAAGCGTTGGACATCAATTTGACTTATAAGTCAGAGATTAAGTAAAAGCGTTCGACATTGCACAAAAATAACGTCGACTATATACTAAAAAAATTTAATCAAAATAATAAACATCCCAAAATTTGACATATACTCAAGAAAATTTATCATATAAAAATCATAATATGAAACTAAGAATTCAAATATTAATTTTTGTTGTTAAACAACATAAACTAAACTATCAACATACTCAATCACTCTAATTAGAATAGCTCCATTAATAATTTAATTTAATTTTTTTTAATATTTCTATCACTTATCCAAAAATGTGTTAATTAAACTAAATTAGTTTTTTTATAAGTTACCAACAATTTAAATGAGTTTTAATTACAAATAAAACTATAATTAAAATGTATTGTGTTAAAAAAGGATAATTAAACATATATATTATTTAGGAATTAAAATTTGATAACATACAAGGATAAATATGTAATTTTATCTATTTAGTCAATCCTAAAAACTTGCAGGATACTAACTGTTACTTAAAAAACTATAAAAATATGAATATTATTATAATTATCTAGAGTGGGAGGGGGAGTCACTGTAATTTTTTTTTTAAAAACAAACCTTGAGGTTAGATTTTTTTGTGTGCGCCAATAAAGACCGAGTACTAATGTAGCTCATCAACCAAAAAAATATGTTAGCGGGAAAATATGAATTGTTTTCAATCCCGGAAGTTACTAATAAAGATTTTTCATTTAAATGAATTAAAAATGGGAGCAATAAGGATAGATATTGGAAATGGTTATTTCTACAAGTAAAAATTAATATTTTTATAAGGTGTTTAACATAAATGTTGCGTTTAGATCGAAGGAATGGAATGGAGATTGGAATGATTTATTCCATTCTAGTATACTCTCCCTCCTCCAAGACGCTCACGACTCAATGATAAAAAAAACTACGCTTTTGATTTCTTTAATATATATTTAATTTTTTTAAATAAAAAAAAATCGAACCTGAAAATTCTACTTCCTAATTTGTTTAAGTAACTCCTGAAAATGCGGATAGATTTAGCAAATCGTTTTATGAATATATATGAAAGCATAAAGGATCTTCAATATCCTAAATCAAAACAAAAAGGCTGTCGAGGAGAAATTATTTCACATTTTCACTCTAGTTGGACTTTTTACATGATACAACATGAGAGTATGGTTTGTACTTCGCTTTAAGTAAACCATAATCTTTGTATCTAAATCTTTGTAGGTACTACATATGGCCCTACCGGCCCACTGTATAAGCTATGTGTTGCACCTACTAACAGTCCTTCTACGGGGATCGTGACCGTTTTAGCGATCGATCCAATTTTTTTTGCTTTGATTCTGAAAAAATATTTAATATTTTATTTAACTTAAATTTTTATAAAATTCAATAATTTTGGTATAATTTGAATACATATAAAAATTAATGTTATACAGTTTATGTAACACTGCTTTTTATATGTTTCTATATTACACCAAAATCACTGTATTTTATAAAATTCAAGTCGAAAAAATAGTATAAATTTTTTAAGAGTAAAAGCAAAAAAAAAAAAAAAAAAACTAATAGTAGAAGGAATCCCGCTGTCGCCCCTAGACTTATTGACCTACTAATCCAAGTTTTGTTGCACTTTGAATCCACATCATCTCGATTTGGATGAATTGATCTAATAGTGTACTACTCAGTTGATTTTCTTATCGGTAAAAGAAAAAAAAACTCCTCTTCTTTATCAAATTCATTTATTGCTCAAATTCTGACCGCTCCATTATTATTCTGATAGAGAGCATGCCATTTGTCTTGTTTTACGTAGCTGACTAGTACATTAGGGCAACATTAAAAACCTGCTAGTCTAGCTAGGTACCTTTTATTAAAGAGTGTAATTTTAGTTAAAAGCGTATAAATTAATAAGTGGAATAAAATGATAAAGTTAATCCTTCTCTTCTTTTAGTGCATTAATTTTCTCATTTAGTGCATTAATTAATACAAGGACATATTTGAAAAAAAAAACTTAAAATTCCTAAAACTGCATTCTTTAAGAAATAATTTTTTTGAACTAAAATTACACTTTTTAAAGAACGGATGGAGTAGCTCCCAGCGTTGCTCAAATTCCGACGCATCCATTAGAGCACGCATTGCTCAAATTCATTTATTAAATTTTGACGCCTCCGTCCGATCATGTATTTGTATTGTCATACGTAGCTACCAACAATATATGTATATATGCATAATGCATTAATAGTTAGTACTATAAGACTTGTGGGAGTGAAAAAAATTAAGCATCCTCTTAATATGTGTCTTAAAGGTACATGTTAAGCATACACTTCAAGAGAATATTCTCTTGGACTGTGTGCATATTTCTTGAATTTTGCATTTGCATTCAAAAGAATATGCACACAATTCAAGAAAATATACACTTGAACTTTGTACTTAGCATTGTCCTAAGGGCACATGTTAAGAAATTCCAAAAATTAAACATCAGTCTGGATGGAGAATTTGAATCAAAATTGGTGATAATTAACAACATTAAAAACCTGCTGACCTAGCTAAATTGATCTAATAATAGTTGATTTTCTTATTGGTATGAGAAATTTTTTTCTCTCGACACAAAGTACAAGAAAATCAACAAAATAATTATTTCTTATTTTATATTACTATAATATTATACATAAATTAGTGATATTTAATTTAATTATATTCTGGTAGTATTTTAAATTACACTATTCAAGTTTAATTGTAGTATATAATTATTAAAAATTTGTTGCCTAGATTTTCTCCAAGTATCAAGTTTTCCAAAGTATTTTGATGTAATCTCATTGTTACAAGTCCTCTTATTTTCTTGTTTTGTGTAGATTTGTCAGATGTAAGCTCTCGTATATTTATGAGACCTAGACACCTAGCAGTATCTTGTCAGAAAAAAAAAAATCAAACTTGATCTTGCATACAGTACTCAATGAATTATAAGTCAAAATATCGGACTGTTCAAATTCATTCATTGAGTGCTCAAATTCTGACTTATAACTACATTCAGCAAAAACTCGGACTGTTCAAAAATCAAACTATCTTGCGTAGTAGAGTAGTCAAAAAATTGATCTGCTATATATATTTATGAGATCAATATACCTAGCTAGTACTAGTACTGTTTTGGCAGAAAAAAGATCAAACTTAATCTTTTGTAGTACTACACTTTATATGCATATCTTATTTGATATTTTCAAGAAGAGAAGAAATGGGTGGGTGGGTTCCGGTCTGCAGGGGCATTAACTACATCATTATGCCCACAAGGCGATGCGGCGTCTGCTGTGACCAACAGCCAGTGGTTCGAAGTGATTCAAAGCCTGATCGGGCCGGGTCAAAAGTTCATTTCTCCGTCGCCGACTTCTTCTTCATCTTCCTACTCATGGTTTCGGCGCTAAGGTCGCGCCTGAACCCCACAGAATACCCTCTGCCGGTGGAGGAATTATACGGGAAGGATCATACGGTATCACTATAAATTCCTCCAAATTTATTTGAGCTCTGCAGTAGCATTAATTATTACATCATTAACATTTCTGACATATACCTATTCTGCAATCATATGAAAGAAACATCTTCTTCTGATAAACAATAAACCCTCTCTACCGACCCCTCTTTTCCAAAATTATCATTGAATTAAACATCAACAATTCTCATTGGACACCATGTCTGCTCCTCCAAATTCATTTGCATGCATTTGTATTACGTAGTTGGCTACCAAGAATATTTGTATATATAAGTCGGCAACAGTGGACTTAACAGTGCAGATTAGTTATTCCCATATATACAGATTAGTTGTTCCCTTCTATTATTTGTTGCGTTATAAACTCAAGCTTCTTTCTCTTCCCAGTTTCCATAGACAAAAAGATCAGTTGTTCCCATATATACAGATTAGTTGTTCCCTTCTCATAGACACAAAGATCAGTTGTTCTTTTTACATTAGTTGTTCCCATATATACAAATTAGTTGTTCCCTTCTGTTGAGTTATAAACTCAAGCTTCTTTCTCTTTCCATAGACAAAAAGATCAGTTGTTCCCATATATACAGATTAGTTGTTCCCTTTTGTTATTTGTTGCGTTATAAACTCAAGCTTCTTTGTTGTTCTCTCTACATTAGTTGTTCCCATATATACAGATTAGTGGTTCCTTCTGTTATTTGTTGCGTTAAGCTTCCTTCACCCATAAACTCAAGCTAGCAAAACATCAAGCTTCTTTCTCTTCCCATAGACAAAAAGATCAGTTGTTCCCATATATACAAATTAGTTGTTTCCTTTTGTTATTTGTTGTGTTATAAACTCAAGCTTCTTTCTCTTCCCATAGACACAAATATCAGTTGTTCTCTTTACAGTAGTTGTTCCCATATATACAGATTAGTGGTTCCTTCTGTTATTTGTTGCGTTAAGCTTCCTTCACCCATAAACTCAAGCTGGCAAAACATCTCAGTTGTTTCTCTTTGCTATTCATGGCAAGTTCTTCAGGTAGGGGGCGGGCACATAGACGGTCAGTCCAACCTGCAGTTGGACAGACCCCAAATGATTATATAGAATATAGGGATGAATTTGATATTTCAGAAAATAGTATTGCATATAAATCGTTTATTGAACGAATTAGGGAAAATGTGTGTATAATAGGAAAATTATGTCCACATCCCCAGTATGAACATATTAGGTATCTCAAAAATAATCCCAACAATTATTTTGAGATTATGTTCAAAGCCTTGGATGACAGTAATGTCGTAAGGCATCTTCAAGTTAGATTTAAAATGGATAATCTTTATTTTATTGCATTTAAAAAACCAAATGACGATAACTGGTGGGCTTTTAAAGATATAAAAAGTCCCGACTTCCACAAGTTGGATTTCGATTCGTCTTATAGTGGCAAAAATAGTTTTCTTACTGTATCACGTAAAGATAGATGTCAAGTTATAGCTACTAGAAATAAACTTCGAATGACAATTGTTAATCTGTCAACAACTGATCCGTCAAAAGAAGAGTCGAGCAGTTAAAAAAAATCAAAAAATGAAAGTATGGCGAGATCAATATTGCAAATAATACAAATGTTTTTTAAATCTATAAGATTTCAGGCAATCTTAAATCATTGTGTTATATCCTATGAAAAAGATGATACTGATGATAGTACAATTTTTGGACCTAGATTAGAAAAATTAGAAAATATGTGGGCTGCTGTCTCAAAACATCTGAACTCGAATACACCTCTACTATTTAGGTTTGACAATAATTCATCAGAAGAAGAAGATGTAATTTCTCATACTGCAGTTGTCATAGAGAATATTTAATTTATTACATACTTGAGTTTTATAATTTAATATATTATTTGTACTGCTGTTCCAAAATAAGTAAAATGATGTTATACACGTGTTTCTGGATTGGATTGATTTGGCTGGTTGTTATGTGAAGAATGACAAAATAATCTTCAGGTTGAGTTAAAACAGAAAAATCAAAAGAAAAAGGAAAGAAAAAGAAAAAGAAGTATTCAGATGATTTCGTCAAAATAATCGCGGAAGAAATCGTGGAAGTTACCGTCTGGAATTTTTTGCAACTCCTTTGTTATTCACATTACTTCTCTACCTTGATACTTGTTTATAAATGAGTTTTGATAATGAATTTGGTTGGTAAAAATTTGAATTTTGGAAGATCAACAAAAAAAATCTGATATTTGAGAAATTGGCGGCTACGGGTCTGTTCATGGAGGATTGAAGAAGGAAAGAGATAATGAGCATGGGTCAAGGCCCCTGAGCCGCCTCCTTCATTCCTTGGGGAGCTGCTGTGATTTGGTTCGATTCTTTTCTTATCGTGTTCTTTCCTATTTCCTGTGGTGGAACCGTGTTTATTTCCGTTCTTCATTGTTCTTCTAGATTATGGGTTGTAGCTTTGTGCTTTTTCGCTATGTTTTTGGTCTGAATTGTTGAATCTGCAAATGTGTTTTTGCATTTTTCTGGTTTGGTGCTGTGATGCTCTTCTGGTTGTGTTGATCCATTATATTTGATTCTGGTTATCATGGTCTGGTTTTCATGACCGGAATGTCATTGATTCTGTTTGGCTTTTAGCGCGTGTTCATCACACCCGTTTCAGCGCTTGGGTCTATTGCAGAGACCATGCGGCTATGCTTCAGTTTTCCGTGCGCTGATTTCAATATTGGCGGTCTCCTCAAATTGCCATTTATTTTCAGCTTTCGGTGGATAAGTTTCTATCTTTAGTGATATGCCCCTATGCTATGCTATTTGTATTACCATGTTTTATTTAATTTTACAAACAAACTTGGAAACAAAAGAAACGAAAGATATAATGAGGAAGCTAAGGGGTTGTTTGGGTGAAGAGTAATTCCATTTATATCTGAAGTAACGGGTTGTTTGGGTTTTAGTTACGTGGACATATCAAAGAGGATAGCTTTACTGTATGGGAACTCGGAAGTGCGTAATTAAATGTTTTTTACATAATATTTATTTCATTGTCCATTTGATTTACTTATGGCTCAAGCAATCTTTTTTTTTTTCACTATTGGTTGTAGCAAGTAGTAACAATAAAATTAATTGGTACAAGTTTGACAAATTAAGGATGTAGGGTTATGTTTGTTTATAAGGATGATATATGAAATTAGATTATTATTTTAAAGTTTTTATTTATTTTTTAAAAAACACTTGTGCCTATTAATCTTGAAGGTTTTTGGATCAGCAATGGGTTAAATTAAATCAATTCACTTATAATTTTGATCTGAAGAATTAAGATGGTGAATCAATAAATTAAATCAACATACATATAATATGGAGCTTTGATCCATAAATATAGATTAGGGCAAATCAAGTCAAGATCATGATTTGATTTGCCCCAGTAGATGGTAAATTATAGCACAGAAGACCGATAAGAGTACAAGATACACTCATAAAACCAAAAAACTTAAACAAATATATTGTCCATATTTTCATATATATATATACATTATGTACCGCTGAACTGAATTTATCAAATCTAAAACTGAATATACTGCATAATATACTTCATGTACTATTGAATTGAATTTTCATTTTCTTATTAATAATACTTTTTAAATAGTTTATAATAATTATGAACATATTGAATAAAAACAAATGCATGCATATCAATTATTAAAATTAAATTTTCAAAAACTGATTTAAACATGTCAAAATAGGAACTATCCCTTAACTTAAAGTATAATCCCCCTGCGGCATTAATATAGGCTACTTGATTGAATAAAAATGCAATGAAGACAGTAAAAACATGTTTAAAGCCAGAATTCGCCAGAAGATCAGTACAACATTGCATGGTCATAAATATGTCAATATTCAGAATCCGTAGTTCTAAATTGAAGGGAACCAATATAACTCATAGGCTCACAAGTCATAATCCTATTATTTTATATATAGAACAAATTCCAACTAAAATGACAAGTAAAATGCAAGTATTTATATCTGAACATCTTATTTACTAACATTTCATAAATCACAGACAGACTAAAATGTTGGTCTTTTCGACCCGTGTATCTACAGATCATTAAGAAACACCAACTCAACAAATTGGATTAGTGAAGATAATCCAAGTGTCGGTCCCCACACTATTGGTATATGATTAAAAATTGAGATATATAATCTTGTACAATCACTCAACTGTCCTGTCACATCCAAATAACATGAAGATCAAACAGAATATTGGGCCTGCGCACAAAACAAAAAAAGTAAGGGCTAATTAAGAAGGACGGACCACAATAAGAGCTTTCTTTATCAATGAAGTCACTGGACACAAATTACTTGCACAACTAGTCACTAGTCATTGCAGAATCCTTGATTTAGTCATAGAGTTTTCACCCAAAACAAGAGTTTGCACAAATTTTAGGGTTTTGGGAATCTAGGCGTATAAGAGAGTAACAGTAGGAGAAGGAAGCGGATACGAAATGGGAAGAAGATACCTTGAAAGCCGGTGATTTTGATTCTCACTCTGTTGTAGGAGGAAGCCTGTTCCGATATGAGCGAAGCAGGGAGTTCGACAAAGTGAGAGAGGCATATGAGAGAGATAGTTTGTTAGAGAGAGTGTGTGTGACGCCCCCAAAATAGGTATACATCACCCATTCTGAGTCGCCAAATACATGGTACAGAATACAAATATAAACTTAATCATACAACTGTCGTGTAACATAAGCTGAGAGTTTTAACACGAATATTGTCTTCTAGACAATACCCAGTTCTAATACCAGCTTAATACCCCCAGTACCAACTAGGGAAATCATGAATCGACCAGTTGGGGTGTCTGCTATTAATATTCCTTCTCTAAATATCACCAAAACCACGATGAACAAAGGTACTGGCAGCCTTACACAGATCCGAACCAAACCACTAACTCGATTATCACCCATACCACACCCTATACTAACCTATATATCCCCACTAGTTTCCAAACTATATACACCAATGGTACATATCACCAACCTCAGCTAAACCCCAACTCACAGCCTAACCACATAAGACCAACCCATACACCCACTCAAATTTTTCAGAACTCCCCAGCCTTTACACCACCATACTCTAATTTCTACTCACAAAACTCAGGCCTGCAGGATTGGAATAAAGGAAGTCCTCACCTCGAAACACCCCAACATCGACCATCAGTCTCACCGTTTCCACCATTTTCCATACCTAGAGTGGATTTTCCCTACTTTGAAGGAAAGGACCCTCGAGGATGGCTGAAAAAGTGTGAAAAATTCTTTCAGCTTCACCCCACGATGGATTATAGATCTAAAGTAGTGTATGTTGCATTATATTTGGAAGGAGAAGCAGATGTTTGGTATCAGTCATTGCAGGAGGAGAAACTAGATATACTTTGGGAAGAATTTGCTTATCATGTCTGCTACAGGTTTGCCAGAGGGGGACATGTGATAGTAATGTGCATACAAGCCAATCATGTATGATGATAAAGCACATACTTTGTAAACAATCTTATTTATTTATTAATAAAATATTTATTTATTAAAGGCATTTAATTATGTACATGGTGCTGTTTTTATAATATGTAAATAACCCATAGTTTTAAGCAATGCTTTTAGAATCATGATGTTGATCATGCTAATGAGATCTAAATTCTTAGAAAGCTTTAAAACTAAAATAGTTCCCAATCGTGGGATTACTAAAAAGGGGATTAGTAAATCCAGATAGATTGGTACATATGTTGCTTGCTCATTGGATGAGGATGACTGATCTCATGGTCATTTGTGTGGAGACACTAAAGCAAGTATGTAGGTGCTTATTGGAGAATAAGTTCACTGAACGTGACTCGCTATGGAATACCTAATGGAGTTTTACTCGCCTGTCAATAGGAATTCCTAATGTGATAGTAGTACATGTGATCCTTGGACTTGAGATCATCATAGTATCTTGCATGTAACAAATTATACTTTGACTAATTCCTTAAGGCCTTTTAAGGCATATATAGGGTATGCTTGGGTGTAATGAGTTACATATGGAGATAATAAATGATCAATAAAGAATCTACCACCTCTAGTAAAAGAGGAGATATGTCCTATGTGATTCGTTAAATGACAACCCAGGAATCCTTGGCCAAGGTAGAATGAAATTAGAAAGAGGTTTCTAATTTGCATTATTTGGAGTTGTGCATTTTCTAATCGAAATACATATGATTAAATAAATTAAGACTTGACAGTAAATCCATGTCTTATATTTAATTGGGGCATTGTATGGTGGAAGGATTGAATTGCACGGTAACTATTAACTCACAGGTTCTTTTATGATTAATGTTGAAATCTATATTATCTGGAAAGTCGTTGATCGCTAGGGAGGCTTATCCCTATTGTAGAATAAATGTTATTTATTTAAATAGATTATTAGTTTAATTTGTTTATTTAAATAAGATTAGAATTGTTCTAATTGATTTATTCACAACCGGTTTAATATGGAGAACCTAAAGGGTCACACCATAAAAGGAAGAAGAATTATTTAAGAAGAAAATGACATGATAGTAATAATGCATTAAGTATAATTAATTTAATCTATGATGATAGAATAAATTAAATAGCTTAATGTTTATTATTTAATATTTTAGAAATATTAAATATAAATTAATAAGAGGAGTCTTATTAATATTATTATTATTATTATTGTTTTAATTCTAAAGGAGTTTAGGAATTAATATAATATCAGTACTCTCTCTCAATCCTAATAAAGATTAGGATATAAATTAATTAAAAGTATTTAATTAATTAAATAAATAAAACCCTATTCTAATTGGATTAGGAGGGTTAACCTAATATCTATATAAGAGAGTCTTATATCAGAAATAAGGGACGTAAAAATTTTCAAGAGTTGGGAGTACACATATTCTATAGAGATAGAAACAAGGGTTAAGCCAATAACCCATCTTCTTGAGTTCTTCATCTTCCTTGGTGAATCACCGTTAGAGGCCAAACATTTGGGTGGCTGACATTGATCAAGGGAAGGAGCCACTACAGAGGAATCAAAGAAATCAAAGGAGTAGAACTTGTACCTGAGGAAGCTTAGATCTTCAAAGGTATAATTTCATGTTCTCTCTTTTCTATTATTGATAACAAGCACAAAGCATGATCATGGTTATGGGTTTGTATAAATTTTTGAAAACTTAGTTTTTTACGCTTCCGCCCTATTTATGTGATTTGATTGCATGATTGCGTTACGTACAAACCCAACAGTGGTATCAGAGCCTAACTTTGTGCTAATTATCAATTTTATAATTCTATGTATGAATTGATGTGAGAATTGGATCGTTTTTCTGGACAAAAATCGTTTTCTGCAAGTTTCTGCGGCGAACGGCGCAGCTGCGCAGCTGTCCAGTTCATTACTGGCGCAGCTGCGCCGGTCTGCAAAAATTGCTACTTCCGTCTACCTGCGCAGCTGCCCAGTTCATTACTGGCGTAGCTGCCCCTGAAAATTGATTTTAATTAATTAAGTAAACTGTTTATTTAATTGATAAAGTTTTAAAATAAAGAAGTTTATTTTATCTGAAATATGATTTCAGAATGCTAAAATTAAAGGAGTTTAATTTGGATTTATTTTTGATTAAAATAAAAGAGTTTATTTTGTTTCAAAAATAAAATTTAGCAAAATTTTTGTCCATTAAATAACATCAATCCATATATAGAATAGAATTGTTATTAATGAGATGAATGGATATTTATTGATGCATATGTTGATGTGTATGATAATAAATGGGGTTGATTATGGATTATGACCAATGTGATTGGATTTTATTTTGGATGAATGCTTGAATGTATGGGTTTTATAAAATGGGGTCTGCGTACCTCGTATTCTCTAGTTTTATTCTCGATGTAAATTCTATCTCCTTTCTATGTACTTCCCCTTGACTGCTGATCAAGGTTTCTATTTAATTTTAAATAGTTAATGTAATAGAGATAGTTAGAATTATTTTGAAGAAATTGGAGACCAAGGAGCAAGGAGCGCGTGAAGACCCGTTTGTATGGAGCCCGGGTTTAAATGTAATAGTTACATTTAAAATTTAAATTCTTGCACTCCTAGGTTTGACCTTTTGGTTCACTTGGTGGCTTTAGTGAACCAAACTAGAATAAAAGTCCATAATCAATCCGGGTAGAATATAGTATTCTATATTGCATGCTAAATATTATATATATTATATTTTATACAAACATGCTTCGCATGTTTAATAAAATGACGCGTATTTTATATATATATGTGCATGCGTGCTTAAAAAGATGAGACAAATAATAACAAACCCCTCAAAGAAATATTATTAAGTCTGAAGCGTTCAAATGATATTTGGAATATCGAACGTCGCCTTCTAGCATGATTAGTTAATAGAGTATTAAATATTTAATATGAGTTTGTTGTGCTATCCACAAGGCGAGTATTGAATATTTAAGATGTTAATTAATCACATTTGATGCTTATCAAGAAAATTGAACGATCTAGTCTTGTTGTGCTATCCACAAGGACGAAAATTTTTCTTTTTTGAATTTATGGAAGTGCTAGGCTGGATTTAACTTAAATCATTTTAGTTCGAATGTGCACACACATGACCATTATGATTTAAGAGGCAAAATAAAAGGAGTTACATGGTGATGTAATTGACAAGAGTTGTCTACCTATTTATTTGTATATCGCTTGTTATGCTATCCACAAGGTTATATACATTTAAAATGGGATCCTTAATCTCACTAGCAAATCTTTAATTAGATGTTGCCGAACTATATGAGTGAGGGTAATATAGTTTGATGAAAATAGTGGGAGATACCAATTTAAAATAAAGACCTAAATTTATTTTAGTATGCAAAATTAATAAAATGAATGTTTGCTAAAATATTGTCTTTTCACATGCAGAATTTTAAAAATGTCAAAATCATTAATCTCACTACGAAGCATACTTGATGCAAATAAGCTTACCGGCCCGAATTATGAGGACTGGCTAAGAAATCTGAGAATTGTTCTCACTGCTGAAAAGATTTCTTATGTCCTAAATTCCACTATCCCTGAATCTGTTTCAGAAACAGCCTCTGAGGAAGAGATTGCCACTTTCAATAAGTGGCAAGATGATGCATCTGTGGCTCAATGCATCATGCTCGCATCCATGAATAACGAGCTTCAGCGTCAGCACGAAAAAATGGATGCTCCTGCTATGCTGCTTCACCTCAAGGAGTTGTATGGTGAACAAAGTAGGACTGCTAGATATGAGATATCTAAGGAGCTCTTCCGATCTCGGATGACCGAGGGCACTGCCGTCGAGACTCATGTTCTGAAGGTAATCAATTTGATTGAACGCCTTGGACAGCTTGGGTTCGTCATGGATGGGGAGTTGAGTCAAGACTTAGTCTTGCAGTCACTCCCTGAGACCTTCTCGCAGTTTGTGGTTAATTTTCACATGAATAAGCTAGATGTCAGCTTACCTGAGCTGCTTAACATGCTGAAAATTGCAGAAGGTCACTTCTCATCCAATAAGAACCATGTCTTGATGGTGGATTCTTCCAATAAAAGGAAGAGGCCCAAGGTGTCTTCTGAAAAGAAGAAATCTAAGAAGGCTAAGGGAAAAAGGAAAGAAAAGGAGCAAAAGAAACCTGAACCAGCTAAAGGAATGTGCTTTCATTGCAATGAGCCAAGACATTGGAAGAGGAACTGCAAGAAGTTTCTAGCAGAGAAGAAGCTTGGAGAAGCTTCGACTTCCAATCAAGGTTTGTTTATGATTGAAATTAATTTTTCTAAAAGTCATAATTCTACTTGGGTATTGGATACCGACTGTGGTTCTCACATATGTAATACTGTGCAGGGACTGGTCAGAAGTAGAAAGCTGAACAAAGATGAGGTGATCCTACGAGTGGGAAATGGAGCAAAAGTTGCTGCATTAGCTGTAGAAACTTATTGTTTAGCAATGCCTTCGGGCAAATCCATTTATCTTAATAATTGTTATTATGTTCCGAATATTATTAAAAATATTATTTCAATTTCTGTATTGGATATGGAAGGTTTTGACGTTATTATAAAGAACAATGGTTGTTCTATTTATAAAGACGATGTTTTATATGGTATTGGAAATTTGCGAAATGGACTTTATACACTTGACTTACAAGAAAATATATTTTAAATTGAACAAATTAAGAAAAGGAAAAGAGATGATATTAATTATACCTATATGTGGCACTGTAGACTCGGTCATATCAATGAAATAAGATTATCCAAGTTGCATAAAGATGGGCTCCTCGAGCTATCTGATTATGAATCATATCCAACTTGTGAATCTTGTCTCATGGGTAAAATGACTAAATCTCCTTTTAGTGGAAAAGGAGAGAGAGTTACAGAGTTGTTGGCATTGATTCACACAGACGTTTGTGGACCTATGACAACAAGTGCACGGGGTGGGTATTCTTATTTTATTACTTTCACTGATGATCACTCAAGATTTGAATATGTGTATTTAATGAAATACAAATCAGAATCATTTGAAAAGTTCAAAGAATTCAGAAGTGAAGTAGAGAAACAAACGGGCAAGAGTATTAAGATACTTCGATCAGATCGAGGTGGAGAATACTTAAACAGTGAGTTTCTCAATTGTCTTAGAGAAAATGGTATAATCTCACAATGGACTCCTCCAGGTACACCACAGTTAAATGGAGTATCTGAAAGGAGAAATCGAACACTGTTGGACATGGTTCGATCCATGATGAGTTTTACCAACCTTCCAATTTCCTTCTGGGGATATGCCCTAGAAACGGCTGCATACCTACTTAACAAGGTACCTACCAAATCCGCCCCAAAGACTCCATATGAGATGTGGAAAGGGAGGAAACCAAATCTTAAGTATGTTAAGACTTGGGGTTGTCCAGTTTATGTCAAAAAGTTTGAAAATGATAAGCTACAGACTAAATCCGATAAGTGTAGATTTGTGGGATACCCTAAAGAAACCGTAGGGTATTATTTCTATCATCCAACTGATCAAAAGGTGTTTGTTGCGAAACATGCTACCTTCTTGGAGAAGGAGTTTATCCATGAAGGAGTCAGTGGGAGTAAGATATATCTTGAAGAAGTTCAAGAACCACAAGTTACCACGGACCAAAGTCAGGTACTTAACCAAGTAGAAGAACCTACTGTACCACACTATGTTCGTAAATCTGGAAGAGTACCGAAGATACCTGAGAGGTATGAATTCGTTATAGAGGATGACGATGAGGTACACATCATGAATGATGATGATCCATTGAATTACGAACAGGCTATGAGTAATAAAGACTCAGGAAAATGGCTTGAAGCCATGAAATCTGAAATGGACTCCATGTATGAAAACAAAGTATGGTCTTTGGTTTCACCACCTGAAGGTATTAAACCTATTGGGTGTAAATGGATTTTTAAGAAAAAGACTGGAGCAGACGGAAAGGTAGAGACCTATAAGGCCCGACTGGTTGCAAAAGGTTTCAAACAAAGATAAGGAGTTGACTATGATGAAACCTTCTCACCAGTAGCCATGCTCAAGTCCATTCGGATTTTGCTTGCGATTGCAGCTTACAACGACTATGAGATCTGGCAGATGGACGTGAAAACGGCCTTCCTCAATGGAAAATTTGAGGAGGATGTGTATATGACACAGCCAGATGGATTTATTTCAAAAGTTGAAACAAATCAAGTCTGTAAGCTACAACGATCCATTTATGGGTTGAAGCAAGCTTCTCGTAGATGGAACATTCATTTTGATGAGACAATCAAAGAGTTTGATTTTATCAAAAACGAAGATGAACCATGTGTATACAAGAAGGTTAGTGGGAGCGCAGTATCATTCCTTGTATTATATGTTGATGATATATTACTGATAGGGAATGACATTCCTATATTACAATCCATTAAAATCTGGTTATCTAAAAACTTCTCCATGAAGGACTTGGGTGAAGCATCCTATATTTTGGAGATAAAGATCTATAGAGATAGATCTAAAAGGATGCTCGGCTTATCCCAAGGAACGTACATTGATATGATGCTAAAGAGGTTTAGCATGGAAGATTCCAAAAGAGGTCTCATGCCGATGAGCCATGGAATAAATCTCTCCAAGAAACAGGCCCCAAAGACACCTGAGGAGAGAGACCGTATGAGTAAGATCCCTTATGCTTCTGCAATAGGATCCATCATGTACGGTATGATATGTACTAGACCGGATGTTGCTCACGCACTTAGTGTAACAAGCAGATACCAGTCGAATCCAGGAGAAGAGCACTGGAAGGCAGTGAAAAATATCTTAAAGTACTTGAGAAGGACTAAAGATATTTTTCTTGTCTACGGTGGGTCTGAAAACTCGAGGGATTCACGGACTCAAGTTTTCAAACAGACCAAGATGACAGTAAATCTGTTTCAGGGTATGTGTTTACCTTGAACGGAGGTGCAGTGAGTTGGAAGAGTTCCAAGCAGCAAACGGTTGCTGATTCAGTGACAGAGGCAGAGTATATAGCTGCAAGTGAAGCTGCAAAGGAAGCTGTTTGGATGAAGAAGTTCATAACTGAACTTGGTGTGGTTCCTAGCATTGGAGAAGCAGTTCCCGTATACTGTGACAACACCGGAGCGGTTGCACAGGCTAAGGAACCCAGGTCTCATCAGAAATCTAAACACGTGTTGCGGCGATTTCACTTGATCAGGGAGATCATTGAAAGAGGAGACGTCACCTTGGAGCGTGTAGACTCTCAAGACAACATTGCAGATCCATTTACTAAAGCTTTAACACAACAACAGTTTGATCGTCACTTAGAGAAGATGGGTATGAGATACCATGGCGATTGGCTTTAGTGCAAGTGGGAGATTGATAGTAGTGTGCATACAAGCCAATCATGTATGATGATAAAGCACATACTTTGTAAACAATCTTATTTATTTATTAATAAAATATTTATTTATTAAAGGCATTTAATTATGTACATGGTGCTGTTTTTATAATATGTAAATAACCCATAATTTTAAGCAATGCTTTTAGAATCATAATGTTGATCATGCTAATGAGATCTAAATTCTTAGAAAGCTTTAAAACTAAAATAGTTCCCAATCGTGGGATTACTAAAAAGGGGATTAGTAAATCCAGATAGATTGGTACATATGTTGCTTGCTCATTGGATGAGGATGACTGATCTTATGGTCATTTGTGTGGAGACACTAAAGCAAGTATGTAGGTGCTTATTGGAGAATAAGTTCACTGAACGTGACTCGCTATGGAATACCTAATGGAGTTTTACTCGCCTGTCAATAGGAATTCCTAATGTGATAGTAGTACATGTGATCCTTGGACTTGAGATCATCATAGTATCTTGCATGTAACAAATTATACTTTGACTAATTCCTTAAGGCCTTTTAAGGCATATATAGGGTATGCTTGGGTATAATGAGTTACATATGGAGATAATGAATGATCAATAAAGAATCTACCACCTCTAGTAAAAGAGGAGATATGTCCTATGTGATTCGTTAAATGACAACCCAGGAATCCTTGGCCAAGGTAGAATGAAATTAGAAAGAGGTTTCTAATTTGCATTATTTGGAGTTGTGCATTTTCTAATCGAAATACATATGATTAAATAAATTAAGACTTGACAGTAAATCCATGTCTTATATTTAATTGGGACATTGTATGGTGTAAGGATTGAATTGTACGGTAACTATTAACTCACAGGTTCTTTTATGATTAATGTTGAAATCTATATTATCTGGAAAGTCGTTGATCGCTAGGGAGGCTTATCCCTATTGTAGAATAAATGTTATTTATTTAAATAGATTATTAGTTTAATTTGTTTATTTAAATAAGATTAGAATTGTTCTAATTGATTTATTCACAACCGGTTTAATATGGAGAACCTAAAGGGTCACACCATAAAAGGAAGAAGAATTATTTAAGAAGAAAATGACATGATAGTAATAATGCATTAAGTATAATTAATTTAATCTATGATGATAGAATAAATTAAATAGCTTAATGTTTATTATTTAATATTTTAGAAATATTAAATATAAATTAATAAGAGGAGTCTTATTAATATTATTATTATTATTATTGTTTTAATTCTAAAGGAGTTTAGGAATTAATATAATATCAGTACTCTCTCTCAATCCTAATAAAGATTAGGATATAAATTAATTAAAAGTATTTAATTAATTAATTAAATAAAACCCTATTCTAATTGGATTAGGAGGGTTAACCTAATATCTATATAAGAGAGTCTTATATCAGAAATAAGGGACGTAAAAATTTTCAAGAGTTGGGAGTACACATATTCTATAGAGATAGAAACAAGGGTTAAGCCAATAACCCATCTTCTTGAGTTCTTCATCTTCCTTGGTGGATCACCGTTAGAGGCCAAACATTTGGGTGGCTGACATTGATCAAGGGAAGGAGCCACTACAGAGGAATCAAAAAAATCAAAGGAGTAGAACTTGTACCTGAGGAAGCTTAGATCTTCAAAGGTATAATTTCATGTTCTCTCTTTTCTATTATTGATAACAAGCACAAAACATGATCATGGTTATGGGTTTGTATAAATTTTTGAAAACCTAGTTTTTTACGCTTCCGACCTATTTATGTGATTTGATTGCATGATTGCGTTACGTACAAACCCAACAACATGAAAATGTGATCGGACAGTTTAACAAGCTGGTTCAAAAAGGGAAGGTGGAGGATTACATCAAGAGGTTCGAAGAATTAAAAACTTACATGTGGGGTCAGAATAAAGGCCATATAGAGAAGTATTTCATCGAAAGTTTCCTCAGTGGGCTGAAAGAGGAAATAGCCAATGCCCTATACATTATAAGACCACAAACTTTGAGAGAAGCAATTATCCAAGCTAGGGGACATGAACTTTATTTGGAGTCTTTGGATAAAAGGAACCAATTACATTCCAAGCATTATGGGAGTAAGCCAGCCTATAACCATAGAATCAGTTATATGAACAACAAGGAAAACCAAGCTCCCACTAAAATGGACCCTGTACAAAGGACAATTCTAATCAAAAGGCTGACACCAGTAGAAGTGGCAGTAAGGAGAGAGAAAGGTCTATGTTTTAAGTGTGATGAAATCTACACGAAGGAGCATAGGTGTAAGCAAAAACACTTATATTTGATGATTACAGAGGAAGAAGAACAAGGTGGAACTAAAGGAGAAACGGATGAGCAGGAACAGGAATTGGCTATCATGATAGCGGGAGAAGAAGGAGAGTTTACAACTGGAGGATAATTGTGAGGTATCACTACATGCCCTGACAGGAACTAATGGGTCTTATACCCTTAAGCTACAAGGAAAAGTTAGGAATGTGAACATCAACATGTTGCTAGACAGTGGCTCTACCCACAACTTCATCTCTCAGGCTTTGGTAAAACAGTTGCAGCTAAGCACAGAACCCTGCAATTCCATCAAGGTAACAGTGGCTGATGGGAAAACCTTGCAATGTGACAAAAAGATTACAAAGTTCAGATGGGATATGGCCTCTGGGGAATTTCAGACTCCGATGTATGTCATTCCTTTAGGAGGATATGATGCAGTATTGGGGGTTAAATGGATGCAAACCGTGAGTCCCATATGCTTTGATTATGACAAAAGAACAGTTACTATACACTGTGAAGGCAAACAGACAATAATAGAGGACCAAAGGGAAGCTACTCAATTTTTTAAGGTGCAAGTAGAAGACAAATTTAGTTGGAAACCAAAGGAGGAAACCTATTTTTTAGCTCAGTTAACAGCCTTGGAGGGAACATCAGAGGCAAGAGAACCAATTCCAGAGCAGCTATACAAACTCCTCTCCAACTACAAGGACCTATTCAAGGAACCCCCAGGTCTACCTCCCATAAGAGTGCAAGATCACCATATTCCTATCATGCCTGGATGCAATCCTGTTAACAACCACCCTTATAGGTACCCCTATATACAAAAGGTTGAAATTGAAAGAATGGTCAAAGAGATGCTTAACAGTGGGATTATTAGGCACAACACATCTCCCTATGCTTCCCCAGTGCTATTGGTCAGAAAAAAAGATAACACCTGGAGATTTTGTGTTCATTACAGGGCCCTAAATAACATTACCATCAAGAACAAATTTCCTATACCCATTATAGAAGAGCTTTTGGATGAATTAAAAGGCAGCAGTTATTTCTCTAAACTGGATTTGAGAAGTGGGTATCACCAAATCAGGGTTAAGGCTGAGGACATTCAAAAGACAGCTTTTAAAACACATCAAGGGCATTATGAATTCCTAGTAATGCCATTTGGTTTGACCAATGCTCCGGCCACCTTTCAGTGCATCATGAATGAGGTATTTTCACCTTACTTAAGAAAATTTGTACTAGTATTTTTTGATGATATCCTGGTATACAACCCTACTCTAGAAGAACATAAGATGCATCTGCAGAAAGTGTTGGAAGTACTCAGGCAGAATCAATTCTATGTAAAAGAGTCCAAGTACACTTTTGCCCAGAGAGAGGTAGAATATTTGGGGCATATCATTAGCAATCAAGGGGTGTCAGTGGATGATAAGAAAATAGAGGCTATGAGGGAATGACCCAGGCCCAAATCATTAAGGGCTCTCAGAGGGTTTTTGGGCCTCACATGATATTATAGAAGATTTGTGCAACAATATGGGGTTATTAGCAAGCCTCTAACTAATCTACTCAAGAAAGGATCCTTCAACTGGAATGAAGAAGCTGACCAAGCTTTTGACAGACTCAAACTGGCTCTTTCTAGTACCACAGTACTAGCCCTACCAGACTTTACCAAGGTATTCATAGTGGAGACAGATGCCTGCCATTCCGGAATAGGGGCAGTCTTGATGCAGGAGGGTAAGCCCTTGGCATGCTTGAGTAAGGCCTTGTCTCCAAGGCATATGGGGTTGTCTACTTACGAAAAAGAATTGCTTGCTGTCATTATGGCTGTTCAAAAATGGAGAACTTATCTCTTGGGACAAATCTTTATTATTAAAACAGACCATTAAGCACTGAAGTACTTCATGGAGCAGAAGTTAACTACTTTAGTACAACAAAAATGCCTATCCAAAATGCTAGGTTTTGATTACACTATACAGTATAAGAAAGGAAAAAATAATCTTGCTGCAGATGCACTTTCAAGGAAGCATGAAGAAGAAATTAATTGTGTGATGGTTCAATCTATGACCCCAAGCTGGAAGGAAGAAATAGTGGAGAGCCTAAATGAAGATCAAGAAGCTCAAGGAATATTGGCTCAGTTGATAATCAGTCCTAGTAGTCTACCTACATTCTCCATACAAGCTGAAATTCTAAAGAAGGATGGGAAAATTTATGTGGGAAGTACTGGAGGGCTGAGACAGAAAATCATGTAGCAAGTCCATAGCAGTCCAGAAGGAGGCCATTCAGGAGTCACAGCTTCCATCAAAAGGGCTGAGCTGTTGTTCTATTGGCCAACATTAAGAAAGGAATTTACTGAGTTAATTAAACAATGTGAGATCTGTCAGAGACACAAAGGGGAGCATGTTCCCACTCCTGGGTTGTTACAACCTATACCCATTCCTAGCCAAGCTTGGGAGGTCATAACCATGGATTTTATTGAAGGTCTACCTAGATCAGAAGGGAAGGACACTATCTTAGTAGTGGTTGATAAACTAACCAAAGGCTGCCATCTTATTGCTCTTAATCACCCCTTCACAGCTACCCAGGTAGCTCAAGCAGTTTTGGACTCAGTTATTAAGCTCCATGGACCACCTAGAGCTATTATTTCTGACAGAGACAGAATTTTTACAAGTGCTTTTTGGAAGGAGCTGTTCAAGGTCATGGACACTCAGGTTAAATTAAGCACTTCTTACCACCCACAAACAGATGGTCAGACCGAAAGGGTTAATCAGTGCATAGAAATGTATCTCAGGTGTATGTTTAGCACTAAGCCAACAAAGTGGAATAAGTGGTTACCTCTCGCGGAATGGTGGTATAATACTTCCTTTCACACAGCAACTGGAATGTCTTCTTTCAAGGCCTTATATGGTATAGATCCACCCGTGGCCAATTATCACTAGCTGCCCAGCCATAGTAATCCTTTGGTAGCAGACTTTGTGCAGGAAAGGTTGGTAACACAACAGCTACTTAAAGAAAATTTACAGAAGTCGCAAGAAAGGATGAAACTTTATACAGATAAGAAGAGGACGGAAAGAGAATTTCAAGTGGGAGATGAAGTCTACTTAAAGCTCCAACCATACCGACAAATGTCAGTAAACCAAAGACGCAATCTAAAATTATCAGCCAGATATTATGGGCCTTATGCGATTACGATGAAAATTGGGAAGGTAGCCTACAGGTTGCAACTACCTCCTCAATCAAAAATCCACGATGTCTTCCATGTATCTCAGTTAAAGAAGAAGATAGGCAAAGCAAGGGTGGTTCAGACTGAATTACCTCAGACTAATTTAGCAGGGGAAGTCCAACCCAAGCTAGTTGCCATACTGGATCGAAGAATGATTAAGAAAAAGAATAGAGCAGCTACGATGGTTTTGGTGCAATGGTCACACAGTATTCCCGAAGATGCCACTTCGGAGGAATGGAGCAAAATTAGTAAGCAATATCCCAGCTTTAATCCTTGGGGACAAGGATCAATTCAAGGAGAAGGGAATTGTCAGGAAAGCCCAGATCATGAAGTAGCCGTTGCAAAACAGCTGTTGAGTCAGAGGCCATCCAACGCATAGTTTCGTAGTTAAGTTGGTGTTGGCTAAACGCACCGTTTAGCCCAATAATTCCTTGCCTTGCATCCAGTATTTGGTTGTGGGTTGTTAGGCCTTGATTTTAGCACATCCACGTGTTTCCTTGTTATTGGAGCAGAGTATTATTTCTTCTGTCTGTTAGATTTTGCTGAGTATTTATCAGCCCTTGGTTGAGGTGTAATGGATGATCGAAATAAATGAGTATTTTCTAGTTCTCCTTTACTGCTATCTTAATTTGCTTTCCTTTCAATTTCTGGTCAAATTATTAGTGTAATTGTGACAGAAAGCCTGTATATGGATGGATGCCTAGCCTTCCTTACTAGTATAAACTGTAGGAAAAAAGGATACAAATATGAACTCTACAATGCTGAAAATAACGACAGAAATAAGAAACAGTTATTTAAAGAAATGTGTAGGCACTTGCTAAGTTGGGATAGATTTATGCCCCTGAATGATGCATAAGGCTCTCAACGGCTACCCCCAAGCTTTCTTCGTAGTGGCCCCCTTCCTCCACGCCTCATTTCATAGGGAACCTCAAAGTGGCTCTATTCCATCCATATCTCAATTTCATTCATTTAATATTTCTCTTTGGTGTTATTGACATAACATCTACGATGCATAAAGGTCTTAACGTCTACTCCCAGGATTCAACAGTTTCTGTCATGCACTCGATCAATGGAGGTGACAAGAACAAATTTGTTGCTTCTCTTGATAGCAGGGAAACTCGAAAAAGTATTTATAACATATATATATATATATGTATATATGTATATAGAGAAATGATTCATAACATCTAGTTGCTACGGATGAAAAAGTGGCATATAGCATCTTAACCTTCCATTACATAAATGAAGGGCAATACAACAACAGTCCTATATAAACAACAACGGTCGAAGTCCTATATAGACAGCAGATCCTATACAACAACAGACCTATATGAACAGCAACAGTCGAAGATATCCTGTACAGCAACAACATAACAGTTACATCAACATAACAATTATTGACCACAACAACATAGTCGAGTACATGATTGTATTTCCAAATTCTCAAAGCCAAATCATATTCGAAATCCAACATAGCCAAATCATATTCGAAATCCAAATCAAAACAAGAAATATGTATAACACATCCTATTCCAAATATAATAAAATCAATTCCAAATCATGAGTTATGGGATTGTTTCTATATTTTGGTTCATGCCAAAAGATAATATTGTTAGTTTTTATTTATTTGCCCAACCGACGGAAAACCAATGCCTGTATGAAGAAATTAGTAATCCATTGATAATCAGAGAGAAATATGATCACGAATGGAACAGACTGCTCCTTTTAAACTATTCTAGATCTCTAAATTCTAATTAAACAGGTTATACAGAAATTACTACAAAAACAGAGTTAACACAGCAGAAATCTGATGGTGTTCAAACTTGAAACTCAGTTATTATCAGTTATTACTCTGTTTGACTTATTAAAACGAGTATGCAACCAGTCCTAAAATTAAACACAACTGAATTACTGCCAAATCACTTGATCAGAGCTACAATAAACCCAAAAAAAAAACATAAGTAAACATAGATCTCTACAAACATAGAACCTAAGTGGAATCTGATACATGCCAATTTCTGTGTGAATAGCAGAGCTTATCATATGGAGTATTATGTTTTGGAAAAGTTCCAAAGGTTAATAGGAGGGGATAAGTATTAGATGGATGACAAAGTCAATCTACTTACCACGACTTTTTGCGAATTTGCAGATTGTTAAGAACTAGGGTTCCGGATTTCAGAGGAAGACGCAGCAGTGACGAAAGTGCAGAAGCGAAGGGTTATGATTTCAGAGGAAGACGAACCTGATTTCGGATTTCAGAGGAAGACGCAGCAGTGACGAAAGTGGAAGCGAACTAGGGTTATGATTTCAGAGGAAGAGGAACCTGATTTCGACAGTGCAGAATCGTGATATGGTTAATGATTCCAGAGGAAGACACAGTGCAGAAGCGAATTAGGGAAGACAGTGCAGAACTAATTTACCCCTAATTCATTTGAGTGGATATGCGTCCACCAGTAAGTCGGGGCAAAAGTGGTACTGTATTATACTAACAGAGTCCGCTAGCAATTCTAGCGGGCGGCGTGTTAACAATTCCAATCGTAACCCTTCATTTTTGTAATGGAAGGTTAAGATATTATATGTTATTTTTTCATTTATAACAACTAGATGTTATGGATCATTTCTCATATATATATATATATATATATATAATAGTATGTGTATTAAAAGGAAGTTGAAAATAAAAGGACCCGAGAGGCTATTCTTATGGAGCCAATAGCAGGAAACAATTATGGAGAAACTGGAAGCTTTTGAAGAATATTTATGTTGTGTATTGCTCTCTCAAGTAAACATGGGTATTTACAGATCAGTAGCAACGGATAGTAAAAGATAGAGATAACTAAATTGAAAAAACTGACTCCAAAATTATCTCATTAACTTTGAACCAATCGACTTGTTAAGACTTTTAGAAGACTTGGAAGGCTTGTCAAATGACCAAGGCAAAAACCAATACTATATGCATTATTATAATATTTGACTTTGAAATTTTAAGTTAATAAAAAATTCAACAAAAACTCGGATTCTGGATATATAATTTTTTTAAACAAACCTTGAGGTTTGATTTTTTGTGTGTGCTAATAATGATCGAGTAAATTTTTTGCATATTTCTAATGTTTGAGTACATCATAACAATAATATTCATCCAGCCTTTCCCGTGGTTTAGATATAAAGTGTGCTCATGTAGCTCATCACCCCAAAAAAATATATATATGAATTGTTTCCAACCCTAGATGTTGTTGATAAAGATTTTTCATTTACATAAATTAAAAATGGGAACAGCAAGGATAGTTATTGGGAATTGTTATTTTCATAAGGTGTTTCGCATAAGTGTGTGCCTTGTTTATTATTAATATGAGGAATCTTGTGAAATTTTTATTTTACTAGTGAAATATTAGTTCTCTAAGGGCCTATTCGAGAATGACTTATTTTAAAATGACTTATAAGTTTAAATATAAATTGACTTATAACTAAAAGCGTTCGACATCAATTTGACTTATAAGTCAGAGATTAAGTAAAAGCGTTTGGCATTGCACAAAAACAACGCCAACTGTATACTAAAAAAATATAATCAAAATCATAAACATCCCAAATTTTGACATATACTCAAGAAAATTTATCATATAAAAATCATAATATGAAACTAAGAATTCAATTAATAATTTTTGTTGTTAAACAACATAAACTATACTATCAAATACTCAATCACTCTAATTAGAATAGTTCCATTAATATTTTTATTTAAAAATTTTATCACTTATCCGAAAATATGTGTTAATTAAACTAAATTAATTTTTTTATAAGCTACCAACAATTTAAATGAGTCTAAATTACAAATAAAATTATAATTAAAATGTATTGTGTTAAAAAAGGATAATTAAATATATATTATTTAGAAATTAAAATTTGATAACATACTGTAATCTGTAATATATAGTATTATTTAATATATATATATATATATATATATAATAATAAAATTTATGTAGAACATAAATAAATTATAAAATGAGTAACAAATAAATCCGAGTCCTTTGAATTCACAAAGTCTCCTTAAAGCAAATTTATTCCCTCACTGGTGCTAAGGATTAATGAATAATTGCTTCCCAAGATAAAACGGATTTCCAGTTCTTAATTAGAAGCACTTCAAAATTAAGAACATATCGAACCAAATTATATGTTATGTACTGAACTGTTATGAATATTAATGATGCATGCATGAAGAAACATTGGGCAAAACTTACTGCACAATTTAGTGCAGAACGGGAACGGGAACTGACTGCAAAACGGGGAACGAAAAATATTTTCTGACAGAACGGGAGGACAGGAACGGGAGAAAAACTTATTAAGGAACGGGATCCCATATTGTATATTTATAGAATAATTTTATTACCGTTGGATGCAACTGTCATCAAAACTACGTAGTATTGATATAACTTAAACAAAATCTGATAAAAATATTAAACAGATTTTGTCCAAAAAGTTATATATCATGACCCGACCTGCCCGCCCGAACCCGAGCCCGAGCCGGCCGGCCGGCGGCGCGCGTGTGGGTTTGAACCAAGCCTTGGCTAGGTCCTCTCCCTTCCACAAAAGTGGGGTGCCCCTTGGGGCCCTTCCCATTGAGCAAACATCCCATATATATGTTCTTTATTTTTCCCTCTAATGCCCTATGTGGGACTTTTGCAATTTACAACATTTCAAGTAGGTGATTTTGGAGTCAATTTTCTCATTCAATTCTTAATGGATTTGAACATATAAATATACCACGTTATACTCCTCGCGGAGTAGAACGCATAGGTGCATGAACCCGACATTTACGAAGTGTGGGTCCCACATTAAATTAAGCCTCAAAATGCTTTAATATTTATTTTGTCAAACCCATTTCCAACAATCCCCCACATGAATGTAAAATTGGCTTTACAACATAGAAATAAAATAAAAATGTTATGAATATGCAGACACTAGTTCGAGTACATAAGAAAAGATACTTCATCGGGTTAAGTAGCCTAGTGGCTTTGAACTTGCCCTAGTAAAGTCTATCGAATTTACTCAACTAATCAGTAGACTTGATGTCTTTGAACTGTCAGTTTTTCGTGTAAATCAAGACAATAGAATTCACAAAATATCTCTTCAGACATAATTGGTTCTCACGTTTGTGTTCATTTTGGCCTTGAAACACCTCTTGGTTCCGTGAGTATATTAGAGAATTAAGCCTTCAAATTCTCATAGAAGTGGCCCCCTTCTTACTCACGTAGGTGGCTTCTATAAAAAGTATCCTGCAATACTCCACTTGAACGTATTTCAAGATATAGAAGTCATTAAAAGCATAACTTATCCTGATTCTCGCGACAGATGTGCATTGTCTCATCATAGGAATGGTTAAGAGTAAATATCTCCTCAGTGCTTTACTAAGTACTACATAGTTCGGTTTGCCCATTGAACCTAGATCTTGGGATCTCCAGTCAACTAGGTTGGGTTTCCACTATGACGACTCTTAATTAAACAATAGGCTTTAAACCCATTCCCTTCGATGAACTTTCCACTTGCTCTCTCGTTAAACCTTTCGTAAGCGGATCCGCAATATTATCTTTTGACCTTACATAATCAATTGAGATAATTCCATTTGAGAGCAATTGTCTAACGGTATTATGTCTTCGTCGTATATGACGTGACTTACCGTTATATAAATGATTCTGTGCTCTTCCAATTGCTGATTGGCTATCACAGTGTATACATATAGCTGGCACAGGTTTTGACCAATTTGGAATATCCTCTAAGAAATTACGAAGCCACTCAGCTTCTTCTCCAGCTTTGTCTAAAGCAATGAATTCTGATTCCATTGTAGACCTTGCAATACAAGTTTGTTTTGAGGATTTCCAGGATACCGCTGCACCTCCAAGGGTAAAGACATATCCACTTGTGGATTTCGAGTCTTTATTGTCAGATATCCAATTAGCATCACTATAACCTTCCAATACTGCTGGATATCTTGTATAGTGAAGTCCATAATTTTGAGTATGTTTTAAATATCCCAAAACTCTCAAAATAGCTTTCCAGTGATCTTTACCTGGATTACTCGTATACCGACTTAGCTTACTTACTGAATAAGCTATATCCGGTCTAGTACAGTTCATGACATACATTAAACTGCCTATTATACGAGAATATTCTAGTTGAGATATGCTATTACCTCCATTTTTGGCTAAATGAAGATTTATATCAACTGGGGTCTTACTTAGAATTATATTATACTTATTAAATTTTTCAAGTATTTTCTCAATATAATGAGTTTGAGATAATATAATTCCATCAGATGTTCTAGAAATCTTGATTCCTAATATTATATCAGCAACCCCCAAATCTTTCATATCAAATCTATTTGACAACATACGTTTGGTAGAGTTGATAACTTCATTGTTACTACCCATGATTAACATATCATCCACATAAAGACAAACAATAACATATTCCTTTTGAGTGCTTTTGACATAAACACATTTGTCACACTCATTGATTTTAAATCCATTTGATAACATAACATTATCAAATTTCTCATGCCATTGTTTTGGTGCCTGTTTCAATCCATACAATGATTTAACAAGTTTACATACCTTCCTCTCTTGTCCAGGAGCAATGAAACCTTCAGGTTGTTCCATATATATTTCTTCATCTAATTCACCATTTAAGAATGCAGTTTTCACATCCATTTGATGTATTTCAAGTCTATTTAACGATGCTATTGCTATTAACATCCGAATAGATGTAATTCTTGTAACAGGTGAATAAGTGTCGAAATAATCCAATCCTTCCTTTTGTCTGTAGCCTTTAACAACAAGCCTTGCTTTATATTTATCAATTGAACCATCAGCCTTCATCTTCTTTTTGAAGATCCATTTATACCCCAAGGGTTTGGAACCAGGTGGAAGGTCCACCAATTCCCATGTATGATTTTGCATAATGGAATCAATTTCACTATTAATTGCTTCTTTCCAATGAGAAGCATCTGGAGAGGATATAGCTTCCTTGTACGTTTGAGGATCGTTTTCTAACAAAAATGTTAGAAAATCCGGACCAAAATACTTTGAAGTCCTTGTTCTTTTGCTACGTCTAGGTTCATCCAATACTGACTCTGTGTCTATATTTTCAGGATTATTATTAGCAGTAACCAAATGTCTTTTGTTTGAATTTGAATCATTATTTAAATTATATGGAAACATATTTTCAAAGAATGATGCATCTCTTGATTCAATAAAAGTATTAACATGAATATCAGAAATGTCAGATTTATGAACAAGAAATCGATAAGCACTGCTGTTATTTGCATAACCAATGAATACACAGTCTATTGTTTTTGGTCCTATCTTAACCTTTTTAGGTTTAGGAACCATTACTTTTGCTAAACACCCCCACACTCTTAAGTATTTATAGCAAGGTCTATGACCTTTCCATAATTCATAAGGTGTTTTGTGAGTTTTCTTATGAGGCACTTTGTTAAGAATATAATTTGCAGAAAGCAAAGCTTCCCCCCACAAATTCTGAGGTGCTCCAGAACTGTTTAACATAGCATTCAACATTTCTTTCAATGTTCGGTTCTTGCGTTCAGCAATACCATTAGATTGAGGTGAATAAGGAGCGGTAGTTTGGTGAATAATACCATGAGTAGAGCATATCTCTTCAAATGGTGATTCATATTCACCACCTCTATCGCTTCTTATTGCTTTAATCTTTTTGCTAAGTTGATTTTCAACTTCATTTTTATAAAGTTGAAACATTTCTATAGCCTCATCTTTGCTTCTCAGCAAATATACATAACAAAATCTTGTGCAATCATCAATAAAGGTTATGAAATATTTTTTCCCACCTCTTGTTTGCACAAACTTTAAGTCACATATATCTGTGTGAATTAAATCTAGAGGTTCAGTTTTTCTTTCAACAAAATGAAAGGGTAATCTTGTCATTTTTGATTCCACACAAATTTCACATTTATGTTTTAGATTAATATCAAATTTAGGCAAGAAATCTAAATTAATTAATCTACGCAAAGTATTATTATTAACATGTCCTAATCTAGCATGCCATATGTTTGAAGATTCTAACAAGTAAGTAGAAGAATTAATTTTATTATTATCAATAGACTTCGGTACAACAGTCATAACATTCATCTTAAAGAGCCCATCAGTCATATAGCCCTTTTCCACAAACATATCATTTTTAGTAAGTACAAATTTATCAGACACAAACACCAACTTGAAGCCATTCTTGCTAAGCAATGACCCAGAAACTAGATTTTTCCGGATATCTGGCACATGAAGCACTTCGTTCAAAGTCAGTTCTTTGTCAAATGTCATTTTCAGTATAACCTTTCCACGTCCTTGAACCTTTGAACTTGAGGAGTTTCCCATGAAGAGTTGATCATCATTTTCTACTGGTTTGTAAGTAGAAAACATCCATTTGTTGGAACAAATGTGGCGAGTAGCCCCAGTGTCCACCCACCATTCTTTGGGGTTTCCTATCAAGTTACATTCAGATATAACTGCACAAAGATTAATGTCTGAAACATTTTCAGAAAGGTTTTCCAGTTCTGTCACATTTGCTTGAGCCTTTTGTTCTTTCTTGAACTTCTTTGGCTTACGACATTCATTTGATTTATGTCCCGAAATGCCACAATTGAAACATTTACCTTTGAATTTCTTATTGGCCTTGAAGGTATCTTTGCCTTCACGCTTCCTTTTGTTGTTGTTTGGCCTTTGTTCTATCACATTTGCCTTTGCTTCAATGAAGTTTTTCCCAGTCTTCTTCTCAGATACTCGATTGTCCTCTTCAATCCTAAGTCGCACGATCAATTCTTCAAGATTCATCTCCTTGCGTTTATGCTTTAGATAATTCTTGAAGTCTTTCCATAATGGTGGAAGTTTTTCAATCATTGCTGCAACTTGGAATGAATCACTTAATGACATTCCTTCAGAATGAATGTCATGTAGAATTACCTATAATTCTTGAACCTGAGTGATAATTTAACATAATACTATGTAATAATATGAAACAAATATTCTGTGTATTAACATAATACTATATCTGCAGAAAATATATTTTATAAACAGATTTTCTGTTCACATAAAATAATACTACAATTACAGAATGATAAATTTGCTTTAAGATTGTAATCTGTAATATATAGTATTATTTAATATATATATATAAATATAATAATAAAATTTATGTAGAACATAAATAAATTATAAAATGAGTAACAAATAAATTCGAGTCCTTTGAATTCACAAAGTCTCCTTAAAGCAAATTTATTCCCTCACTGGTGCTAAGGATTAATGAATAATTGCTTCCCAAGATAAAACGGATTTTCAGTTCTTAATTAGAAGCACTTCAAAATTAAGAACATATCGAACCAAATTATATGTTATGTACTGAACTGTTAGGAATATTAATGATGCACGCATGAAGAAACATTGGGCAAAACTTACTGCACAATTTAGCGCAGAACGGGAACGGGAACTGACTGCAAACGGGGAACGGAAAATATTTTCTGACAGAACGGGAGGATAGGAACGGACAGAACGGGAGAAAAACTTATTAAGGAACGGGATCCCATATTGTATATTTATAATATTAAACAGATTTTGTCCAAAAAGTTATATATTATGACCCGACCCGACCCCGACCCCGAGTCGGCCGGACGGCGACGCGCGTGTGGGTTTGAACCAAGCCTTGGCTAGGTCCTCTCCCTTCCACAAAAGTGGGGTGCCCCTTGGGGCCCTTCCCATTGAGCAAACATCCCACATATATGTTCTTCATTTTTCCCTCTAATGCCCTATGTGGGACTTTTGCAATTTACAACATTTCAAGTAGGTGATTTTTGAGTCAATTTTCTCATTCAATTCTTAATGGATTTGAACATATAAATATACCACGTTATACTCCTCGCGGAGTAGAACGCATAGGTGCATGAACCCGACATTTACGAAGTGTGGGTCCCACATTAAATTAAGCCTCAAAATGCTTTAATATTTATTTTGTCAAACCCATTTCCAACACATACAAGTATAAATATGTAATTTTATCTATTTAGTCAATTCTAAAACCTTGCAGGATATTAACTGTTACTTAAAAAACTATAGAAAATGTAAATATTATTATAATTATTGGGGGAGTCACTGTATATTTTTTTTTAAAACAAACCTTGAGGTTAGATTTTTTTTTGTGCGTGCTAATAAACATCGAGTTCTAGTGTAGCTCATCACCCAAAAAAATATGTTAGCTGGAATATATGAATTGTTTTCAACCTCGGAAGTTGCTGATAAAGATTTTTTATTAAAATGAATTAAAAATAGGAACAATAAGGATAGATATTGGAAATGGTTATTTCTACAAGTAAAAATTAATATTTTTATAAGGTGTTTAACATAAATGTTGCGTTTGGATCGAATAAATGGAATAGAGATTGGAATGATTCATTTCATTTTAGTTGGAATGAGTTATTCGATGCTATTCCTTCCCCAAGACGCTCATGACTCAATGATTAAAAAAACTATGCTTTTAATTTCTTTAATATATATTTGATTTTTTTAAATAAAAAAAAATCGAACCTAGAAAATTCTACTTCCTAATTTGTTTAAGTAACTCTTGAAAATACGGATAGATTTAGCAAATCTTTAATATCCCGACTCAACAAATCGTTTTATGAATATATATGAAAGCATAAAGGATCTTCAATATCCTAAATCAAAACAAAAAGGCAGTCGAGGAGAAATGGTTCCACATTTTCACTCTAGTTGGACTTTTTACATGATACAAGAGTGTGGTTTGTACTTCGCTTTAACTAAACCATAATCTTTGTATCTAAATCTTCGTAGGTACTTCATATGGCCCTACCGCCCCACTGTATAAGCTATGTGTTGCACCTACTAACAGTCCTTCTACGGGGATCGGGACCGTTTTAGCGATCGGTCCAATTTTTTTTGCTTTGACTCCGAAAAAATATTTAGTATTTTTTTAATTGAAATTTTTATAAAATTCAATGATTTTGATATAATTTGGATACATATAAAAATTAATATTGTACAGTCTATGCAACACTATTTTTTATATGTATCTATATTACAACAAAATCACTGTATTTTATAAAATTCAAGTCAAAAAAATAGTATACATTTTTTAGGGGTGAAAGCAAAAAAAAAAAACAACAACTAATAGTAAAAGGAATCCCGCGGTCGCCCCTAGACTTATTGACCTACTAATCCAAGTTTTGTTGCACTTTGAATACACATCATCTCGATTTGGATGAATTGATCTAATAGTACTACTCTGTTGATTTTCTTATCGGTAAAAAAAAAAACTACTCTTCTTTATCAAATTCATTTATTGCTCAAATTCTGATCGCTCCATTATTATTCTGATAGAGAATAAAGAAATGCTACTATCACATAAACCGAATTACATAAACTTCACATACTTGCTGACTTGGCCGTGGGACCCATGCCCACTTAACTCAATAAAATTTGATTTACCTTTTTTCGTTTTTATTTTCATTTTCGCGGGTAAATGTGATCAGCTACAGAGAGAGAGTTTGGGGGGAGGCATTGGCAAACATTCTTACTTTAGAATTTGCTCTGATTCTGATTGTGGCCAACGAAGATCAAATTGATAATCCTAACCTCGTCTTCCTCCTTGATCTCCGGTAAACCTTGATCTCCATTGTTGTTTGCCGTGAATTTGGAGTGTCTGGCTAGAGGAGAAGGCCCCTATTTTTTTTATTTTTGCTCTAATTTCAGAAAACCATTTCTTACTCTTGTTAGTCCCCCATCACATACACATTTTTAGATGCATTTTTGTTGTAGATATGGTTCAGTATGGGTTTTGGTTTCCCAATCAAGTACTATTTTTTTATCTCCAAATTAAGAAGACATATTTGAATTCTAGTTTCGTTGGTATCATTTTGACCTGTAGGTGATGTTTCAATTACCATTACCATCACCATCATCTCTTATGACACCCGAGTCTGTTCCGTCAACAATGCGTCCTCTATCTCCACAAATGTGCAGAGATGAAGAAGTAGAAGATGTATGGAGTGGAGAGAATGAAAAAGAAGAAGAAAGGGTGTCGAATGGTTCTTCAATAAAAGAATGTGATGATGGAAAGGAAGCAATTGAGAATTGTGAGGATAGAGTTGAGGAACCCAAGGTAGGAATGGAATTCGACACCTCAGAAGAAGCTTATCTTTATTACTCAAGATTTGCTAAAGAAAAGGGGTTTGCAGTGTTTAAAAGATCTTCGAAAAAAGGGAAAGATGGAGACTTGTACCATGTAATTCTTCAATGCGGCAAAGGTGGAAAACCAAGGCCGAAAGGAAGCAACCCTGTCAAGCCACATCCACAAACAAAAGTGGGTTGTCCGACTCGCCTTAATGTTTGTTTATCCAAGGATGGAAAGTGGAGGTTAAGAGGAGTTTTTTTGGAGCATAATCATGAACAGAGCCCGGAGAAGTCTAGATTTTTCAAGAGCAACAGGGTACTTGATCGAAATATGAAAAGGAAGATTGATTTGAATGATAGAGCTGGGATCAGGCTACACAAGACTTTCGACACATTTCAGATTGAAGCAGGGGGCCCTGATAAGCTTCCATATTTGCCCAAGGATTGCCAGAATTATTTGGACAAGATTCGACATATACGACTTGTAGAAGGAGATGCTGAAGCAATGTATCGTTATTTCATGAGAATGAAAGCTGATAATTCTAATTTTTTTTAAGCAATGGATTTGAATGAAAAGGGTCGGTTGAGGAATGTATTCTGGGCTGATGCAAGGAGTAGGGCAGCTTGTAGGGAGTTTGGTGACGTTGTGACATTTGACACAACGTACTTAGTTAATAAGCATGACATGCCTTTTGCTCCGTTTGTAGGTATGAATCATCATGGTCTGTCGCTATTATTAGGTTGTGGGCTCATCTCTCATGAAGATACAGAATCATTTTCGTGGTTGTTTCAGACTTGGATGACATACATGGGGGATTGTGCTCCAAAAGCTATTATTACTGATCAATGCATGGGTACCACTTCATACGTTAAATCCTCCGCTATCTAGTCTGGTTCTAATTCAATAATGTGGTTCGGGTCTTCCACATATTTACGTAACAGAGATATGTGAAAAACGTTATGAACACGAGACATACTTGGCGGTAAGGCGAGTCTATAGGCCACAATTCCTACTCGATTGAGGATTTCAAATGGGCCAATGAATCGAAGATTGAGCTTTTCTCTCTTTCCAAATCTTGTAACTCCTTTCCATGGAGCAACACGTAACAACACATGCTCTCCAACATTGAATTCCACGTCCCTTCGATGAAGATCAGCATAACTCTTTTGTCGATCTTGTGAGATTTTTATACGTTGCCGGATCATTTGAATCTTTTCCGTTGTCATCCGTACCAATTTCGGTCCCAACAACATTGCTTCACCCACCTCATCCCAGCATACTGGAAAACGACACTTGCGTCCATACAACGCCTCGAATGGAACCATGCCTATACTTGCTTGATAACTGTTGTTGTAGGAGAATTCCACTAATGGCAAGAACTTGTCCCAACTTCTTTTGAAGTCAAGGACACAGAGTCTTAATAGATACTCAAGAGTTTGAATAATCCTCTCTGACTGTCCGTCCGTCTGAGGATGATATGCCGAACTGAATCGTAAATCCGTGCCCATAGCTTTTTGCAAACTAACCCAAAATCGTGAAGTGAATCTTGGGTCTCGATCAGAAACTATGGATACTGGCATACCATGCAGTCTTACAATCTCATTTATGTATATACGAGCAAGACGTTCAAGTGAATAAGTTTCTCGTATAGGTAAGAAATGAGCAGACTTGGTTAATCGATCGACAATAAACCAAATCACATCTATGCCTTGAGAAACCTTGGGAAGGCCAGTAACGAAATCCATGGTAATGTGCTCCCACTTTCATTCTGGAATTTCAAGTGGTTGCAATGTACCTTTTGGCACTTGATGCTCCGCTTTGACACGTTGACAAGTTAGACACCTTGAGATAAACTCCAAAATCTCTCTTTTCATATTGCTCCACCAAAATGTATGTCGAAGATCACGATATATTTTGGTACTCCTAGGATGGATTGCAAATGGTGTGTTGTGCGCCTCCATTATGATTTTATACTTCAAGTCACAATCGTTAGGAACACAAAGTCTGGAGTTAACTCGAAGTATTCCTTCTTCATCGATTCTTGCTTCCGGAATAACACCTTCTTGTAGTATTTTCCTCATACGCATCAGCTCCAGGTCTGTAGCTTGAGCAGTTTAACTTTATCGATTAAAGTCGGTTCTACTCGTATATTTGATATCATCATGTGGGTCCCTGGAGTCTTTAACTCTATCTCCATCCTTTGTAAGTCATACCAAATAGGTCTTTTCGTTGACAATATCGCAGTCGTACCCGCATATGATCTTCTACTCAACGCGTCAGCTACCACGTTCGCTTTTCCAAAATGGTATTGAATGGTATGATCGTAATCTTTCAAAAACTCGAGCCAACGTCTTTCCCGCATGTTGAGTTCCTTTTGGGTGAAGAAATATTTGAGGCTTTTATGATCCGTATAGATCTCCACTTTCTCCCCATACAGGTAATGCCTCCAGATTTTAAGCGCAAAAACGACAGCTGCCAACTCTAGATCATGGGTAGGATAATTCCTCTCATATTCTTTGAGTTGTCGTGGGGCATAGGCTATGACTTTCCCATGTTGCATGAGAACACATCCTAACCCTCTGCCTGAAGCATCGCTGTAGATGACAAATCCCTACGAACCAGATGGTATTGTCAGAACAGGTGCTGAAATGAGTCTCCTCTTGAGTTCTTGAAAATTCTTTTCACATTCCTCGCTCCAACAGAATTTTGTATCTTTTCGAGTCAGCTGAGTTAACGGAGTGGCGATTCGAGAAAACCCTTCCACGAATCTCCGATAATAACCAGCTAAGCCCAGAAAGCTACGTACTTCGGTCACTAACTTAGGTTGTTCCCAGCTTTGTATTGCTTTAATCTTCGCTGGGTCAACAGATATTCCGTGATTTGATATCACGTGCCCAAGGAATGCTACTTCCTCAAGCCAAAACTCGCATTTCTTCAACTTGGCATAAAGCTTGTTTTCACAAAGCTTTTGGAGTATCAGCATCAAGTGTTGCTCATGATCTTCACGACTTTTGGAGTATATGAAATGTCATCAACAAAGACAACCACAAAATGATCCAAATATTCCTTGAATACTCTGTTCATCATATCCATGAAGGCAGCAGGAGCATTAGTCAATCCAAAGAACATGACTAGAAATTTGTAATTCCCGTATCGAGTTCTGAAAGCAGTCTTTGGAATGTCATCAGTTTTAATCTTTAACTGATGATATCCGGAACGAAGATCAATCTTTGAAAAGAATTTGGCGCCTTGCAACTGGTCAAACAGGTCATCAATGCGAGGCAATGGGTACCTATTTTTGATGGTGACATGATTCAACTCCCGTTAATCAATACAAAATCGCATACTCCCATCTTTCTTCTTTACGAATAGTACAGGAGCACCCCAAGGAGACGTACTAGGACGAATGAAATCGATGTCTAACAATTCCTGCAGTTGGGTTTTTAACTCCTGAACTTCAATAGGAGCCATTCGATATGAGGCTTTGGAAATGGGTTTTGTACCGGGTTCAAGGTCAATACAAAATTCAATTTCACGCTCTGGGGGTAGGCCAGGAAGTTCTTCAGGGAATACGTCAGGAAATTTATTAACAATAGAAATATCATTCAAATCTGACGTATTTTTGTTTAAATCCGTGACATGGGCTAAGAAAGCCTGACATCCGTTTTTCAATAAACGAATAGTTTTATGGCTTGATATGACTGTGATTGACTTTAGTGGTTTGGTTGCTTGAATTCGCATAATAGGTTGGTTAGGAATATGAAAGCTAACAACCTTACGAAAACAATCAATTTTAGCATGATGAGTAGTTAATCAATCAATCCCTAAAATCACATCAAATGAAAGTATTTTCAAAGAGATAAGATCGACAAGTAATGTGAGGGTGCCGATTTGAATCAAACAAGACTTATAAACAGTGGATGTAATGAAGGTTTCTCCCAACGGAGTTTCAACAGATAAGTCAAAGTCTAATTTTTTCAGAGTCAAATTTAAACGTTGAGCGCAAGTAGGAGAAATAAAAGAATGGGTAGAATCGGTATCAAATAAGGTATAGACTTCGCAAGAGTTTATGATTAGCTTACCGTGATAACTTCGTTTGGGTTCTTCGCTTTTTGGGAGGTCACGACAAATGCTCTCCCTTGAACTACCGGCTTTGACTTGTCTGGGACGGCCTTTGGTGTCTCCATCCCAGCTGGACTTGACTTCACTGCACGACAAAATCGGGCTAGGTAACCTTCTCTTCCGCAATTATAACATGCTTTGGACCATTGCATACAGTTTGGACTGATGTGTCCCTCCCCTTCGCATTTGTAGTATACGATCGGTGGTCGTTCTCCTTCCTTTACAACGGCTGCTAGTGCTGACGTCTTTCCATCATTATTGAATCTCCTTTTCTTAAAATTTCCACTTCTATTATCTTGGCCAGGATTTCCACCGAAGTGGTTACCATTTCTGGCATGTTGATTTCCTCCATGTTTGTTGTCACCGCTTCGATGACTGCTACCACTGGTATTATCGTTTTGCCAATTGTTATCTCTTGGTTGGGTTGACTCATTATCGCGCTCCAATAACTAAGCCCTATTCACAACATCTGATACAAGCAAAGTTTGTGAGAAATGAGATATTGACGTATTTCGAGTCTCAAACCTCTTAGAAACATCCGCGTCATACGCTCCTCATTATCAACCAAATGGAAAGCAAACCGGGACAACTCGACAAACTTAGCCTCGTACTGCGATACGGTCATATTATTTTGCTCCAGCTTGATGAATTCTACCTCCTTCATGTGATGAATACTTTCAAGAAAGTACTTGTCGTTGAACAATTCTTGGAACTTCTCCCAAGACATCTTTAGTGCGGCAGGCTGAGTATGCTTTACGTACAGATTCCCACCAATGATCTGCCTCTCCTCGCAACATGAAGGTGGCAAAGGGAACCTTTTGCTCCTCGAAGCATCCCAAGACATCAAATATCTTAGTGATCTGCTTAATCCACGTCTCCGCCTTAAGTGGTTCTGGCTTTCCTAAAAACTCCGGTGGTCCCAGCTCCTTGAATTGCTTAGCGGTGAGCATCCGAGAGTTGCCAGTGTTTCCACCTGCATTTTGAACAGGAGTCTCTCTCGCCTGATGTTGCATAAATTGCAGAAAGCCTCTGAACATCCCATCGTTCATCATTTGGTCGGTGTTGTTGTTTACCTGAGGATTATTACTGTAATACCCAAAAAAATAAAAAAAAATAAAAAATAATAAATAAAGGACATTTTTAAAATTTTGTTTTAAATATTTTAATTGGGCTTTTCTTGTGTTTTGGTCAAAATGTATTTAAGTATGTGGACTACATTAATTGGGCCTTAAAACTTATTGTGTCTAAATCATAATTGTGAAATATTAAAATCCTATTAAAATTTGGAGAGTTAATAAGATATATAAATTAATAACTAAAACACAAACCCTATATTGTACTTAAATCATTATTCGTCTGATATAAATAAAAAACAATAGAAGAAGAAGAGAGGAAGTCGCCGCCTATTTCCGAAAATCAAAAGAAGTTGTGAGTTAGCAAGTACTTTTCTTCTTGTCTTTGATCTTTTGAAAATCTTGCTGCATAATAATGTATGGGCCATGTGGTATATATATATATATATATATATATATATATATTAAGAATTTGAATCAAGTATATATATAGGATATGTACTGTAACTAAAGTAGGAAAAAAAAGAAGAAGCTTGATTATTAATTTGAAAGAAAGTGGAATGCAGTATGTATAATCAGCCCCAAATTGTGTATGTGTTGGGTTATCTTATAATAATAATAATAATAGTTTTGGAATAAGTAAATTTGTAATTTGTAATTAGTAATTAGTAATTTAACTTACAGTTAGTAATTTATATTTTGTTTGTTAAATTATGTAATTAGTTCGGACGGAAGGAGGTTAACGAATAATTTTTGGAATATATTTCGAGTATTACATTGCTTAATCCAGGTATGGATTCCGTACTCTTTCAGCGATACTCTTGTTAGATTTGATTTGTTCGTTTTGTTCCTTGTTTCGAATTTCGTTATTTTTTTTCACATAATTATTTCTTGTGAAATTCATATAATAAGTCCATTTTTGGAGTTGATTCATATGACTCGAATTTGTACTCTTTGAATGAGGTTCTCATGTTATTATTTATTTTGATACTTGTAGCGCGGTACATGTTGTTACCTTCCTTTTTGAGACATTGAGATTATGATTTGATTTGGTTAAACATGTACATACTAGAACCCCTTGTGTTAATACTGTGTCGCATGTGTTGTGACATGATATTATTATTAGAATATACCGTAGGGTATACCTGAGCTATAACCACCTGTGAGGGTACCACAGGCATGTCGTCTTGGCACGAGAGGCATGACACTTTCCGTGGCGGTGTGATCAGTCCACGGCGTCTCCGTTTTGTGCTCTGGTGGGAGTTGGCCATTTGGTGTTTTGTTGTGGGAGGCGTATGGGTCGACCCTAGTTTTCTGTTCTGTACTGCGGAGTGGCGATGTTTGTGCCAAACACGCCTTTCGATTTTATATACATTTGGATTCGCGGTCCAATGTGTGTGACTTGCCTGTGTAGCATTATTTGACCTTGCTTGTGTGGCAAGGTATATTTCTGTTTTGTTTTGAGCTCGGTATGAAATAACACCCAACCATTTGATTCAGCCTATTATTTCATTGTGTTAGTTTTGTTCGTTTCAGTTCAGTTCAGTTCATATATTGAGTAGTTATTTCGTTTCATTATTCTGGTATTCTATATCCATACTGGGCGTTTGGCTCATGCTGTATTTTTCTTCCAGCAGGTAATCAGGGGGATCAAGGGCAAGTGTGATGAGAGCTCCATTCGATCCAATGATTTAGATATTCTGTTTAGGCTTGATAGATTGATTTTTATTTTGAGTTGTAATAAATATTCTAGATTTGAGTTTGAGTCTGTTGGCATTTATTCTAGTGTGACCTTGTTGATATTTATTAGTTTTAAATATATTATTTTGTGGTTTAGAGCTTTAGTATTATTTTTTTTAGTTCTATTGTATTTTAAGTAACCTCCCTTTCTATTTCGGGAAGGGGGTGTTACAGAGTTGGTATCAGAGCTTAGGTTCTTTCTTGTAGAAAACCTATTTAGGTTTGACCTGTGAGTTATGGGTATACTTCTGGGTTAGGTTTTGTTCAGTTTGATTTTCTGTTCAGTTATATTCGAATCTGTCTTTAATCTGTTTTGTGTATATTCGTTGATCTCTTTCTTAGATGGCTCGTAAATCCGCTAGAGTTGCTGGGAGGCGAGGTAACAATAGGGTAAGAGGTGATTGTCAGCCCGATAAGCAACCTAATGACCAGATTAATGCTCAATTGGCTAACTTGGTGAATCAGGCGGTTAATCAGGCTTTACCGCAGTTGGTGGCACAGGTGGTACAGGCAATGCAGCAGCCGCCAGAAATTCCTGAGCAGGGGAACTCGGAAAATAATGGTCTGCAGGCAAACGAAGAGGAAGGGAATGCGGATGGTCTTGATCAACAGGTGGTTCCAATGTACGTATGGTTGGAAATGTTTCAGAAGCAGAAGCCACAGTCATTCAGTTCAGCTCCGACTCCAATTGATGCGGAGAATTGGATTGCACACCTAGAGAGGATTTTTGATGTGTTGGGCTGCTCAGATAATCAGAGAGTGTTGCTTGTTGCTTATAAGCTGGAGGGGGATGCACAGAAGTGGTGGAAAGAGCTGAAAATAACAAAGGGTGATGGTTATGTGGAGACACTTCGTTGGACAGAATTTTGTGAGGTCTTTTATCAGCAGTACTTTCCAGCTGCTGATAAAGAGGCCTATGCTAGAGAGTATCTGTCTATTCGACAGAAAGATGATGAGTCCATCACAGATTTCATGACGAGGTTCACTAGGTTGGCAAGTTTTGCGGGAACCTCTGCAAGGACTGCAGCGGAACAGGCGGAGAAGTTCAAGTGGCGGATTCATTATAGGTATCGCCAACATCTCATTAACACCAAGTTTGTAGATGTATCGGCTGTGGCTAATGCGGCCAAAAACATTGAGATGGAGCGGCAGGACTTTCGGTCTTCTAAAGCGGAAGGGAGTCGAAAGAGGGACAGAGATGACCACCAGGGTCAAGCTTCGAGTCAGCATGTGCAGAACAAGGGTCAATATCTGGGACCAGCTGGTGGGGGTAACCTAAATCTTATTCCGATAGTTCCTTGTGCTACTTGTGGAGCTAATCATCCGGGGAGACAGTGTTATAGAGTTACCGGTGCATGCTTCTTGTGTGGCCAGATGGGTCACGCGGCTAGAGATTGTATCGGGCCAGATGAAAATGGTGGGGATGGTGATAATGGTGACAATGGGGGTCAGCGTCAGGGTGGTCGAGTGTTTACCTTGACACATAATCAGGCGGCAGGTGCGTCAGGTATTGTTTCTGGCATTCTTTTAGTTGGCAGTCGTGATGCTTCTGTTTTATTTGATAATTAAGTTCGTTCTTTTCTTTCGATTCCGGGGACGGAATCCTTTTTAAGGGGTAGGTGATGTAATACCCAAAAAAATAAAAAATAATAAATAAAGGACATTTTTAAAATTTTGTTTTAAATATTTTAATTGGGCTTTTCTTGTGTTTTGGTCAAAATGTATTTAAGTATGTGGACTACATTAATTGGGCCTTAAAACTTATTGTGTCTAAATTATAATTGTGAAATATTAAAATCCTATTAAAATTTGGAGAGTTAATAAGATATATAAATTAATAACTAAAACACTAAAACACAAACCCTATATTGTACTTAAATCATTATTCGTCTGATATAAATAAAAAACAATAGAAGAAGAAGAGAGGAAGTCGCCGCCTATTTCCGAAAATCAAAAGAAGTTGTGAGTTAGCAGGTACTTTTCTTCTTGTCTTTGATCTTTTGGAAATCTTGCTGCATAATAATGTATGGGCCATGTGGTATATATATATATATATATATATATATATATATATATATTAAGAATTTGAATCAAGTATATATATAGGATATGTACTGTAACTAAAGTAGGAAAAAAAAAGAAGAAGCTTGATTATCAATTTGAAAGAAAGCGGAATGCAGTATGTATAATCAGCCCCAAATTGTGTATGTGTTGGGTTATCTTATAATAATAATAATAATAGTTTTGGAATAAGTAAATTTATAATTTGTAATTAGTAATTAGTAATTTAACTTACAGTTAGTAATTTATATTTTGTTTGTTAAATTATGTAATTAGTTCGGACGGAAGGAGGTTAACGAATAATTTTTGGAATATATTTCGGGTATTACATTGCTTAATCCAGGTATGGATTCCGTACTCTTTCAGCGATACTCTTGTTAGATTTGATTTGTTCGTTTTGTTCCTTGTTTCGAATTTCGTTATTTTTTTTCACATAATTATTTCTTGTGAAATTCATATAATAAGTCCATTTTTGGAGTTGATTCATATGAATCGAATTTGTACTCTTTGAATGAGGTTATCATGTTATTATTTATTTTGATACTTGTAGAGCGGTACATGTTGTTACCTTCCTTTTTGAGACATTGAGATTATGATTTGATTTGGTTCAACATGTACATACTAAAACCCCTTGTGTTAATACTGTGTCGCATGTGTTGTGACATGATATTATTATTAGAATATACCGTAGGGTATACCTGAGCTATAACCACCTGTGAGGGTACCACAGGTATGTCGTCTTGGCACGAGAGGCATGACACTTTCCGTGGCGGTGTGATCAGTCCACGGCGTCTCCGTTTTGTGCTCCGGTGGGAGTTGACCATTTGGTGTTTTGTTGTGGGAGGCGTATGGGTCGACCCTAGTTTTCTGTTCTGTACTGCGGAGTGGCGATGTTTGTACCAAATACGCCTTTCGATTTTACATACATTTGGATTCGCGGTCCAATGTGTGTGACTTGCCTGTGTGGCATTATTTGACCTTGCCTGTGTGGCAAGGTATATTTCTGTTTTGTTTTGAGCTCGGTATGAAATAACACCCAACCATTTAATTCAGCCTATTATTTCATTGTGTTAGTTTTGTTCGTTTCAGTTCAGTTCAGTTCATATATTGAGTAGTTATTTCGTTTCATTATTCTGGTATTCTATATCCGTATTGGGCGTTTGGCTCATGCTGTATTTTTCTTCCAGCAGGTAATCAGGGGGATCAAGGGCAAGTGTGATGAGATCTCCATTCGATCCAATGATTTAGATATTCTTTTTAGGCTTGATAGATTGATTTTTATTTTGAGTTGTAATAAATATTCTAGATTTGAGTTTGAGTCTGTTGGCATTTATTCTGGTGTGTCCTTGTTGATATTTATTAGTTTTAAATACTATTCTTTTGTGGTTTAGAGCTTTAGTATTATTTTTTTTAGTTCTATTGTATTTTGAGTAACCTCCCTTTCTATTTCAGGAAGGGGGTGTTACAATTACCTTCCTGATGCACATTATCCTGGTTAATGATCGTTGGTGACTCGACGGTCCCATGTGCTCCATTACTTATCTCAACATTTTTAGACGTCATTTTCAAACACTGTCACAAAACAAGGGTTAATTGACATACCACATATTATCCCTATACTCCGACCGACAAATTAAATAACAAATAAACTTAGGTAGGTCATACTAATGAAGTATTTACCCGTCTCTCCCCTCCTAGTTCTAGCCTCAAATCTCAGCCAGGGATCATATCCCTAAGCTTTGATACCAACTGTGACGCCCCGAAAATAGGTATACATCACCCATTCTGAGTCGCCAAATACATGGTACAGAAAACAAATACAAACTTAATCATACAACTGTCGTGTAACATAAGCTGAGAGTTTTAACACGAAAATTGTCTTCTAGACAATATCCAAACTCAAATGAAGTTCTCATTATATTTATTATCACATTACTTCACAGAATAGTGAGGACTACTAAAGCAACCTTCTGGACCGTCACTCCATTTCCCAACTAGTCCCGGCTATATTCTCATTTCCTGAAGAGAACAATAAAAGCAAAGGGTGAGCTTAACTAGCTCAGTAAAGAATATTATGACTAAGATAATGCAGAATAAATTATCGTTAGTCTTCAACAGTGTTAAACTGATAGAATACAATAGACAACAAGTTTAACTGCAGCGGAACAAACAATCCATTAGAATAGTCAAGTAGCGTATGATATCTACTATCTTCTATGATTTAAAAGTTTATCATCAATTTTATCGCTGAGACTCAGCTAAAAAAATAATCCACATCCACGAATTATCCATGCACTACGGGCCAAGGATATTCGTGTTATCACCAATGGTCATGATCATGCCAACAACTGTCCATCAATGCACTATGGGCCAATGAGGACTTTTACCACATCACTTGTAACATTACAGGTCATGATTATACCGAATAATCCCTGGTCATAATCATATCAATCAATAGTCCATCTATGCACTACGGGCCAAAGATGACTTTCATCACAATATAAGCATGATGATGATGACAATGATATAAGAATTCAATTAATTGAAAGCAAATGATAAATTTTAAAGATTTATAATTTAATTTATCGAGAATTCAATAATGTCCAAATTGTTAACATGATACTGCTTTGTGGAGTAAAATTCAAGAATAATATGGTATCAAAAATAATTTGGACAGAAAAGAAATCAATTTTTGTCATGAATAATATCCCGGGTGAATAGTACCCGAGTGAATAGTACCCATGAATAGTACTTTGTGAATAGTACCTCGTCGTTAAAAGATACTAGATGAAGCGCAAATTTCAAGGATATTCTACTAATTTCACGGAGTATAGAAGCAAAACTTATCAACATGAGTGTAGAATTAGGAATATGAAACGAAATAATATTACTTACATACTACAGAGTATGGAAGAAAATATTATTTCATACGAATATTGAACAAAAATAATATTCCTTACCTTAAAAGGAGAGTACTTCTGAATGGTAGGGCGAGGATATTCTTGAAGAAAACTTATACTGTTTTCTATGCTCAAATCTTCCTTAAACTCTAAAGAAATTGTAAGACCCCGAATTTTATAAATAAAAATTTAATTTTTTTTATATATTATTTTGAAATAGTAAGGGGTTAATTAATGTAGTAAGTTGTGGGTAAAATGTATAAATATTTCAAAATGAGCAAGTGGTTATAAAATATTTATTATTGTCGGAGAATATTCGTTTGATCGTGGAATATTCTTGTTGTCGGGGAATATTCGTACGACGGCGCAACCATTTATGGGCACCACAACGGAATAACTGTCGGATATAAAAAGCGACAAAAATAACCTTTTCATAAATAACGATAAAACTGTTACCGTTAAACTGTTGAAAAACTCGATAATAAAAATACAGTAATACGTGTTGTTGCACAGTAGTACACGGTATTGCACAGTATTTCGAATTATTGATTCTTATGTAAGAAGACACTTACTCAATTATTGTTACAGTAATTACTGTTCAATATTTTATATTATTGATTCAATAATTGCTACGTTGATAATTTATATTATTGATTCAATAATTATCACTGCATAGTATTTCACATTATCAAATCAATAATTCATATTATTTGAATAATATTATTAGATAGCATTATAGACAATGTCTAAGGAAGTTCTGTCTAGGAGAGGGTATTTAATTGCGCGCCAATAAGGAGAAATCTTTATCGAAAGGCCCCCTCTTTCCTGGGAACGACCTGATTATCAATATTATAGTTCTGTAATGTTATTTGTAAATAATTAATTATTGATTTATATGATAAGAAAATATTTATTTTGTGGATATCAAAGAAGGAATTAGTGCTGAGGTATTTTTATCAGTATTTTCGTGTGAAAGATCATCCGTTTGTGGATTTCGGCCATTTTCGATTGGGAATTTGGAAAAACTTCATTCTGCAAAGTTGTAGAGAATTAATTTTCCTATAAAAAAAGCATAGAATTTGTATTTTTCTGTTAAAAGGGCTATTTATTATGAATTATTGAAGTTTTAAAAATATATATTTTTATTAAAAATATGGGTGGGACCCACTTTTGTTTTTATGGGTTGTAAATGCTGAATTTTCAAATTCCATTCAGGTGTGCTGGGAGAAGCCGCCGGAGGTTTCAAAAGTTAACTTTGGCATCCTAAGCTTTTCCTATAAATAGGGTGCTTAGTTATAAATGAAAATCACACCAAAATCAAAAAAATTTCTCTTTATAATATCGAGCGTATTTTTTGTGAGCATAAGGATAGTTTGAGTGTGGATTACGGTGAAAGTTTTCGTCCACATAATATCCGATATTTCAGCCACAACTATTCTCCGGTTAAGGTAAGGGATGTTATTTTCTTTCGTAAATGATATTATTCTTTTCAATATCATTATACCAAAATATTGTCATGGATTTTATTATGAAATTCTTACTTTTTCTGTCAGAGTTACTATTCACGTATACGGTACTATTTACGTATACGGCACTATTCACAGAAAAATTAAATTTTCTTCTATTTATCTAAGTTGCTTGTTAAGGTTTCTATCTTTGATTGGATCTAAGTTTTGAGCTTTATTCTTGAATTTTGCTCCAGAATTGATTATTATGGAGTATTCTTGAACTTGTATAAACTAAATTACGAATCCTTAATCTTTGTCCTTTATCTCGCTAGATTCGTTCTTTAAAATATTTTTCATCATCTTCAGTCTTAAAAGGTGATACGAAAGAATATCTTTGGCTTGTAGTGCAAAGATGAATGATTACCTGATGAATATCTTTGGTCTGTAGTGCAAAGATGACAGGTGTTGAGATGAACATGACCAACTGGTGATACAAATGAATATCTTTGGCCCGTAGTGCAAAGATGAATATTTGATTCGAGAAGTATATTGATTGATGTTACAGGGATAAAATATTGATGATGGACTTTTAAATCAAAGAAGATAGTAGACATCATTCTCTACTTAACTCTTCTAATGAATTATTATTTTCGCTGCGAATATTGATCTAAAACTTTCTGTCCATAATATTTTATCTGATTTATTGAAGGCTAACGATAATTTGTTTTTCATTATCTTAGTCATAATATTCTTTACTAGGCTAGTTGAGCTCACCCTTTTTATCTATTGTCCTCTTCAGAAAATAAGAATGTCGCAGGAACTAGTCGGGGAAAAGAGTGATGGTCCGAGTTAGAGCAGTAGTAGTCCTCACTATTTCTAATAAATAGTGTGATAATAATTGTAATGAGGACTTCGTTTGAATGTTAATATTTTCTACATATTTGTATTGACACTCACTGTTGTGTGGTCGTATTTTGCACGACCGTGTGATATAAAGATTGTATTTGGATTCTGTACCATGTATTTGGCGACTCAGAATGGGTTGGGTTGACTGGACCTATTCTGGGAGCGTCACAGCTGGTATCAGAGCATAGGGATATGGTCTCTGACGGAGATCTGGGAATAGAATTAGGAGGGGAGAGACGAGTAAATCCTTCAATAGTATGTCCTATCTAAGCTTATGTGGTATTTAATTGGTCAGTCGAAGCATAGATGTAAGACCCCAAATTTTATGAAATAAAAGTATTCAATTTTTCTATTTAGTAAATGGTTAAATTGATAAAAATTTAAAGTTAAGGGTGATATATGCAAATTTTTCAAAATAAGCAAGTGGTTATAAAATATTCATTGTTGTCGGGGAATATTCGTTTGGTCGTGGAATATTCTTGTTGTCGGAAAATATTCGTACGACGGCGCAGTTATTTGTGAACCCCACAACGGAATAACTGTCGGATATAAAAAGCGACAGAAATAACCTTTTTATAAAATAACGGCGTAGTTGTTACCGTTAGTACTGTTGAAATACCCGGTGGTTAAAATACAGTAATACGCGGTGTTACACAGTAGCACACGATATTGCACAGTATTTCAAATTATTGAGTCTTACGTGAGAAGGCACTTACTCAATTATTGTTACAGTAATTACTGTTCAATATTTTATATTATTGATTCAATAATTGCATGATATTTTAATGATTCAATAATTGCTACGTTGATATTTTATATCAATTATTGCTACGTTGCTATGATTGATTCAATAATTGCTACCGTTGATATTTTATATTATTGATTCAATAATTGTCACTGCATAGTATTTCGCATTATCAACTCAATAATTTATATTATTTGAATAATATTATTAGATAGCATTATTGATAATGTCTAAGGAAGTTCTGTCTAGGAGGGGTTATTTAATTGCGCGCCAGTAAGGAGAAATCCTTATCGGAAGGCCCCCTCTTTCTTGGGAACGACCTAGTTGTCAATATTGTAGTTCTGTAATATTATTTATGAATAATTAATTATTGATTTATATGATAAGAAAATATTTATTTTGTGGATATAAAAGAACGAATTAGTGCTGATGTATTTTTATCAGTATTTTGGTGTAGAAAATTATCTGTCTATAGATTTCGGATAATTTATGTTTGGAATTTGAAAAAAATTTCTTCTACAAAGTTGTAGAGAATTAAATTTTCTATAAAAGTGCATAGAATTTGTATTTTTCTGACAAAAGGGCTATTTATTATGAATTATTGAAGTGTCAAAAAATAAATATTTTTTTAATGGGTGGGCCCCACTTTTGTTGTTTTGTTGAAAAAATTCTGATTTTTTTGCAGCAGCCGGCGGCTGGAATTTTTTTAAAAATAAAATATTATTTTATTCAAAAAGTCTACTTTGGCATCCTAAGTTTTTCAGTACAAGCTTCCGTCGGTATTATATCCGATATTTCAGCCAGAAGTAATATTCTTTTGAGGTAAGGGATGTTATTTTCTTTTGAAAATGATGTTATTCTTTATAATATCATTATACCAAAATATTGGCATGAATTTTATTATGAAATTCTTATATTTTTTTCCGTTGGAGTTACTATTCACGTATACGGCACTATTCACCTATACGGCATTATTCACGAAAAAATTAAATTTTCTTCTATTTGTCCAAATTACTTGTTAAGGCTCCTATCTTTGAATGGATCTAAGTTTTGAGCTCTATTCTTGAATTTTGCTCCACAAAGTATTATTATGTAGTATTTTTGAACTTGGAGATCGATGTTTTGATCATATTATTTTTATTATCATATATAATATTTTTATAATCCTGGTGATGAAATTTCTCTTTGACTTGAGTGTAAAGATAGATAGATTATTGGTATGATCATGACTATAGATTCTCTTTGGCCAGTAGTGCAAAGATGGATTGTTGACTGGTATGTTCATGACCATTGAATTTATAATTGAATATCTTTAGCTTAAGGGCAAAGGTGAATTGATCAACATGGTTATAATTATTGTTTATATAAATTCTGACATGGTTAGATATTTTTTTTGAGATATGCATATATTTGGCATGTAGTGCAAAGATGACTTGTTGTTGAATATCTGTGGTCTGTAGTGCAAAGATGAACTATTGATAAATATCTTTGGCCTGTAGTGCAAATATGAGCTGTTGATTTGTAAATTTCTTTGGCTTGTAGTGCAAAGATGAATTGTTGATTGATGAATATTTTTGGCCGTAGTATAAAGATGAATTTATTATAATGAATACGAATAGGAACTGTGATTTGATATAACCATGATCTTTGGTGTTTCAGGTAAAGACAGGTGATGAGAATTATCTCGTTTTGAGTGCGAAGAGGAATTTATCAACAGAATTAAGATCATGAACTATTTACATGATTGTGGACAGAAACTATTGATTGATATTACCGGGATAAAATATTGTTGGTAGATTTTTAACATGGAGAAGATTGTAGACATTATGGTCTATTTGACTCTTCTAATGGATTGCTCGTTCCGCTGCAACTATGGTTGAAAAGTTTTATTATCTACCATATGTTTAAATTTCTGATTTATTACTGATGAAAATTATTGATAATTTAATTATTTTTTGTCATGATATTCTTTACTGGGCTATTTGTGCTCATCCTTTTGCTTCACAATTCCTTTCAGATAATAAGAGTATAACGGGGTCGAGCAGGGATAACATGGGAATAGAACGATGGTCTATAGCTGTTGAGGTTTTTCATAAAACAGTATGAGAGGAATTATATTGAGAATTTAAAATGTGTGTGTCGTATTTTATACGTCATTTTAACAGTTAATTTTGGTGAATCAAATAGGCTAAGGTGAACCCAACTTTGGAAGGGTGTTTTGTCACTATCATACAAGATGTCTAATCACCTACGACTTCGGGTTATTATAAGACATGGTTGTGCACATCCACTTGCTGATTATATCTATGAGCACTACCTATATAATATTGGAGTTTGGTTGAAATATAATTCTCAATTGGAGACAATGGAGATAATTATATGGTAAGAGAAGACCCACCACTGGAAAGAATATGATAATAATCTTCTCATTTTTCTTTGGGGTCTATTGGGTCAACCAAGGATAATTCTCAAGTCATATGATATCTATTATAACCTAGACGCGTGACCTCATATGTACGAAGGTTTTCTTGAGCATTTTCCAAAGATTTTAATTCCTAAAACAGTTATTGACTGTACCTTTCTGTAACGTATTATTGATCTGGAGTATGGGCACTGTATTTATATTGAAACTCATAGTTTACTTGTGGTCGTATTTTGTACGACAGTTTAAAAGTTAGAATTTGAAGATTTATATTTAGAATTTTGTTTAGTGTATTTCGTGGCGACCCAGAATGGGTTGGGTGGATTGGACCTATTTTGGGGGCGTTACATTTTGGTATCAGAGCTTAGGGATATGGTCGATGGCGGAGATATGAGTTTAGAACTAGGAGGGGAAAGACGAATAATATATACTTCGCTAGTGTGTAACTTACCTAAGTTGAATTTTCTTACTTAATAAATTGACAACTGTTATATGTCAATTAACTTTGTTTTGAAGCGGTATTCTAGAATGAGCAATGGAGAAATCATGATGACAAGGAAGATGGAATCTGAAATGAAAGCAAAGTATTCTCAACTTTTCAAAATACCAGGTACGTAAATTTCGGGGACGAAATTTCATAAGGAGGGGAGATTGTAAGACCCCGAATTTTATGAAATAAAAGTATTCGATTTTTTATTTAGTAAATGGTTAAATTGATAAAAATTTAAAGTTAAAGGTGATATATGTAAATTTTTTAAAATAAGCAAGTGGTTTTAAAATATTCATTGTTGTTGGAGAATATTCGTTTGGTCGTGGAATATTCTTGTTGTCGGGGAATATTCGTACGACGGCGCAGTTATTTGTGGACCCCACAACGGAATAACTGTCGGATATAAAAAGCGACAGAAATAACCTTTTTATAAAATAACGACGTCGTTGTTACCGTTAGTACTGTTGAAATACATAGTTGTTAAAATACAGTAATACGCGGTGTTACACAGTAGCACACGGTATTGCACAGTATTTTAAATTATTGAGTCTTAAGTGAGAAGGCACTTACTCAATTATTGTTACAGTAATTACTGTTCAATATTTTATATTATTGATTCAATAATTGCATGATATTTTATTGATTCAATAATTGCTACGTTGATATTTTATATCAATAATTACTACGTTGCTATGATTGATTCAATAATTGTTACCGTTGATATTTTATATTATTGATTCAATAATTGTCACTGCATAGTATTTCGCATTATCAACTCAATAATTTATATTATTTGAATAATATTATTAGATAGTATTATTGATAATGTCTAAGGAAGTTCTGTCTGGGAGGGGTTATTTAATTGCGCGTCAGTAAGAAGAAGTGCTTATCGGAGGGCCCCCTTTTTCCTAGGAACGACCTGGTTGTCAATATTGTAGTTCTATAATATTATTTATGAATAATTAATTATTGATTTATATGATAAGAAAATATTTATTTTGTGGATATAAAAGAAGGAATTAGTGCTGATATATTTTTATCAGTATTTTGGTGTAGAAAATTATCTGTCTATGAATTTCGGATGATTTATGTTTGGAATTTGAAAAAACTTTCTTCTATAAAGTTGTAGAGAATTAAATTTCCTATAAAAGAACATAGAATTTATATTTTTCTGACAAAAGGGCTATTTATTATGAATTATTGAAGTTTTAGAAAATAAATATTTTTTTAATGGGTGGGCCCCTCTTTTGTTGTTTTATTGAAAAAAATCTGATTTTTTTGCAGCAGCCGGCGGCTGGAATTTTTAAAAAATAAAATATTATTTTATTCAAAAAATCTACTTTGGCATCCTAAGCTTTTCCTATAAATAAGGTGCTTATGTTAGAATTAAAAATCACACCAGAATTAGAAGTTTTCTCTCTCTATAATATCGAGCGTATTTTTGTGAGTATTTAGATATTTTAAGTATTACTATTCAGTACAAGCTTCCGTCGGTATTATATCCGATATTTCAGTCAGAAATACTATTCTTTTGAGGTAAGAGATGTTATTTTCTTTCGAGAATGATGTTATTCTTTTCAATATCATTACATCAAAATATTGGCATGAATTTTATTATGAAATTCTTATATTTTTTTCCGTTGGGGTTACTATTCACGTATACGGCACTATTCACGAAAAAAATTAAATTTTCTTCTATTTGTCCAAATTGCTTATTAAGATTCCTATCTTTGAATGGATCTAAGTTTTGAGCTCTATTCTTGAATTTTGCTCCACAAAATATTATTATGTAGTATTTTTGAACTTGGAGATCGATGTATTGATCATATTATTTTTATTATCATATATAATATTTTTATAATTCTGGTGATGAAATTTCTCTTTGACTTGAGTGTAAAGATAGGTAGATTATTGGTATGATCATGACTATAGATTCTCTTTGGCCAGTAGTGCAAAGATGGATTGTTGACTGGTATGTTCATAACCATTGAATTTATAATTGAATATCTTTAGCTTAAAGGCAAAGGTGAATTAATCAACATGGTTATAATTATTGTTTATATAAATTCTGACATGGTTAGATATTTTTTTTGAGATATGAATATCTTTGGTATGTAGTGCAAAGATGACTTGTTATAATATTATTCAAATAATATGAATTATTGAGTTGATAATGTGAAATACTGTGCAATGACAATTATTGAATCAATAATATAAAATATCAACAGTAGCAATTATTGAATCAATCATAGCAACGTAGCAATTATTGATATAAAATATCAATGTAGCAATTATTGAATCAATAAAATATCATGCAATTATTGAATCAATAATATAAAATATTGAACAGTAATTACTGTAACAATAATTGAGTAAGTGCCTTCTCACGTAAGAATCAATAATTCAAAATATTGTGCAATACCATGTGCTACTGTGCAACACCGCGTATTACTGTATTTTTATCACCGGGTATTTTAACAGTACTAACGGTAACAACTACGCCGTTATTTTATAAAAAAGTTATTTCTTTCGCTTTCTATATCCGACAGTTATTCCGTTATGGGACCCACAAATAGCTGCGCTGTCGTACGAATATTCTCCGACAACAAGAATATTCCAAGACCAAACGAATATTCCCCGACAACTAGAATATTTTATAACCACTTGCTCATTTTAAAATATTTACACATTTCACCCATAACTTTCATATTTATCAAATCAACACCTTACTATTTTGAAATAATATATAAAAAAAATTAAATATTTATTCATAAAAGTTGGGGTCTTACATATCACCCTCAAATGGACGGACAATCAGAAAGGACCATTCAAACTCTGAAAGATCTATTGAGACTCTGTGTTCTAGACTTCAAAGGGAGTTGGGATAAGTACTTACCATTGGTGGAATTCTCCTACAACAACAGTTATCAGGCAAGTATAGGCGTGGCTCCATTCGAAGCGTTGTATGGACGAAAGTTTCGCTCTCCAGTATGCTAGGATGAAGTGGGTGAAGCAACATTGTTGGGACCGGAGTTAGTACGTATAACTACAGAAAAGATTCAAATAATCCGACAACGTATACAAACGGCACAGGATCGACAAAAGAGTTATCCGGATCTTCATCGGATGGGCGTGGAATTTAATGTTGGGGATCATGTATTGTTACGTGTTGCTCCATGGAAAGGAGTTACAAGATTCGGGAAGAGAGGAAAGCTCAACTCACGATTCATTGGTCCATTTGAGATCCTTGACCGAGTAGAAAATGTGGCCTATAGACTCGTTTTACCTCCAAGCATGTCTCGTGTTAATAATGTTTTTCATATATCCGTGTTGCGTAAATATGTGAAAGATTCAAACCACATTATTGAGTTAGAACCGGACAAGATAGCTGAAGATTTAACGTATGAGGAGGTACCTGTCAAAATTTTGGATTGGAAGGAGCATGTCCTATGCTCGAAAATTATACCTCAAGTTAAAGTTTTATAGAGAAACCATGCTATTGAGGAAATGACTTGGGAGTTAGAATCGGAAATGAAAGCGAGGTATCCTCACCTCTTCGACACCCCAGGTGCGTACGTCAATTTCGAGGACGAAATTTCATAAGGAGGGGAGGATGTAAGACCCCGAATTTTATAAATAAAGATTTAATTTTTTTATATATTATTTTGAAATAGTAAGGGGTTGATTTAATTAATATAGTAAATTATGGGTAAAATGCGCAAATATTACAAAATGAGTAAGTGGTTATAAAATATTCATTGTTGTCGGGGAATATTCGTTTGATCGTGGAATATTCTTGTTGTCGGAGAATATTCGTACGACGGCGCAACCATTTGTAGGCCCCACAACGGAATAACTGTCGGATATAGAAAGCGACAGAAATAACCTTTTTATAAATAAAGGTAAAACTATTACCATTAAACTGTTGAAATACTCGGTAATAAAAATACAGTAATACGCGTTGTTGCACTGTAGCACACGGCATTGCACAATATTTTAAATTATTGATTCTTATGTAAGAAGGCACTTACTCAATTATTGTTACAGTAATTACTGCTTAATATTTTATATTATTGATTCAATAATTGCTACGTTGATATTTTATATGATTGATTCAATAATTGTCACTGCACAATATTTCACATTATCAAATTAGTAATTCATATTATTTGAATAATATTATTACATAGCATTATTGACAATGTCTAAGGAAGTTTTGTCTAGGAGGAGTTATTTAATTGCGCGCCAGTAAGGAGAAATCCTTATCGGAAGGCCCCCTCTTTCTTGGGAACGACCTGATTGTCACTATTATAGTTCTGTAATATTATTTGTGAATAATTAATTATTGATTTATATGATAAGAAAATATTTATTTTGTGGATATCAAAGAAGGAATTAGTGATCAGGTATTTTTATCAATATTTTGGTGTGAAAAATCATCCGTTTGTGAATTTCGGCCATTTTTCGGTTGGGAATTTGGAAAAACTTTCTTCTGCAAAGTTGTAGAGAATTAATTTTCTTATGAAAAAGACATAGAATTTATAGTTTTCTGTTAAAAGGGCTATTTATTATGAATTATTGAAGTTTTAGAAATAAATATTTTTATTAAAAATATGGGTGGGCCCCACTTTTGTTTTTATGGGTTGTAAATGCTGAATTTTCAAATTCCATTAAGGTGTGCTGGGAGAAGCCGCCGGAGGTTTCAAAAGTCAACTTTGGCATCATAAGCTTTTTCTATAAATAGTGTAAAAACTCGAATTTTCAGATATTATTAAATAAAGATTTAATAAATAAAATTCTTAAACTGTGAGATGGGTTCGAATAAGAGTATATATATGTGGTATCGTGTTACATAGGGTAATATGAACTATGTAATATGTGATTTTGTGATTAATAAATATATTATTAAAATATATTCGTTATTTATTTTGGAGATAAAGAAAGTGGATAAATTCCTATCGATATTAAATAATTTATAGAATTATTTTATCATAATAAGTTGGTGACATTAAATATCCTTAATGTATAATCACCATATTCTTGTGTATGTGTATTAATAACTAGTATGTTTATAATATAAGTTATTAATAGCACTTAAGCTATCCGTGAATAGGTTTGGATAGTGAAGCATGAGTTAGTTAAAAAATTAATTAATAAGAATGAATATTAGTTAATTTAAGTTGAGAGTTATATTATGGAATAATATAATGTGAATATTGAACCTTAATTAACTATGATGATATAGTATAGTGTTTAATTTACTTAAGTAAAGGAGTGAATTAATATGTGTGTTGAATATGTAATTATAGTTGATACTATTATATATATTACTTAAAGTGGTAATATGTGAGAAAGTCTAATGTGCGAATAACGTTAAATATATATATATATATATATATATATATATATATATATATATATATATATATATATACGTTATTAAAAGAGGATGGAAATCATTATATTTTAAATAAATATTTAATATTTGAAGAAATTATTTTGAGGACAATTTACAGAAAAGAAAGAGAAATAGTTATTATATATTTCTAATAAAGGATATTAAAATAATTTCTACTGTTGAATTATTTTAATAAAAGGAGAAAATATTATTTTTGAATAATAATATTACCTTATATGTTTTTGTATGAGATAATAGGTATGATTAATTAATATGGTAAATATATTAAAATATATTTGCTATATGTAAATAAATTAATGAAAATAATTTATTATAATGGAAAATAAACTTATTACCTATTTTCTACATATAATGTACATGTGCCGTACATGTGATTATTTCTAATAGATATTATATTAATTATAATAGCTTGAGACAATAAGTAAATTATTTTCTAATAATGAATATCCTTATTTGGAGAAAACATAATATTTTATGTTATGGCTAAATACAGAATTTCTAATGTATTTTCAAAAGAAGTTTAATTTATAGAGGAAACTAAGTTATTTTAATAACTTGAGTTGCTATAGTACCGTAAGTGTTATAAATAATATTTGAATATTCTATTTGTAATATAGTTATATGTGGACCTTGGACTTAATAGTTCTAATTTAATTGAACATGTTATAAGTAGTAATGTAGTAAGAGATGAGTAAATAATGAGAATAATAATAAGCTTAAGATTAAACTTGTGAGAGATGGCTTGTGTGGCACGATAATAGATTCGGTAATGAATTGATTAATTCAAAGATGGAAGAATTATTAATTAAACAATTAATCTATATTAATTATTATTATAATAATATGTTGAATTATTATTATTGCGAGTGATAGCATGATAATAAGTATATTTGTTATAAATATAATAAAATTTATATTTATTTATTGTGATAATTAACAATATAAATGTTAATTAATTGTTATGGAAATTATAATTTCATTGATTAATAAGAAATAAATTAATTAATATTATTATTAATTAATAAAATAAGTAATTTATTAATGTGCAAGCATGAGATATTAAAATATATAACGTATGATAGTTAACTATATGTTGTACGAATTTTAAAGTGCGACGTGACTATATAAGCTATATAGTAAGGTGATAGAGTTACATGAAATGTGTATATAATGCAGTGTGACGCTTTAATATAGCTATATTATATAGTATGATTGGTTGCATTAAGAGAGTTACATAATATTATTGTTTATGTAACATGATATGTGTGGGTAGACCTTAAGGAATACCCTATTAACATATAACAATTGTTAAATTGATAATGGTTTCTATAGGATATTATAACTGTATTAATAATCGTTATAATAATGAGTAATACCCGATAGAATTATATCCGGTAGGATAAAATGTACATGAATTTATATATGTGCAAGTTAAAATTTACTACACGATAGTATTATTGGGACTACATTGTGACACATTAATTTATAACTTAAGTTATATAAAATGGAATGTGTACAACTTAAATATATATGGAATAAATATATATAGCCTAAGTATATACTATATGTATACATATATAACATTAATATGTGGAAAACAAGTTGCTGTGATTGTTTGAGAGTCTTTCTCTCCTACACGTGAACTCCCACATGGTTAGCTACTTTATATCTCTTCTCAATTTCAGCAAATGTAGCTTATGATTATGGGGGAGTGGAGATAATGATGGGATTCACCAACCTTCTACCTAATCTACATGAAGCATTAGACACTTTCTCAACCCATGGGATTGGTTTGGAGGATTATTGCAATATCTGTGTATCAATTCTTCTATAAATAAGACTCTCAGCTTCTTCAATGCATTTGCTGAGAGTTGTATTGGCTAAGGAAATTATAGAGAGCGAGTGTAGTATTATTGTGAAAGAAACCAAGAAATTGTATTGTTTAGCAGAGGTAATCCCCATTCATGCTCTTCATTTTCTGAAAAATTTATAAATCCTTGATTCTTGAAGTAAGCATGTATTGACTGATAATTTGTTTAATAAATGCTTGTTGAGTCTTATATAAGTTGCTATGCATGTTAGCTCTATAATGTAGCATGTCTAGAAAGGAATTCGTATAAAATTTGTGAGTTGGGTTGCAGTCTGCCGAGCAGAAAGCTGTTCTGTTTCTGGCCGGCCACCTACGCAGCTGCGCCAATTTTGTACTGGCCAGCGGCGCAGCTGCGCCGGAACCAGACTTGAGTTGGCCAAGGCCCTGCGCAGCTGCGCTAGTTTTGAACTAGGGAGCTGCGCCGGTACCAAATTCTGCTTTTGGTTTCTGTTTCAGTTCTGTTGAGTGTCAGCATGTGGCCTCACTTGGAACAAGCATGTGAACATGATTAGACTATAGATATTAGTACATTACATGACATAAGCATGAATAATCATGATAGTGTACACGATTGACGAAAAACTTATTATTTTGAAATGAAACTTATAGTTTCGGTTGTGAACTTAGAGACATATGTAATATATATATATATATATATATATATATATATATATATATTCTGACTTTTGGGACACATTATTATGGTTTAAGAATGCATGAAAGGCATGATGATTTGCATACATATGTTTCATAATGTAACATGAGCGTGCATACTTCACTAGTGCACATTTCTAACGAAAGTGTAAGTTTTGAAAACAAACTTTGACACGTATGTACCATATCCATATTCTGATTTTGCAAGCACGTTTACATGGCCTTGAAATACATGACGAATATGTTAACATATGTATATATATAACATGAACATGTTAAGCCTTGTTAGTAAACTTTACTAATGAAAGTATAAGTTTTGAACGTGTACTTTGACATATTACCTTGAGGTTTGGATTCCGATAATTATGAACATGTTTGATAGTACAGTTGGACTCTCTCATGTATCATGCATGTATATACGCCATGACTACATGTTGTACAACCAAGTTTAGCATAAACGAAGCATGTTTTCAAACTAATAACTATAATAGTTACATGTATGAAATATGAATATTCATGAACATGCCCAATATGAGTTACATGAATACTTTATGTGTTTAAAGAGCTAGCATGATGAACTTTGAGATGTTCATGACCTCGAGTGGACTTAAATTGTTGAAATGTTGACTTAGGACCTATATCATGAAAGATTGAACTTAGAAAGGTTAGACAATCATGGGAGTGCCTTTTAATAGGTATACATGCTATGTAAAATCATATGTTAATACTTGAATCCAATTTTGACGGTTAATAAAGTTTATTTGCTTTGTTATGGTCTTATGTGTTAGTAATGATATATGAGAATGATTAACTCGAAAGATGGATTACACTGGCTATATGTAAATAGATTAGTGGTAGACGGGCATGTGTATGTATGATAGTAAGTACGTATGGTTAAAGTATACTTATACGTACGTAGTTATTGTTAGAGTTTATGCCCTAGAGGCTAATTCTTTGATGTAATTGCTTAAATATTTTTGATATTATATTTGATTGAATAAATGAATTATTTTATTATGGTTTTATTTACTGTGTTATATAAATGTTAACATAATAAAAGTCCTTAGAATAGTGATACAAATTATATGGCTTCAAGTATGTGACTTGAACATGAGATCATATAGTTACAATTAGTATCATTACTCTTAAATGTCCCTAGTCGAGTGTCATTGTTAATGGGACAACAATGATACATTGAGACTAGTATGTGAATTGACTGATGGCCAAATCTCATTGGTCATAAATATATGAGATATTTAGTCAATGCATAGGTACATGTTAGAGAATAATGTACTGGGCAGACCCACCATGAGAATTCTACGTGGAGCATTATGCAAAGTGTCATAAGCAATTCTCATAGTGACAATGATGTAATGATCCTCCGACCTGAAATCATTATATTACTATACGAGAATTTATGTACTTTGATATCATCAAAGGCCACCTTTAATAGGTGGACGATAAAGGTGATTATTGGGTACATCATGAATCGTGTGAGGAATATGAGTGATCTAGATAGAATTTAACCCTCCAATATATTAGGGGTGATATCCATAGGCCTCTTGATTGAGTAGGACTATGAAATGCATGGCCATGCTCAAATAGTGATTTGTTTCATATAGTCTACTCATCGATCAAGAAAACTCAGATTAAATTATGAAGAGGATGACACATTCCATGCCTCGAGTTTAATCTAGGATGTCAAGGTTAAAAGGATTAAATTACATTGAAACATTGGTCACGAAAAGGTTGTATCGAATCACCGATCTTATTATTATTTGGGTAGCAGTGATGCATTACTAGATGCCGCTCACTGTTTATAATTTTATAATATGATTTTAAAATTATTGCCAACATAATAATAACCTATAGGGTCACACACTTAGAACGTAATTAAAAGGGAATTAATTTAAATTGTATGGATTTAAATATATCAATATGATTGATAGTATTTAAATTATGAATTTAAATTAATAGGATAATTTGTATATATATATATATGTATATTAATTAAGTAAGACTTAATTAAGATATAATATATAAATATATATAAATTCGGATTTTATATTTTTAATTGGATTAGGTTTTGGTTAATTCCTTTAACTGCTATATATATGATATATCAGCCGTTTAAGGTATCATCGATATCAAAACCCTAGCCGCTCTTAGAGAGAGACTAGAGAGAAAAATTTTGAAAAGTCCAGATCCTTGGCGGCTAGTACCGCAGCTTTCCTTGCTGCAGATCGTGTGACGATTCGCGGGACGTTCGTGTGGATACCGTAGAGGCGCAGTTCCGTTGGATTGCGTTGAGGATTCGAAGCAGTTCTAGAATCTCCATCGTCTCCTTTCAGGCTTGAATAATCGGTAAAACATATCTTAACCTCTGAATTAATATGTTTTCGCATGGATCCTGTTTTAGGGTTTCAAAAATTTTAATTTCCGCTGCGTTTATGTGCCGAAAACCCTACAGTGGTATCAGAGCTACTTGCGAAACGATTAATTCAGATTACGTGTTTTAATTGTATTCGTTATATATGATATATGATGATGTATGTTTACCGATCTGAAATTGAATATATGATATTCTGCATGTATGCGTATTCTGGAAATCTGTAATATATATGCATGTATATGATGTTCTGATAATTGTATCCTAGAAGGTGGAATAACAATTCAACTTCTGTTCTAATTGGATTAGAAACATGAAGATTCGATTTAATATGATTAATCGAAACTGGACATATATGATATGTTATGGGTGTATTGTTAGTATGAGTGTGTTAGCGGATTGTATATGATTCTGGAATTGTTTCAGAGATTTGCATGAAAAATTCTACAATACAGATTATAGTTCAAAAAAATTTTCCCAGGGCGCTGCCCCCGGCCCCGCTCGCTGACCGGGCAGCGAGACCACCCGCCGGCTGATCGATCAGCCGGACCACCGCCAGGGGGGAGCCCCCCCCTTGGACCCCCCCCCCCCCCGTCGTAGCGCACGATGGTCGTGACCCCAATATTTTGTATATAGTTTTCTTTAATTATATAAATTGTGTCATGTGCTTATTGTGATATGCATGGTGCACAGTTATGGCCCTTTTGACCCATAGGTTAGTGGTTTTGGTTTTGAAATACGGCTTGCATGTCGTGCCTTTCTATAAATTCTGATGTAATATTCTCTTCTCATCTAAATCCCCTCGAATGTAACTCGAGGTTTCTTTATGTCATGTAATGTACAATTGTAACCTATCAAGATGACAAGATGATGATGGAGAGGAGACACATGCATGAGGAAGGTCCAAGGAAGCTACTTTTTGAAGACCTTTTACCACCTTAGACTGACCTTCAATCTTTTCATTAGCTTGAAAAGATTGGCATAGGGTTGGGGCCATAACTGTGACACATTTAATTTTGCACTTTATTTATGCTTGTATACGATATGATATGATAAATAATGTGCATGTTTAATAAGATTAAAATTGGTGAGATCTAAATTAATTATTAAAATCTCTCATAAAATTATTAAGTCTAAATCAGATGCCTTCTAATGAATAACACTCATCAAGACCTTGACCGATGGATGTAGGTTTGCCAAAGTAAAGTACCCCATTTATCTTGGTAAGATGCGATAGGATAATTGTGATATTCAAACTGTTAAAATCATTGGGCCAGACTTAACTAAGTTATCACAATAGGATTGTGGACTTAGAGGCATAGAGTTTGGTAGGTACCATTAGATGGACTAGAAACAAATGTTGTTCACCAAACTATCTAAGAGTTATATATGATATAATTGACAAAGGGTTGTCTACCTAAATAATTATGTTTTGAGAGAATAGCCAAAGCTAACTTAAGGCATAATGAAATATGGATCTTAGCTCACTAGAAAGATTTAATTGAAAAATGCTTTCCGAATTAATGGTGAGGGCTATTAATTTGAATAAAATAGTGGGAGGTATATTTTGAATGTACTATTATTAATTACATAATATCAAAATTCTGTAATTTGACTTATTATTTTTGCACTTATAAATTGTAGATATCAATGGCAAACAACAACACAAATAGTATTTCACTACGATCAGTCCTTGAGAAGGAAAAGCTGAGTGGAGTTAATTTCCTAGACTGGCATAGAAACTTGAGGATTGTCCTCAAACAGGAGTGCAAGCTATATATCCTTGATGGGCCCATTCCTGCAGCACCAGCTAACACTGCACCACGTGTAGAGCATAATGCTTATAAGAAGCATCAAGATGATGCTCTGGACGTGAGTTGTCTCATGCTAGCAACTATGAACTCTGAGCTTCAGAAGCAACATGAGTTAATGGATGCTTATGAGATGATCGAGCATCTCAAGAAATTGTTCGAAGGGCATGCTCGACAGGAGAGGTATGATACAAGCAAGGCGTTGTATCACTGCAAGATGGGTGAACGTGATCCAGTTGGTCCACATGTGCTGAAAATGATTGGGTATATTGAGTACCTTGGTAGGTTGGGTTTTTCGATTACTCCGGAAGCCCAAACTGATCTTGTTTTGCAATCTTTGAACAGCAGCTACTCTCAATTTGTTATAAATTACCTCATGAATGAAATTGAGAAACCACTTACTGAGTTGTTGAGCATGTTAAGAACTGCCGAGAACAACATGAAAAAGGCAGGACCCGCTCCCATAATGATGGTGCAAAAGGGGAATGCTAAGGGAATGGAGAAAGGCAAGAAGAAGATAGGATCTAAATCTGCCAAACCCAATTCCAAAACCAAACAGGCTTTAAAACCTAAAGGTGGGGTGGCTAAAGAAGGTGATTGTCACTTCTGTGGAAAATCTGGACACTGGAAGAGGAATTGTCATGCTTATTTGGAAGAACTGAAGAAAAAGAAAGGAAGTATGACTTCTGATTCAGGTATATATGTTATAGAAGTCAATTTGTCCACTTCTACATCATGGGTATTGGATACTGGATGTGGTTCTCACATTTGTGTTAATGTACAGGAACTCCGAAGGAGTAGGACTTTGGCGAAAGGCGAGGTTGACCTACGAGTTGGGAATGGAGCAAAAGTTGCTGCACTAGCTGTAGGAACTTATCATTTATTTTTGCCCACTGGGCTAGTATTAGAATTAGAGGATTGTTATTATGTGCCTGCTATGAGCAAAAACATTATTTCTATTTCTTGTTTGGACAAGAAAGGTTTTTCATTTTTAATAAAGAACAACAGTTGTTCATTTTACTTAAATGAAATATGTTATGGTGTTGCACAATTGTTTAATGGTCTTTATATTCTTAATTTAGAAATGCCTATCTATAACATAAATACAAAATGATTTAAATCAAATGATTCAAATCCGACATATCTTTGGCACTGTCGTTTAGGTCATATAAATGAGAAACGCATATCCAAACTCCATAAAGATGGGTTTTTGGATTCATTTGATTTTGAATCATATGAGACATGCGAGTCTTGTTTATTAGGCAAGATGACTAAAGCCCCTTTCACTGGACACAGTGAACGGGCTAGCGATGTATTGGGACTTATACATAGTGATGTATGCGGACCCATGAGTTCGTTAGCAAGAGGTGGGTTTTATTACTTCATTACATTTATTGACGACTTCAGTAGATATGGATATGTGTATCTTATGACACACAAATCCGAATCCTTTGAAAAGTTCAAGGAATTCAAGAATGAAGTTCAAAACCAATTTGGCAAAAGCATAAAAGCCCTTCGATCCGATCGAGGAGGTGAATACTTAAGCCAAGACTTTGATGACCTTCTAAAGGAGTGTGGTATTATATCACAGCTCACTCCACCTGGAACACCACAATGGAATGGTGTGTCTGAGAGGAGGAATCGCACCTTGTTGGACATGGTACGATCGATGATGAGTCATGCAGATCTTCCAACAAGCTTCTGGGGTCATGCCCTAGAGACAGCTGCATTCACACTTAACCGTGTTCCTACAAAGACGGTTCATAAGACACCATATGAGATGTGGACTGGAAACGTCCTAGTATGTCGTTCATGAAGATTTGGGGTTGCGAGGCGTTTGTAAAACGTCTGGCTTCTGACAAGCTCGGACCCAAATCTGACAAATGTAATTTTGTGGGATACCCAAAGGAAACAAAAGGGTATTATTTCTACAAACCTTCTGAGAACAAAGTATTTGTTGCTCGAACTGGTATTTTTCTAGAAACAGAATTTGTCTCTAAAGGAAACAGTGGGAGGAAAGTAGAACTCGAAGAAGTTCGAGAACCACAAAATATCATTGAACCTGAGTTGGAACATGAGCAGGAACCACAAGATATTGTGGAAAGTGAACCTGCTCAAATTACACGAGGCATTCGTAGATCTGGTAGGACACGCCAAGAGCCCGAGAGATATTATGGATTTCTTGTGACTCAAAACGGCGATGTGATGCTCATAGATCATGATGAACCTGCTTCCTACCAAGAAGCTATGAATGGACCAGATTCTGAGAGATGGCTTGAAGCCATGAAATCTGAGATGGACTCCATGTATACTAACCAAGTATGGACTTTGGTTGATCCACCCGAAGGGGTAAAACCAATCGGGTACAAGTGGGTTTTCAAGAAGAAAACCGACATGGATGGTAATGTACAAACCTATAAAGGTCGACTGGTAGCAAAAGGTTTCAAACAAGTTCAAGGTGTTGACTATGATGAAACCTTCTCTCCAGTGGCAATGGTTAAATTCATCAGGATCTTATTTGCTATTGCAGCCTTTTATGATTACGAAATCTGGCAGATGGATGTCAAAACTGCTTTCCTTAACGAAAATCTCCTTGAGGATGTGTATATGACACAACCTGAGGGTTTTGCCAATCCAAAGGATGCTGGAAAGGTATGTAAGCTGCAGCGATCTATTTGTGGATTGAAGCAAGCCTCTCGGAGTTGGAATCTTCGATTTGATGAAGCAGTCAAAGAGTTTGGCTTTATAAAAAATGAAGATGAACCTTGTGTATATAAGAAGGTTAGTGGGAGTCACATTGTATTCCTGGTATTATATGTTGACGACATATTAATTATTGGGAATGACATTCCTTCCTTACAGGTTGTAAAAACATGGTTAGGAAAATGTTTCTCCATGAAAGATTTGGGCGATGCAACCTACATTTTAGGTATCAAGATCTATCGAGATAGATCGAGAAAAATGCTCGGCCTAAGTCAAAGTACATATATTGATAAAGTGCTGAAACGGTTCAGCATGCAAGAGGCCAAAAGAGGACACTTACCCATGTCTCATGGTGTTAAGATCTCTAAGGCCCAATGTCCTAAATCACATGATGATGAGGAGCGTATGAGAAAGATCCCTTATACTTCGACAATTGGATCTATCATGTATGCAATGATATGTACTCGTCCGGATGTCTCGTATGCTTTGAGCATGACGAGCAGATACCAGTCGAATCCAGGTGAAGGTCACTGGACAGCAGTCAAGAATATCCTCAAGTACCTGAAAAGGACTAAGGATTCATTCTTGGTATATGGAGGTGAAGACGAACTGACAGTAAATGGTTACACAGATGCTAGTTTCCAGACTGACACAGATGACTATAAGTCTCAGTCAGGTTTTGTGTTTTGCCTTAATGGTGGTGCTGTTAGCTGGAAAAGTTCGAAGCAAGAGACAGTAGCCGATTCTACAACAGAGGCTGAGTATATTGCTGCTTCTAGTGCGGCCAAGGAGGCTGTATGGATTAAAAAGTTCGTCACTGAACTTGGTGTTGTTCCAACCATTGTTGATCCGGTTGAGCTATATTGTGATAATAATGGAGCCATTGCACAGGCTAAGGAACCCAGATCTCACTAACGATCCAGGCATATACTTAGGCGGTACCATCTCATCCGTGAAATCATTGATAGAGGAGATGTACATATAAGCAGAGTGCCAACAGATGATAATGTTGCAGATCCACTGACCAAAGCTTTGTCGCAGCATAAGTACGAAAGTCACACTAGTTCCATGGGTATTAGATACATGAGTGATTGGCTCTAGTGCAAGTGGGAAACTGTTAGAGTTTATGCCCTAGAGGCTAATTCTTTGATGTAATTGCTTAAATATTTTTGATATTATATTTGATTGAATAAATGAATTATTTTATTATGGTTTTATTTACTGCGTTATATAAATGTTAACATAATAAAAGTCCTTAGAATAGTGATACAAATTATATGGCTTCAAGTATGTGACTTGAACATGAGATCATATAGTTACAATTAGTATCATTACTCTTAAATGTCCCTAGTCGAGTGTCATTGTTAATGGGACAACAATGATACATTGAGACTAGTATGTGAATTGACTGATGGCCAAATCTCATTGGTCATAAATATATGAGATATTTAGTCAATGCATAGGTACATGTTAGAGAACAATGTACTGGGCAGACCCACCATGAGAATTCTACGTGGAGCATTATGCAAAGTGTCATAAGCAATTCTCATAGTGACAATGATGTAATGATCCTCCGACCTGAAATCACTATATTACTACACGAGAATTTATGTACTTTGATATCATCAAAGGCCACCTTTAATTAGGTGGACGATAAAGGTGATTATTGGGTACATCATGAATTATGTGAGGAATATGAGTGATCTAGATGAAATTTAACCCTCCAATATATTAGGGGTGATATCCATAGGCCTCTTGATTGAGTAGGACTATGAAATGCATGGCCATGCTCAAATAGTGATTTGTTTCATATAGTCTACTCATCGATCAAGAAAACTCAGATTAAATTATGAAGAGGATGACACATTCCATGCCTCGAGTTTAATCTAGGATGTCAAGGTTAAAAGGATTAAATTACATTGAAACATTGGTCACGAAAAGGTTGTATCGAATCACCGATCTTATTATTATTTGGGTAGCAGTGATGCATTACTAGATGCCGCTCACTGTTTATAATTTTATAATATGATTTTAAAATTATTGCCAACATAATAATAACCTATAGGGTCACACACTTAGAACGTAATTAAAAGGGAATTAATTTAAATTGTATGGATTTAAATATATCAATATGATTGATAGTATTTAAATTATGAATTTAAATTAATAGGATAATTTGTATATATATATATATATATATGTATATTAATTAAGTAAGACTTAATTAAGATATAATATATAAATATATATAAATTCGAATTTTATATTTCTAATTGGATTAGGTTTTGGTTAATTCCTTTAACTGCTATATATATGATATATCAGCCGTTTAAGGTATCATCGATATCAAAACCCTAGCCGCTCTTAGAGAGAGACTAGAGAGAAAAATTTTGAAAAGTCCAGATCCTTGGCGGCTAGTACCGCAGCTTTCCTTGCTGCAGATCGTGTGACGATTCGCGGGACGTTCGTGTGGATACCATAGAGGCGCAGTTCCGTTGGATTGCGTTGAGGATTCGAAGCAGTTTCAGAATCTCCATCGTCTCCTTTCAGACTTGAATAATCGGTAAAACATATCTTAACCTCTGAATTAATATGTTTTCGCATGGATCCTGTTTTAGGGTTTCAAAAATTTTAATTTTCGCTGCGTTTATGTGCCGAAAACCCTACAGTTATTCTAAGAATACGATAAGAAAGTGAAACGAAGATTCTAAGAACTAAGTTAGACAACAATTTAACCTTTATTATTACATTGAGAATGTGTGGATACATATAACTAATGAGTGTGATCTCTATGGTTAATATAACTGTGTAGGATTACACAAAGTGCAGAGATTCTTAAGCAATTAAGTCGTAGTTGTTAAACTACGCATCAGGCAAGTCTTTCAGTTCCTATTTGATATATGAATTCAATAACTGTTAGTTGAATTATATTATGCTGTGATAATGTGAACTTATATATGAACTGTATATGAGATATAAATGAGATTGAAAGTTGATATTTGATGATATACTTGTTATGTGAAAAGTAACATGCGTAGTAAATATAAATTATTTATAAATGCATGAACTGAGTATGATATTATATGCTATGTGATGCATAAAAACTGTTAGAATTGCTGAGCTGTCGAGCTCATTCTTGCAAATAACCATTTTTGCATGTTAAGGACTTACGATAAAGATTTCATGCTATTTGATTGATAAAGTTCAATAGTATTGCAAGAAGATTATTATTTTATTGAAGTTATTGTTTTGAACCATGTTTAAGGTTCTAGTAGATGTACATGATAGTGTTTGCAACTATTGCTACATGTTGCGTTGTATAGATGTATTAGTATTACATAGAGGATATCGAGTTGAGTTGTAAACCTTTATACGGTAGTTCGAATATAGTGAATCATCATATAGTAATTCAAGGATTTGTAATTGATTTAAGATTGTGAAATCAATAAAAGATTTATTCAAAGGATATTGAAAGTTTAAATTATTTCGCATTTTAGTAACATCGAATGTGATGTTTAGACAGGGATGGTATATGACCGGGATTTAAAACTTGTAATAGTTTAGGGTTATTATACGAGATCCTGATAATAAATAGAATTTATATTCTAAATTATAATAAGCAAAGTTGTATTCTTTTACTAATAATTAAAAGATGTAATAGTTTGACGATAGTAGTATCGTGACTGCACCAGATCTGAGGTTTCGAAGAAACGTGGATTTGGGGGCGTCACAAATAGGGTGCTTAGTTAGAAATAAAAATCACACCAGAATCAGAAAATATTCTTTCTATAATATCGAGCGTATTTCTTGTGAGCATAAAGATAGTTTGAGTGTGGATTACGGTGAAAGTCTTTGTCCACATAATATCCGATATTCCAACCAAAACTACTCTCCGATTAAGGTAAGGGATGTTATTTTCTTTCGTAAATGATGTTATTCTTTTCAATATCATTATACCAAAATATTGTCATGGATTTTATTATGAAATTCTTACATTTTTCGTCGGGGTTACTATTCACGTATACAGTACTATTCACGTATACGGCACTATTCACGAAAAAATTAATTTTTTTTTATTTGTCCAAGTTGCTTGTTAAGGTTCCTATCTTTGATTGGATCCAAGTTTTGAGCTTTATTTCTTGAATTTTGCTTCAGAATTGATTATTACGGAGTATTCTTGAACTTGCATAAACTAAATTACGATTCCTTAATCTTTGTCCTTTATTTCACTGGATTCATTTTTTTAAATATTTTTCATCATCTTCAGTCTTAAAAGGTGATACGAATGAATATCTTTGGCCTGTAGTGCAAAGATGAATGATTACCTGATGAATATCTTTGGCCTGTAGTGCAAAGATGACAGGTGTTGAGATGAACATAACCAACTAGTGATACAAATGAATATCTTTGGCCCGTAGTGCAAAGATGAATATTTGATTCGAGATGTATATTGATTGATGTTACAGGGATAAAATATTGATGATTGACTTTTAAATCATAGAAGATAGTAGACTTCATTCTCTACTTAACTCTTCTAATGAATTGTTATTTCCGCTGCGAATATTGATCTAAAACTTGTTGTCAATAATATTTTATCTGAATTGTTGAAGACTAACGATAATTTATTTTTCATTGTCTTAGTCATAATATTCTTTACTGGGCTAGTTGAGCTCACCCTTTTCATCTATTGTCCTCTTCAGAAAATGAGAATGTCGTAGGAACTAGTCGGAGGACAGAGTGATGGTCCGAGTTAGAGCAGTAGTAGTCCTCACTATTTCTAATAAATAGTGTGATAATAATTGTAATGAGAATATAATTTGAATGTTAATATTTTTTACATATTTGTATTGACACTCACAGTTGTGTGGTCGTATTTTGCACGATCGTGTGATATAAAGATTGTATTTAGATTTTGTACTATGTATTTGGCGACTCAGAATGGGTTGGGTTGACTGGACATATTCTAGGGGCGTCACAGAAATACACTCAATATTATAGAAGAAGAATTCTCTGATTCTGGTGTGATTTTCAATTCTAAATTAAGCATCCTATTTATACGAGAATGGAAGGATACTATGTAGAAAATAAAGTCACGGACTCACAGTGAAAATAATCACGGATGAATTCGGCGAACGAATTCGTTTAAAATTTTTGATTTTACTATGTTGCACTATGCAGTACTATGCACACACTATGCAGTACTATTCAACACTTACTGTAGCAATAATTGAGTACAACTGAGTGACTTCTCACGTAAGCATCAAATATCGTGTGCTACTATACAATCACGCGTATTACTGTACTTTTATCACCGGATATTTCAACAGTTAACGGTAAAACTTTCGCCATTATTTTTATAAAAGTTATTTCTGTCGTTTTCTCACTCCGACAGTAATTCCGTTGTGGGATCCACCAATGATTGTGTCCTCGTACGAATATTCCCTGACCAATCGAATATTTTTTGACAACTTATTTACTTTGCAAAATTTGTAAATATTACCTACAACTATAACATAATATCAAATTCACACCATAATATTCAAAATGATATTTAGAGAAAATTAATCTTTATTCATAAAAGTTGGGGTCTTAAAGTGTGTTTGCCAAAGTGAGATGGTTTTTCTTTGTTCCAATTTGAGTTAAAAAAAAAATTGTTTCTCTTCCTTTCTCATACTGATATGGCACAACCACATCACTCGGTCGCCAAAAATGTCCCTAAACCAATGTCGCCCTAGAATTATTAATATCTTGAAAGCATCATGTTCTAATGTTCTTTTTGACCTAATTGCATTTATACTTAGGGTTTTCTTAACATGTGCACTTAGGCACATGCTAAGCACGAAAATCAAGTGTTGAACACTGAATTCAAGGGATGTGGTCCACTAAAATATAATTTAAAAAATATTTCAGTGGGTCCATATACATTTAAAAATTATATTTTAGCGGACCCCATACCTTGAATTCAGTGTCCAGCACTTGATTTTCGTGCTTAGCATGTGCCCTAAGAGAGCAGATCCTCTGTCCCCATTTTTTCGATATGAGATTGGGGTGTTACATAGGAACTTTTTTAAAATAAAATTGTCTCACTCTCTTACTCAAATTCGTGTAGCCGGGGCAGAAGGAAACCTGATCGGCGGGAGAAGACGGCGCATGCGACGGAGAGTTGGCGGTTAGGGTTGAGCTGGCGGAAGGTGGATTCTAATTAGAGAGTGGAGCGAATATTTGCCATTATTATTAGGTTAAGAAATTGGTGAGTGATGGAGAACGGAATGTTTGTTTGTGATGTTGATTTTGAGTGGAATGCTCATATTCTTTATTCAATTGTAATAATTGACGTATTTCGTTATTAATACTATTAATTAATACGCATCCATAAATTTTAATTGGTAAGATTTAATATTTAAAAATTTATGGCTTATGTGACCTTTTATATATACTTCATAATGTTTTTAGTTATAAGCTTAACTAAAAGTGTCCCATTTATAAATTATATGAATTTTAAATATATATTTATTTTATGTTTATTGTATATTTACTGAATATTTTGATAATAATATGATAGTAAACATATATAATATGATAAATTTAAGATTATTATTTTATATCATTATATTGAAACTTCTTTAATGGAAGAAGAAGAGTGAGTAGTATTCTTTTTCTGAAATGGAAACAAATTAGTTAAAATGGAGTTTGCTTCTCGTCTTGTGGAGCTGAGGGGGAATGTAAGTGTAGTTGTAGTTATAGCCACTGATCTTTGTTGTATCTTTAATATCTCACTATATCTATAAACAATTTAATTAGATGGTGATAATAAAATGAGAAATCAATTTTTTGGCAAGCTTGGGATATATTTTGAATTGTAGGTTTTCTAATTTTGTATAGTTTATGTAAAGTTTTTTTTTTATTTATTGTGCATAGTATAGTCAGAGGCGGAACTAGGGGGTCAGGGGGTCATATGACCTTCCAATCCTGAAATCTGAAGCATGCTAATGTTAGTTAAACTTGATCTTTATTATGAGATGGTATTAATTCATTTGCTTACTCATGTCCTTCTACCTATAATAAATTAACAATATTACTATAAGATAAAATAATATTAAATAAATTTGATGATTAATTAATTAATATTGCACTCATTTGTCTTACTGACTTAATCATACCTTGATATCAATTTTTTGTAAATAAGAATAACTTAATTCATTTTCTTGTTTTGAGTGACTCCTCTCAGTTGTCTCCAAGAAAGATGACCAGAACTACAATATAAGATTCTGAATATATAATATTATAATTTATCTATAAAAGTATCTAATCAGTTGACTAAAAACTTTAAATTCTGATTAATAGTCTCATAATTCGGGGAAAATTAATATATATATATATATATATATATATATATATATATATTTAAAGTCATTAGACTCACAACACAAAGTTTGACAACGGTTGGAGTAAGATGTTGTGAAATATTATAATTGGACAAAACAAATTTGAAAGAAGCACTCCAACCACATCACTCGGTCGCCAAAAATGTCCCTAAACCAATGTCGCCCTAGAATTATTAATATCTTGAAAGCATCATGTTCTAATGTTCTTTTTGACCTAATTGCATTTATACTTAGGGTTTTCTTAACATGTGCACTTAGGCTCATGCTAAGCACGAAAATCAAGTGTTGAACACTGAATTCAAGGGATGTGGTCCACTAAAATATAATTTAAAAAATATTTCAGTGGGTCCATATACATTTAAAAATTATATTTTAGCGGACCCCATACCTTGAATTCAGTGTCCAGCACTTGATTTTCGTGCTTAGCATGTGCCCTAAGAGAGCAGATCCTCTGTCCCCATTTTTTCGATATGAGATTGGGGTGTTACATAGGAACTTTTTTAAAATAAAATTGTCTCACTCTCTTACTCAAATTCGTGTAGCCGGGGCAGAAGGAAACCTGATCGGCGGGAGAAGACGGCGCATGCGACGGAGAGTTGGCGGTTAGGGTTGAGCTGGCGGAAGGTGGATTCTAATTAGAGAGTGGAGCGAATATTTGCCATTATTATTAGGTTAAGAAATTGGTGAGTGATGGAGAACGGAATGTTTGTTTGTGATGTTGATTTTGAGTGGAATGCTCATATTCTTTATTCAATTGTAATAATTGACGTATTTCGTTATTAATACTATTAATTAATACGCATCCATAAATTTTAATTGGTAAGATTTAATATTTAAAAATTTATGGCTTATGTGACCTTTTATATATACTTCATAATGTTTTTAGTTATAAGCTTAACTAAAAGTGTCCCATTTATAAATTATATGAATTTTAAATATATATTTATTTTATGTTTATTGTATATTTACTGAATATTTTGATAATAATATGATAGTAAACATATATAATATGATAAATTTAAGATTATTATTTTATATCATTATATTGAAACTTCTTTAATGGAAGAAGAAGAGTGAGTAGTATTCTTTTTCTGAAATGGAAACAAATTAGTTAAAATGGAGTTTGCTTCTCGTCTTGTGGAGCTGAGGGGGAATGTAAGTGTAGTTGTAGTTATAGCCACTGATCTTTGTTGTATCTTTAATATCTCACTATATCTATAAACAATTTAATTAGATGGTGATAATAAAATGAGAAATCAATTTTTTGGCAAGCTTGGGATATATTTTGAATTGTAGGTTTTCTAATTTTGTATAGTTTATGTAAAGTTTTTTTTTTATTTATTGTGCATAGTATAGTCAGAGGCGGAACTAGGGGGTCAGGGGGTCATATGACCTTCCAATCCTGAAATCTGAAGCATGCTAATGTTAGTTAAACTTGATCTTTATTATGAGATGGTATTAATTCATTTGCTTACTCATGTCCTTCTACCTATAATAAATTAACAATATTACTATAAGATAAAATAATATTAAATAAATTTGATGATTAATTAATTAATATTGCACTCATTTGTCTTACTGACTTAATCATACCTTGATATCAATTTTTTGTAAATAAGAATAACTTAATTCATTTTCTTGTTTTGAGTGACTCCTCTCAGTTGTCTCCAAGAAAGATGACCAGAACTACAATATAAGATTCTGAATATATAATATTATAATTTATCTATAAAAGTATCTAATCAGTTGACTAAAAACTTTAAATTCTGATTAATAGTCTCATAATTCGGGGAAAATTAATATATATATATATATATATATATATATATATATATATATATATTTAAAGTCATTAGACTCACAACACAAAGTTTGACAACGGTTGGAGTAAGATGTTGTGAAATATTATAATTGGACAAAACAAATTTGAAAGAAGCACTCCAAGCGTCAATAAATAATTTTTTTACTGATGTATTTTGACCCCTCTAAAAATATTCTGATTCTGCCACTATGCATAGTTATATATTCAAGAATGTAATAATACAAGGTTTGTATGTATAACAATATTATTAGAGAACGTGAATATCAAATTATGTTTGAAAGATAAAGGTAGGAATCTTAAATTTTTAGTATCAAAAATATATCTAATAATGTACCATGATTGCATTTTTTTTTATGGTAATTAATACTATGATTGTATTGGTTAGGTATATATATATATATATATATATATATATATATATATATATATATATATATATATATATATATATATATATATATATATCTTTGTACTATTCCATAAAATAGAATTAAAATATTCAATGATTTTAAACTTATTTGACCAAAAATTTAAACTCCTAACAATACTCAAATTATAATTTTGGGCAGCTGATGTCTCTAGTGATACTGTTTCTAATTCAACGTTGAGTATACAATTATATAACCACGTGCAATAAATGTGTTGGTTTATTTGCAACCTTCATAAATAACGAACTATTTTACTCGTATAACTTTACTAGAGTATAATTTTATTTATATTTTATTCATATTTTTATTTAAATTATTTTTTGTGTTCAAATTTAAATTATATTATTAACTAATTCGAATTTCATTCATATTTTTTTTCTAATCGAGCCCGAATTATTTGATTCAATTTATAGCCATATATCTTAGACGTTGTGTTCACTCTCAAAAGGAAGTATGAATTCTTATCTTGACGATATTCTCTTTCTCATCCCTTTGTCACTACTTAGTTAACATATATATATATATATATAGTCTATTTCAAGGGTTCACTCTTTTATTTTACATACCATGCTCATCCCCTTTAGCAACGGATTGGACGACGGTTCGGTCCGTCACTATATCAGAGAACCGTCGTCTTAATTTTTAGCGACGGATAACATATAACGACAAACCGAACCTATAACGACGGACCGAACGTATGTAGGATTAAGGAGTATGCTTTTGATACTTTATATATATATATACATACATATATATAACAAATGGTAACTATGAAACACTATTCCAACAAACATATCTATCACCGTACAAAGTGAAATTTAATGGGCGATATTAGTTAGAACTAAAGCCCTTCCGCTAGTAAGAGTAGCCGTGGGCAAAAAATATATTTAAATATATGCCTCTACTTTTTTATGGAGTAATGTTCTAAATACCTCAACTTTAGTTAGATTTAAATAACTTCAATGTATTTATTTATATAAATAATGTATTATGTAATAAAACATAACATTTTCAACTAGTTTCAATGTATTTATTTTTATAAATAATTTCTTAAATAATAAAATTTAAAATTGTCAATTACTGTATATTCAATGTATTTACTTGTATAAATAATTTCTTAAATAATTAAATTTATCTTTGTCAATTATATTTAACGTATTTATTTGTATAAATAATTTCTTAAATAAAATTTGATTTAATTAATAAAAGTTCTATTACAAATAAATCACTATACAAAAGTTATCTCAACAATTATCTCCAACACAAAGCGATCTCTGAATTTAACTAAAGGAATCACTATATATTTTCTCTATAATCAATATAACATTGAATGTACCTAATATTTTAGATTCCAATTAGTCATTTTCCAACAATTTTCAACCTTTTACAAGGACTATACAAAAATTATCTTCCCAATCTTCAAATTAAATTATTTATTTGTTATATACAGTGGTATGGGGTATCATATTGGTATAGGGTATCATATAATATAAACAAAATTTTAGCTGTGCATGAATATTATGAATAAACAATCTATTTTTTTTTTTGAACAATTAACAAAATAAAAATCATATACATTCCTAAAAATTAATTCATTATTCTATAAACTAAAATTCCTCCGATATTCTACATAAATAAATTGAGCAGCGTTTTCCATTATCGACTAATACTCTCTTTGTTAAAAACTCCTATTAGTCATTTATTTCAATGATAGATGTCTAAAATAATACATTTTCCTCAAATTTGTCACCTAAATTTTACACTTAATAACTCAGAAGAATTCTTAAAACTTTACCTCCTCTTTCGGTTTGGTTTAACTCACGGGGTTCTTCTTTTTTCACAATTTTTTAATCTAATAATAGGCAAAAAGTGCTATTAAAACCCATCAAGGATTTTTAATAAAAAAAATAATTTGTTGGTCAAATAAAAAAAGTTTAAAATTCAAAGATATTTGAAGTCATTATAAAATATTGAAGATTGGGCTGCAGTAATGAAGTTGTAATTCTGAGAAACCCGAACCCAACCCAAATGAAGATAGGTAAAAGCAGAAGATAGGTTGTTATTCACTTATTCATATAAATATATAAAAAATCAGATCTTCAGACGGAATTGGTGGAATCTGGAGATGGACAAAAATTTGCTGACGAAAAACCGGGATTACTCCCTCGGGAAGCGCCATCGCGACGACGACAAGGAGGTCTCCGACGTCCAGGAGGTCTCCGACGTCCAGGAGGTCTCCGACGACATGATATCGTATGGGGATCCAGAGCGCGGAGAAAGCCTGATGGAGGTGATTCGGGTGAGGATCCACAGGGGAGGCAACCTGTCAGGTAAAATCGTGATCAATGATAATTCAGATACTCATCAATACATCTACAGGAGTGATCAAGGATGGGGTGATCTGCTGCTGACTGGCCTCAATCGTGCTGCTATTTACATCGATAATATTGGCCTCGCTGTCTTTTAGGAATTGGGATCTGAATCTCACCAACCCCTCCAAACACCAACCTAAACGCATCACAAACTGCAAGGACTGCTTTCACGATGATGGCTCCTTTTCCCCATCACATTCCAAGGCGGTTGCTTTTAACTATTCCTCACAGACATTTATTTGAACTTCCCTTATATGAGGAACTCATGGACGAGGATGGACAAGTGTGTGCAACAGTGACGTACGCCTTCTTCCATGAAGCCATGCAAGCCGATATAGAGGTTAGCCTGATAGATGAAAATATAAAAGGCGTCTATGGATCGATCTCCGCTAAAAATGACATGATTGTTGATCCTCATTGTGAGAGTTTTCTCTTCCTCAAAGAGGGCTCGAGTGAAAGCGTAGAAGTAGTAGATATGGGCAGCCAATTCCATTGCCCAGGTCCGTAGTAGCCGTTCCAGTCCAACCTCATAGTTTGTGCACATCTGAAAAGCAAGGACACGGACAAGGAGTTTAAAGCAGATATATCCTTTGGTGTTGAACTCCATGGTGAATCGGAAAAACTAATAAACAGCATACAAGTGAGGGTCAATTGGTAACACTATTGGTATGAGTATATATATATATATATATATATATATATATATATATATATATATATATATATATATATATATATATATATATATATATATACACGATAAGAATCTTAGGCTCACCTAATTAAAAGCTCATCCAACTCACCTCTTTTCCGCGACGGACCGGACGACGGTTTGGTCCGTCGCTATATATACAACTATCGTCTATATGTTGTCCGTCACTAAAAGCTAAGACGACGATTGTATATATAGCGACGGACCAAACCGTCGCCCAGTCTGTCGCTAAAGGGGGGTGAGTTTGGGAGAGCTTTTAGTTGGATGAGCCTAAGATCCGGACCGTGTATATATATATATATGTTTCTATTGTAAATTTGTGACTTTTAAATGCTTGAACTTTTATAGATTCATTTCTGTTATAAAATTGATGTGAACTCCTGGGAGCTGTCGTTTACACTCCTAAATTAACCTCACTTTCACTTCATGAATTTAAACAATTAGCACAGTAGTAAGCAAGGATCGATCCCACAGAGAGTGATTTATTTTATATTTATCCTATGATTTCTAATGAAAAGGGGGTTTTGAATTGATTAAACTAAATTGTCAAGAATAAAGTAATAAGAATTAACAATGAATAAAAAGCTTCAGTTCTTCAGTTCAGTATCACCTTTTCACAATTATGGAGTAATCAAGTGTAATATTATTTATCCTTCAATGAAATTAATAGCCCTAGGTAACAACAAGCTCTGCTACCCGAAACTCCCCTTAGATTGTCACTCAATGAAACAAGCTCTTCACAAGATTCTAACCATTATATAACCTAGAACAAGCTCTCTAGATTTAATATAACAGCAGCATTAAGAACTAAGGAATTAGACTATTCCAAGCAACAAACACATAAGCTCGAATTGTTTAACTTGCTTTCTGATAATCATAGCAATACTCAAAAGCTTGTCCACAATCAGGTATTACTAATTGCTACTTGTGATTAGGAACAATATCAATTACACGTAATACTATTCCTTGATCTAGCATATGACACCAATTCACTAATTTAATCCTGCAGAATCACGTTAGTAAATTGAATAACATACAAGAAATTAAAGTAGATTATCAAAATAAATCTCATGTAAGAAGGAATAAATAAAATAAACTTGATCAAACCGTTAATTATGAATAAGGTTCAACATCCCTTCCGAACTGAATTGAAAGAATTAGTTCATGACTCTAAATAAACCTAAATCTAATATGAAAGAAAAATAAGAAGATGAAAAATACAAGAGAATGCCCCCTCTTCATCCCCCATTCAATCCCTATTTATAACATTAATATAGCAGCCCTAATAAACCTAATTGCAAAAGGAATGTAGCTGCTTATTCAATAAATCCGGCCCACTTGCTTGTTGTATATGTTTGCATACGTAAGCTGCTTCTTAATTCCTTTCCAAGCTGCTCCAACCGTAGCCCTCACCCAGCATTCCTTTTCCAATTTGCTAAAGTAATGTGATAATGATTGCATGTTTAAACCAAAAGCTTTCTTGGAATGTCTTCAAGCCTCTTCTAATTAGGAATTACCAACTCCGTGGCCCACTAGGAATAGGAATGCATGAAAAGCTTTCTCCACTTTGGATTTACCAATCCGTGAGCTACTTGGACTATTATCAATTTGAAATTCCTTTTTGCTTGCTGCTAGTTTCGTGGGCTTTATTAGAGACAAAGGCCCACTACATGATATCCTTCCTTTGCAAAGCTACTGACCGAATAACCATATCACTATCCTTTATGTAAGCTGCTCATGTAATTTGCAAGCTAAAAACCGTGGGCCTATTAGGAGAAGGAAACTTATTTCGTGTGGCCTGCTAGGAAATTCATGTTGGCTCAAACGTGGCCCCCACATGTTATTCTTTTAATTGCATGGATTATTTCCGTGACCTGCTCTTGATGTAATTCCTCCTTTGCAAATTGCTTTCATCCGTGGGCCCCTCTAGTATTGCTAGGCTACGTGATGATGCTAGAACTTGTAATCCCATGATATTTGTAATTGTCTTGCTTGCACACGCGGCTTGGTCCAATAATACCGAATTGGGTCAACCCAATAGGTCCCATATTTACATGTAATTTCTCAATTGGGTTTAAAAGCCCACACAATTATTCCTTTTTCATCACTTCAGTCCTTTTAGTTATAATTCCTCCTGAAATCAATAAATAACTTAATAAGTCTATATACACTATAAAACATATAATAAACTAAATATAAAGGAATATAAATAAATGAATATTATGCACTCATCAAATTCCCCCACACTTAGCCTTTACACGTCCTCGTGTAAATCAAAAGTTTAATTTTCAAAAACTCTACTCAACCATAACGTCAAAAGATTTTAAAACCAGATCATGATTATCAATACTAAACTCACAAAAACATGAGCAACGCTTCATCAATAATTCAAGAAAAGCACCTCGCCACTTCACCAATGAATTTTCTTAAATTAAATTGTAATCACATAAGCCCTCGTCTATGATCCACACACTTACTCAATTCAGTTATCATGGAGAAAAAATCGTGCACACCATTCAAAAACTCAAAACATATTTTTTTTTATGCTTCAATTCTTACCAGGACCCTTTCATTTTTCCTTTTTATTTTGGGTGAATGCATTTTATGCTCCGTTTCACGTTTTTCAATCATTCTTTTGTAAGTGAGTGCATTTTATGCTCCATCTCACTTATTCGCACGTGTTTATAGGAGAGTGCGTTTTACGCTCCATCTCATCCCACCACATGGTTTTTCATTTGCTTCTTTTTCACTTTTTCAACAATTTCACTAGTTTTCCACTTTAAATTTTTTTTTTCACGTGGTCCTGCAAAAAGCATAAGTAGTTCAATAGTTCTAAAGCATAAGATTAGTGCACATAGACAACTCCACAGATAACTAAGCCGACTAAGCATATATCACATGTTCAAATACTCATGAGACACAAATTTAATTTAAATCAATTACTATGGATCATGACTTAGTTTTTCTCAATCATTAACCAATTAAGCATCAAATAGATTTTGAATTTTTAGCATTGATTCCCATTTGTTGACTTTATCCTTCGAACACATAGGCAAATAGAATTATAGAAGTCAAATTTTTCAAAAAAAATTCACGGGCAATTTTCAAGTTTCCTATCAAAATATGGTGATCAATATTCCTAAAAATAAAATCCCTAAATAAAATAAAAACCTAAATCCTTCCCCCCACACTCAAACCTTACATTGTCCCCAATGTAAGAAAATCCTGCAAAGAAGAAATAACTACATGCAAATAAAAAAAACTAAATAGTAAAGAGATAGAAAAATCAAATCTGATTTCTTGGGTTGCCTCCCAAGCAGCTGCCCTTGTTTATTGTCATTGGCTTGACATCTTTCCTCTCGTTCTATGTAATTGGACTTGTGAACTTTAAGTGGACTGGTAACAGTTTCATTTTTAAATGAGGAACATTGTATACTTCATGATTTTGCTCCTTTTCAGCCACCAAATCCTCCTCGTATAATTGTATTCGATCAAAAGATTCCTGCATTGAATAATCCACAACATCAATAACAAAAACAGATTTAATATTACCAAGATACCTTTTAGCCTCATCTGCGTTGAACTGGAACTTTGCATTGTCCAATTCCATGGTAAAGGTACGATGGTGTGTAACACTCATTGTTTCTGTTAGTTGTACTGATGGAGATGAATCCACGTCTTTCTTGTCGAGATCTGCAGAATTTATCAAATCATTCCCATCTTCCTCTTGCTCCTTCTCCTGATCAAATTCTCTATGACTATCTGTTCCTGAAGTAAGCATTGAATCCTCCTGCTCCTCTTCGTTAAATCCCATTGTACTGAAGTTCTCAACAAACGGAGGAGGTAACTCCCCGAAGCCTTGAGATTCTAACCTTCCTACTGCGGTTGCAAGCTGACCAACTTGATCCCTCAGATCTTGAACAGAAGTTCTTGTCTCCTGCTGGAACTGCTGTGTCTGACTCATGAACAGTAGTGTTTGGCTCATGAATGCCTTGAACATATCCTCCATAGATGTCCCAGAATTGACAGGTACTTCGTAGCTCAAGTTGTGATGATCTCTCCATCCGGAATTGTGAGTTTCTGCCCAAGGATCACATTGATGTGGGTTTTGTCCGGAGAATGTCCCCACAGCATTAACTTGATGAACAATTACATCCTCCTTCATTATGGGACAATTATTTATTGTATGCCCTGATTTTGAGCAAATTCCACATACTTTTGCCACCGGTACGTTTCCTGTTGTTAATTGTTGCACCACAGCAGTTAAGTTAGAAATCTGTTGTACCAATTCACTCGTGCTTACCTCACTTACCCTTTGTGGAGCATGATCGTATTGTTGTGAGTTAGCAGCCATGTTTGCAATCAGATTTCTTGCATCCTCCGGTGTCTTGTCTACTAATGCTCCTCCACTAGCCGCATCGATCATACTTCTTTCCATTGGTATCAATCCCTCATAGAAGTACTGAATCAAGTGTTGCTCATCAATCCCGTGAGATAGACAGCTGGAACACAACTTCTTGAATCTTTCCCAATACTCGTAGAGAGTTTCTCCATTGAACTGCCTGATTCCACATATCTCCTTTCTTGTATCAGCAACTCTTGATGCAGGAAAATACCTCTCCAAGAATAGCCTCTGCATATCAGTCCATGATCGTATCGATCCTGAAGGAAGATAGTATAACCAGTCTTTCGCCAAATCTGCTAAGGAGAATGGAAAAAGCCTAAGCTTAATCTGCTCATCTGTCACACCTTGTGATTTCATCGTGGAACACACCACATGGAACTCCTTTAGATGCGTATATGGATTTTCACCTGTAAGACCACGAAAAATAGGCAAAAAATGAATTAGTCCGTAGTTAAGTTCAAAATCAACATCTAAGGTAGGATATTTAATACACAGGGATGGCTGATCAAGGTCTGGAGTAGCCAGTTCTTTTAAAGTCCGGTTGTTGTTCGGCACCACCATCTTTTCCTTTTTAAGTATTGGAACAAGAGTTTCTTTTGTATCTGTAATTTTCTCTATCTCTTGATCAAAATTAGAGTGAAAGGATTGAGTCATAAAACAAAAAGAAAAAAAATAAATAAAAAGAAAATAATAAAAATAAACGAAAACAAAGAATAAACAAAAACAAATAACACTCCCCGGCAACGGCGCCAAAATTTGGGAGCTGTCGTTTACACTCCTAAATTAACCTCACTTTCACTTCATGAATTTAAACAATTAGCACAGTAGTAAGCAAGGATCGATCCCACAGAGAGTGATTTATTTTATATTTATCCTATGATTTCTAATGAAAAGGGGGTTTTGAATTGATTAAACTAAATTGTCAAGAATAAAGTAATAAGAATTAACAATGAATAAAAAGCTTCAGTTCTTCAGTTCAGTATCACCTTTTCACAATTATGGAGTAATCAAGTGTAATATTATTTATCCTTCAATGAAATTAATAGCCCTAGGTAACAACAAGCTCTGCTACCCGAAACTCCCCTTAGATTGTCACTCAATGAAACAAGCTCTTCACAAGATTCTAACCATTATATAACCTAGAACAAGCTCTCTAGATTTAATATAACAGCAGCATTAAGAACTAAGGAATTAGACTATTCCAAGCAACAAACACATAAGCTCGAATTGTTTAACTTGCTTTCTGATAATCATAGCAATACTCAAAAGCTTGTCCACAATCAGGTATTACTAATTGCTACTTGTGATTAGGAACAATATCAATTACACGTAATACTATTCCTTGATCTAGCATATGACACCAATTCACTAATTTAATCCTGCAGAATCACGTTAGTAAATTGAATAACATACAAGAAATTAAAGTAGATTATCAAAATAAATCTCATGTAAGAAGGAATAAATAAAATAAACTTGATCAAACCGTTAATTATGAATAAGGTTCAACATCCCTTCCGAACTGAATTGAAAGAATTAGTTCATGACTCTAAATAAACCTAAATCTAATATGAAAGAAAAATAAGAAGATGAAAAATACAAGAGAATGCCCCCTCTTCATCCCCCATTCAATCCCTATTTATAACATTAATATAGCAGCCCTAATAAACCTAATTGCAAAAGGAATGTAGCTGCTTATTCAATAAATCCGGCCCACTTGCTTGTTGTATATGTTTGCATACGTAAGCTGCTTCTTAATTCCTTTCCAAGTTGCTCCAACCGTAGCCCTCACCCAGCATTCCTTTTCCAATTTGCTAAAGTAATGTGATAATGATTGCATGTTTAAACCAAAAGCTTTCTTGGAATGTCTTCAAGCCTCTTCTAATTAGGAATTACCAACTCCGTGGCCCACTAGGAATAGGAATGCATGAAAAGCTTTCTCCACTTTGGATTTACCAATCCTTGAGCTACTTGGACTATTATCAATTTGAAATTCCTTTTTGCTTGCTGCTAGTTTCGTGGGCTTTATTAGAGACAAAGGCCCACTACATGATATCCTTCCTTTGCAAAGCTACTGACCGAATAACCATATCACTATCCTTTATGTAAGCTGCTCATGTAATTTGCAAGCTAAAAACCGTGGGCCTATTAGGAGAAGGAAACTTATTTCGTGTGGCCTGCTAGGAAATTCATGTTGGCTCAAACGTGGCCCCCACATGTTATTCTTTTAATTGCATGGATTATTTCCGTGACCTGCTCTTGATGTAATTCCTCCTTTGCAAATTGCTTTCATCCGTGGGCCCCTCTAGTATTGCTAGGCTACGTGATGATGCTAGAACTTGTAATCCCATGATATTTGTAATTGTCTTGCTTGCACACGCGGCTTGGTCCAATAATACCGAATTGGGTCAACCCAATAGGTCCCATATTTACATGTAATTTCTCAATTGGGTTTAAAAGCCCACACAATTATTCCTTTTTCATCACTTCAGTCCTTTTAGTTATAATTCCTCCTGAAATCAATAAATAACTTAATAAGTCTATATACACTATAAAACATATAATAAACTAAATATAAAGGAATATAAATAAATGAATATTATGCACTCATCAACTCCATACTAGACCGTAAATAATAGTCCCATATCGGTTGCAAATGTAATTTGGTGTGAGTTGATATAGGCCTTAGCCTCTCCCCTTGGATAGCTAGCTTTTCAAGGTGGGTCAAAGGGCTAAGGTTTGTAACATTGGTGCTTTCATTGAGAGCCCATACTTGCAAGTCTAGAGGCCGGATTAAAATACTGATAGGTGTAAAGAACATTGCTAGGATGAAGCCGCCATAGTAAGGAATAGTCCCACATCAGTTGCAAATATAACTTGGTGTGGGTTGATATAGGCATTAGCCTCTTCTCTTGGATAGCTAACTTTTTAAGGTGGGTCAAAGGTACTAAGGTTTGTAACAAAAATCTCCTTTTGTTTTAATTCGAAACAGGGATGTATGGTGATATGCAGTGATCCAGCTGCCGTACTAGTGCAGAAGATCTCAGATTGGAGACATGATTTGAGTTGAATGACTAAGTTCAATTTTTTTTAGGAGGGAATTTTATTTTTTTTATAATATTAATTATTATATTAAGTAATATTAAATAAATTTACAATAATTTTGAATTTTTGAATGGCTAGGTTCAATTTTTTTTAGGGGGGAATTTAATTTTTTGTATAATATTAATTATTATATTAAGTAATATTAAATAAATTTACAATAATTTTGAATTTTTCATAAGGATAAAATAATTAAATCATTAAATCTGTTATTTAGATGTTTCGCAAACAACTTTTTTTATCAAGTTCATTTAATTTTTATCAAACACTCACTTAGTATTCTTAATATAAACAAGTCCATATAAGTAATAGTACTATCAAGGAACTAAATATGAAAATCATATTTCTGATCTAAGTAGCAAGTTTCAATGAATGACATTATGCAAACCTCTAGAGGTCATCCATCAACCAGAGAAGATTACAAAATTGGGATATAAGAATTGTTTGAAAATCATTCTCAAAAGATAAATGTCCAACCGTAATTAAGAAAAAGTCAATAAATTGGAATTGACAACAGCTAGTAATAATGGGTTAAAAATAAGGAAAGAAAGTTGTAGGATCAGTCCAGAAGATGTGTATGATGAGGAATCTGGTATCAACAATTACCCATGTATGCTTTGTTTACTTGCACACGAAAGGCAGATATCAGTAAATGGGGGAAGAAATAGAGCAGAGAAAAGAATCTGCAAGAGAGAGAGAGAGAGAGGATTGATTCAACAAATTCATGAACACTTTCCAAGTTTGGCTACCAGGATTATTAGCAATAGTTGGAATGCTAGGCTTTGAAACCCCACAAACACTAAAAATAAAAAATAACACAAAAAAAACAAACGCATCCCTTGAAGGGAGAAAGAATGGGGGATATGGCCTAGGAATAAGACTAGGGATCAGAACTCCAACCCAAGCATTTTCCATATATACTAGAGCCATATATATATATATACATGACAACCGGTTGCTAGAGGGTACTATTCAGCAATCATGCTCTCCACCGTTGATCAATATAATTAAGGGCTGGGATTTAAAAAAAAAAATTCCCAGCCGCTACTCCAGTAGCGGCTGTCACTTCACTTTTTGGTCAAATAGTCAAATAATATTATTATAATGATTAACTATTAAAATAATAATAAATTTGTAACCAGCCGCTACTTAGAGTAGCGGCTGCTCCTATTCTTCACTCTCTCTCCCCTTTTATATAGCATTAGCATAAATAGTTAAATTAAATAATATTTAATTAATTAAATAGCATTAATAGCTTATTTAATTTACAATACTATTTAATTTAACTTATTTAAATAAGTTATATTTGACATAAATTCTTATTACATTTTGAAATATTCTAACTTATTTATATTAAAGTTTTAAAAAGTATATTATTTAAATATATTTTTAATATGTCTTAAAATTTATAATATAAATTTATATATTTATATATATATATATATATGTCTTAAAATTTAATATATATAAAATTTTAATATATATAAAATTTTAATAAATTTTAATATATATAAAATTTTAATAAATTTTAATATATATAAATATGTCTTAAAATTTAATATATATATATATATATATAATTTTAATATATATAAAATTTAAGACATATTAAATTTTAAGACATATTAAAAATATATTTATATATATATATATAAATATATAAATTTATATTATAAATTTTAAGACATATTAAAAATATATTTAAATAATATACTTTTTAAAACTTTAATATAAATAAGTTAGAATATTTCAAAATGTAATAAGAATTTATGTCAAATATAACTTATTTAAATAAGTTAAATTAAATAGTATTGTAAATTAAATAAGCTATTAATGCTATTTAATTAATTAAATATTATTTAATTTAACTATTTATGCTAATGCTATATAAGAGGGGAGAGAGGGTGAAGAATAGGAGCAGCCGCTACTTAGAGTAGCGGCTGGTTACAATTTTATTATTATTTTAATAGTTAATCATTATAATAATATTAATATTATTTGACTATTTGACCAAAAAGTGAAGTGACAGCCGCTACTCCAAGTAGCGGCTGAGAATATTTTTTTTCTTAATTATATTGATCAACGGTGGAGAGCATGGTTGCTAAATAGTACCCTCTAGCAACCGGTTGCCATGGATTAGGACCCTATATATATATATATATATATATATATATATATATGGGAGTTAATTCATGGCAACCGGTTGACGTAACAACCTACTTTATCTCAGCCGCTACTCTTTGTAGCAGCTTGTGTATCAATTTTAAAAGTCAAAACAATCAAATACTGTAGGCCCATTAGGAGGAAAAAACCTCCAAGCCGGTACTCCTTTCAATTCCTTTGTCCTACTTTTCTTGTCACTTTCATTATATTAACCTTCTAAAATTATATTATTATAATAATAATATTAATTGTGTGATTTATTAATAATAATAAATAAAATTATAAATAATAATTAATTGTTTGATTTAATAAATATAATAATATTAATAATAACTAATAATAATAATAATTGTTTGATTTATCAATAATAATAATAGTAATAATATTAATTATTTTATTTAATTATTATTATCTTAAAATTAAATTAAATTATTACTATTATTACTATGTGTAGCGGTTGGGGATTAAAATAATAATAATAGTATTAATAATAATAATAATAATAATAGTATTAATAATAATAATAATTTAATTATAAATAAAATTTAACTCTTGTCATTGTAATTTGACTCTTTTTGTGAAAGAAACGTTAGAAGTATAGAAATTGAAAATAAGTTTAGAATGTATATCATTAGAATTTCTAATGACTTCAAGTTATATCATTAGAATTAAGCATTACAATTAAACGTTCCTTAGAATTTCTATATTTCTAAACTTCTATTGACTTCAAGTTATATATATCATTAGAATTAAACATTAGAATTAGAAATATAAAAATTGAAAACAAAAATGATATATATAATGACTTCAAGTTATATATATTATTGTAACTTGTATATTAAATAACAAATAAAGAAATAAAAAATATATTAAATCTATTCAAAAAATAAAAAATAAACTACTAAAACTAATAAAGAAATAGAACTACACAAAGTATATTAAATCTCCGGACGATCAAATATAAAGATGTTTAAATGCATCAAATTTTAAGACAAACTAAAACTATATTTTTATATTCCTTTTTCTAAAATTAAGAGTCGTAATAATTTTTGAAATAAATTTATATTAATTATTTAATTTTGAAAATGGTAGAGGAAGTGTTAGCTTCTAGATATTACGTACAATATAAAGAGCATTCTTAATAATTAAGTTATTCCTTTGTCACAAAATGGATGATAGATTTTTTTTAGATTTGTTTTGAAGATTAGAAGATATTTTCTATGCTCAGCTAGAACACGTTTACTATACTTTCAATAACTTTATGTATGCTCTTTTTAATGTTAAAAATTAGAAACCAATATCATTCTCATATTTCAAAATATGAAATTAATTAATAATATATTTTAGAAGTTAATATCAGATATTTAATATTTGATATTAATACAAATTCTTTTAAATTTTAGAGGACATAATAATAATTGTATATTATGTAAAATACTACTAATTGATTAGTTATAATTTTCAAAAGAAAACGAATCCCATCAACTTTAAAATTTAAAATATCCCATAGTGATTCTGAAAAAAAATAAATAATTAAACATAGAATTAAACATTAGAATTAGAAATATAAAAATTGAAAACAAGTTACAATGATATATATAACTTGAAGTCATTATATATATCATTTTTGTTTTCAATTTTTATATTTCTAATTCTAATAATATATATAACTTGAAGTCATTAGAAGTTTAGAAGTATAAAAATTCCAAGGAACGTTTAATTGTAATGTTTAATTCTAATGATATAACTTGAAGTCATTAGAAATTCTAATGATATACCTTCTAAACTTGTTTTCAATTCCTATACTTCTAACGTTCCTTCTACAAAAAGAGTCAAATTACAATGACAAGAGTCAAATTTTATTTATAATTAAATTATTATTATTATTAGTACTATTATTATTATTTTAATCCCCAACCGCTACACATAGTAATAATAGTAATAATTTAATTTAAGGTAATAATAATTAAATAAAACAATTAATATTATTACTATTATTATTATTAATAAATCAAACAATTAATATTATTATTAGTTATTATTAATATTATTATATTTATTAAATCAAACAATTAATTATTATTTATAATTTTATTTATTATTATTAATAAATCAAACAATTTATATTATTATTATAAAAATATAATTTTAGAAGGTTAATATAATGAAAGTGACAAGAAAAGTGGGACAAAGGAATTGAAAGAGCCGCTACAAAGAGTAGCGGCTTGGGGTTTTTTTCCTCCTAATGGGCTCACTGTACTTGATTGCTTTGACTTTTGAAATTGATACACAAGCCGCTACAAGGAGTAGCGGCTAAGATAAAGTAAGTTGCTACGGCAATCGGTTGCCATGGATTAGCTCCTTTTATATATATATATATATATGGCCTAGGAATAAGCGCTAAAACCATCACTTTTGATGGGCACAGACCTCCCTACCAAATTTAGAGGAAGAGGACTATGAACCCTTACTTTAAAATGATTCGTCTTCTATGGCACAAGTAAAATGGAATTTTACTTTTGTATCAAGACATCCATACAACTGAAGATTTCAAGGTTTGTGCTTTCTATCAACTTCCTTCCTTAAATTCACCAACAAAGTTAACGCGACCATAAGAAATTTATTGGTAAAGGCTGCTGCCGGTGGTGGTGTTGTTGGGGAGGAGACAATGATATTGTAATGTATAACCACCTCCCACTTGTACAATAAATGGCTACTAGAAAATAATAAGTAGCATCAACTCATATAGATTGAATAATCTAATCTAACAAATTAAGGACACAAAGGACCACACATGTTAGAAGGCTAGTTTTAACTTGTATCTTTTCCAACTAAGTGAATCAAACTACCATATACTCCACGTACCACATCGAAGCATGATCTAGGTAATATTGGTATACACACCCCAGCTGTTTAGGAACTATTATGAACTAACCAACTAATAACATATAACTCAAAGCTCTTGTAACATTATATTACATTTATTTAATATCTGATTATAAACTGCACATACAGATATATATGAGTTTGAACTTTTATAGTATATGATCTTAGAACACTTGTATCTTCACACACAATAATCAAATATAACATACAAGTAAAAGACGAATAAGAAGACCCCAGTTCTTATTACCTATTACAGATGCATATTGCAAACCAATAACAATAGCTAGAGACCGACGGTATAACAGAAAATTAAAGGTAAGCCCAAACCCATTGCTGCAAAAATTGTTCTTCAAGTCCAACTCACCTGTTAGGCCTGTGAAGTTCTAACTTGCTGCTTGATACCGTCTGTGGGAAGAAGAGCAGCAGCTTCAGGTAAAGCCGACGTCATAGTTTGGTACTGAGCAGCCATTTGAGGGGCCAGGGTTTGAGTATAGTACATGTGCGCTTGTGTAGGATCAGCAAATTCATAAGCATAATTGGCAGTAGTACTCGAAGTAGGAGCAATTGACTGAGAACGATGATGAATCTGCGAGAAGCCAACATATTGTGGCTGATGTTGACCGGAAGGAACCTGAACCAATGATGGAGAAGTTGTAGTTGCTGTCCTGTACACACCCGCAGCCATTTCAGATTTAGGGGCAGGTGCATTCCTAGAAGTGTTGTATGCTGCAGCAGGAGGGGGGACCATAGCAGCAGGAGGGGATGCTTGGGGACGGCTAGATGGTGTGGTGACGGATGCTTCACTAAAACCTGGTTGCTGCACAGCCATGTCATATGCTTGGGGCTGTCTAGCAGGCACATAGTACACTGGGTAGTGTTGATCAAGCGCAGGGTGGTGAGGATGGTGCTGTTGCTGGGAAGGATATATGGGGTAGTATGACGACATTGGCATTGCTCCGGTGGGGTGATGTTGGATATACTGTGCACCAGCATGAATGAATTGTGGTTGTTGTTGATGCAATTGCGGATGATGTTGTTGATCATATTGTGTTTGCAACAAATACCCAGAATCTTGAAATTGAGGATGCACCTGAACTCTTATGTTTGGATCGGTGATCTTTGGTTCAACAGGATTAGCAGAAACCCTACTCTGCCCAGATGAAATTTGGACATTTGGGTCTTGATAGATCATAGGTTTGTGGCGAGATAAGGGGTTTGTTATACTACCATCGCTGTACACATCAAACAACCAAGAACCCATTTCATAGCAGTTTCAAGACATTATACATACACGAGTTCATATAATTTAAATTGATTAAGCTGTGTGATGACTGATGACTACACAACTCAAAATCATTGAGATATCTCAGCTTAAATTTTCAATTTGTACATTCCCCAACACATCCAACCAAAAAATTAGAGAAATCGACTACCTTGAAACTGAATATAGGGAATGCAAGTCCACAGATTTTATACAAACTCAAGCACATAATAGGGAATTCATCTATATGGGTTTAGATAGTAGAAAATGGAAAGTGCTAAAATCATAATTTTAAGCTGGTTTAGAAATTGAATATTTAAATTATTCATCTTGATGGGAATTGAAGAAGTATCAATTTAAATACTTCAAAAAGTCTACCTCAAATTATGTACTCTGTGCAAGTAAAAGACAAGATTAGAGAAATTTGGGTACCTTGAAACTGAATCAGGGGAAGCCAAATCTCGACCCCCACCAGTTGTTTTCTGATGCAATTGTGCAGGCACTGACTGTGCCTGTTGCTGTAATTGTTTCCTGTATCCCACTGACACAGCACTCTCCGATCTCTCATCATCGGAGAAAATCCTATTCGAATACTCCCCAATAACCGGTACGGAACTCATAGGCACACCCGATGCTGCAGTCAAAACAGTAGGTGGAGGCGAAGACAAAACCACAAAACCCCCATCCTCTGATTTCTGATTTGCATTTCCACCAACACCCAACTGAGCAAATTTCTCTTCAATCCCCACCATCTGCTGCTGATCCTCTACCGCGTGAACCCTAATAGGCGGCAAGTTCCCCAAAGACGGGGAAGAAGAAGCGGACCCAAACGACGAGGTCGTATCCAACATCGGAGAATCAGGCACCGAATGAACGTCCTGATTCTTACTAATACTACCAGTACCACCCACCCCTTTGAGATTATTCGAATTACTAGCAATCATAGCATCATCATCAAGACCCAGTAAGCAATTAACTGAATTCGAATCCGAAAGTCCACCACTGGTCGTGCCATTGAGAGCATTCAAAAACCAGTCCTCAGACTTGATTGAATTTTCCAACAAGGACCCTATGGAAGAAATTGATTCGGGCTTGGACGGAAAAAGAAAAAGGCGTAGGCGAGATGATTTACCGGAAGAATTTTTGTTTAGCCGGTCATATTCGTCGATCATATTATCGAGGTCTTCGTCGGTGGTGACGGAGATTAAGGAGTCGAGGTCTTCGTTTGGGAGTTGGTACTTGAGAGTGAAATTGGGTTCGCTGCTATCGAGCAGGATTTTGGAGAGACGGTGAGTGAGGTCGGAGAGAGAAGCGTTACGGTCAACGACGACTATGCGGGTGTCGCCGCCTATATAACATAAGGATTTGTCGTGTGGGCGCGGCACTATGTGGCCGCCGAAGCTACACATGAGTCGTAGCTTGGGAGCGGTGGTTCCTGGTACAACTTGGTACGAGTCATCCAAGGAATCGGTGTTTCTGGAGCGTGGGGATGAGTCGACTGAGTCGGTTGTGCCGGCGGCTGTGGTGGTGGCGATGGGCTGAGCAGATGTGGGGTCCATAGACGTGTTTTGCGATGAGAAAGAAAACTGAAAAGGGAGATGGTTGGAGTGGGAGTTGGATGCTCTCGACTTGAGAATGATGCTCTTCTATAGTTAGGCCAGCTGTTTCCGTTAATTTTCATTGACTATGGTAGTATTTCTATAAAATGATTTTTATATTTGAAAGTCTATGACTTTTTACTATGTCTATTTTATTCTGGAGTAATGCTACTATCACGTAAACATTATATATTATTGATGTGGTAGTACGTAATTTATTATTGACATGACTCACTTAATTCAACAACAAATTATATACAATCATATCATCATTATGTAAATATTATATGATTCACTTTATGTGATAGTAGCATTATTTTTTATTCTGGACTCTGAGGCATCATTACCCATAAGTCACAATCGAGTATATGAAGATTGATTTATAAAAATATTAACTAATCTTAATAAAATTTAATTATTTCTAAATTTTCGATTATACCCTGAAATAATGAAGGAGTTGAAAGAAATGGGGGCTGAAAGGTAGGTTGGGACAGGTTTGTGTGTAAAAGAAGACTTAAAGAAGCCCAAGCCGCAGGGTAGTGTTTGATTTGATCTGCTCTAACATACTTTATTAGATCAAATCTTAATTCATTTATTTACCCAATGATTTTCTAAAATTAAAAAAAAAAATCCCATATGTTCCAATTTATAAAAGTATAAATTAAGGATATTGAGGCTAATCATGACTACTTTCATTACACTATTAAGTTATTTGAATTCTATATTTAAATAGGTGTGATTATTTGTTTCATTGTACGAGAAGTAAAAATTAAGGATATTGAGGCTAATCATGAGTACTTTCCAATAGACAACTAGCATTTGAATTTAAACTAGTAAATGTCAAGCCACTCTGCCCACATACTAGTCCAATCAGCCACCATGTCAATATTCGAATTTGAAACAAGCCCACATGTGCTTGATGTTAGGCTGATGGTGGTAACTGCCCACAACTGTTGTCAGCCTTGTTGTTAGTCCATCCAGTCCAACATCCACCTAACCCACGAAGTCAGCCACATCTTTGTTGTCTAAGCCCACGAATCTGTCCAACATGTGTCCCAAAGCTTTGCCAACTAGCCCACATGAAATTCCAACCAAGCCAAGCACTTGCCCAAAGGTGCTGCCTACGAAGAACATGCATACCATGCCATACACCTGCCCAATCATGCCCAACCCGTGATTGGTCTTTTGATTCGATCCAAGCCATCAATCCATATGCTAGTATTGTTATTAGGGGAGCCCAACAATGTCACAATGCCCCAATGCCTCGCACGCACAAGTCATGACAGCTTGCCCATGGCCCAGGTGAACTCCACCGACCACCCATCCCCTACAAAATATTCAAACTGTCAGTAACACACATCAGGTCTACTTGAGAAATCATATTATATATCCCCTTGATATATTAGTTTTAGTGAGCGCCCCAATCTACCGCACAGCGCCCCCAAGTTGCCGCACAGCGCCCCACAAGTCGAGCGTCAAAGTTACCTTACCCTTACACGAGCTGAATGTCAAGGCTAAGTGTTGACACGCTATTAGACCCTCCAATATGTTAAACCTGTGTCAAGTTGTCAACTCACTAAGGGACTAATATTGTTACAAAAGAAAAGGACATATCTAATGTCATGGACATATATAATGTCATAACCACAACTGATCCACAAAAACAAATTAATAATTCCCATTTCATCAGTTGAACATCCTAATGATTGATAACAAAATTCTATTCAATGTGAAATTTTTGTAAGTATTTAGCTAGCATGCTATCCCAAAAACTTTTCATTCAGTATAAATTGGGTCTGTCAATTATGGCTCTTGTCCATAAGTGATTTCTAATGGTTTATGTTTTATTATAACACGTTGGTTAGTGATGTCCAAATTAGCCTAACCTTAAAGTTGTGGCACATGACTTGTAATCACTTAAAAGTTGTGGCACATGACTTGTAAACACATATAACAAACTTTTTATGTATGTCAAAAGTAATCTATCAATCGTATGTTACTAAAATGAGAGGTGAAGGACAGCATTAAGAGAATAAATCTTCTAACAAACCTAGGTTTTTTTAACTCTTGAAAACATATTTTATTGTAGTATTTATTATTCTCGTTGAGAAGGATTGAATTCAATTTATGTTATACTTTCTCTCCCGATATTTTTTCTAAAATAAAAAAAAACAAATATCACAATTTCAAATCCATGAGTTGCAGATAGTGTTCACTTAGAGATATATTTAAATTTCATGAAGTTGTCATCCCGTTGAATATGTATAATTAAATTCATTATAATTTTTTGTTATATTTCTTATAGCAAAAAGTTTTACTAGTTATTTTTTGTCATCTAAAATTTTATTGCGAAGTAGCTCGTATGCAACATTTGACATAATAAAAGTTATAAACTTATATATATATATATATATAAGGGAATGATCCATAACAAGCGTTAATTATGGACAGTACTATTCCAGCTAACACATCTCCTACTGTCCAACGTAAGATCTAATGGCTGGATTGACAGTAACATAATCTGAAGTTAGTAAAAAAATCAGAAACTATGGTATAGAAAAAGAACAGTTATAACTATTGAATCTATATAAGCTTTTGTTTGGAATTGGAGGAGACATCTACGCACGTATGATTATTGTTACTAACTTCACGCCTCACCCAAACTAGATTTTTGCTCAAACCATTGTCAACTTAATTTCCTAATTATAAGACGTAAATTTAAAAACTTTCCTAATTATAAGACATAAATTTAAAAATTAAGAACCGTTACACTAACAACCATCCAGCGCTAGCTAGCTCAGTGCCTTGCTTCGATTCAAATACAGGTCCCCATGCATTAATGTCTTTAATATTGCATAATCAAGAAACTAATTCCTTATTAGATATATATCTAACTCAAGATTCAGACAAATATATATATATATATATATATATATATATATTTCTTTGTGGTTATATATATAGGGTTGATTAAAAGCTGTGGATTTTCTGACAATTGTAACCACCATGACTTCAACTCGTTGCGCAGCGTGTAAATATTTGAGAAGAAGATGCCCTTCTGATTGCATATTCTCTCCTTACTTTCCTTCAAATGATCCTCGAAGATTTGCTTGCGTTCATAGAATCTATGGTGCTAGCAATATTGGAAGGATGCTGCAGGTAATTAATTAATAAAATTATGTAACAAGATGTTTAATTACTAATCATGAACTCTTATTCATGCCCAGGGACGTGGCTGGCACAATAAAATGGCAGTTTTAGGTTATCAATAATTTACTCCTATTTGTTCATCCTCCTGACAAAGAATAGGGAGTGGTTAGTATGAAGTTAATTTTGGTCAATTGACCAATACAATATCGACATGCAAGTCGGGAGATGATTTTTTTCTACGTGTTATCACTGTATTGATCAATTGACCAACTTACCATGAAGTTAACTTCATGATAACCGATCGAATCCTAAAGAATATCAGTGTTTGATATATTCAGCCTGAATTTAATGTTTTTGATAGTAACATATTTGTCACAGTTGTTGATATGCACAACTTGAATTTTAATTAATAGTACATGTTAGAAAACATATATATATACCTAATTAATTACTCCATAATTACACACAAATATATATGTATGTATATGTTGATATATGCAGCAACTCCCAATGCATCTACGAGGTGAAGCAGCAGATTCAATGTATTATGAGGCTCAATGTCGAATTCAAGAGCCGGCGTATGGGTGTGTTGGAATCATATCTTTATTACATCAACAAATATGCAACGCCCAAAGTGAGCTGGCCAAAGCACAAGCACAGATTGCCTTTCTAAATGCTGATCATCATCACCAGCATCAGCATGAGCAGGAGCAGGAGCAGCCAATTGAAGCTGTACCAGTTAGCTTCATTACTAGTATTCCATTTTTACCTGAACAAAACATTGGTTTTGAGGCACTATTTTCCTAGCACACTGATCGATGATTATTAGCACTAATTTATTTTCCCTGTAAATTTCAAAATAATTTTGATTTCCTACTCCAATATATAATTCCATGCCTTTGTTTAATCAGATAATTACTTGGCATGCACCACCAAAATTAATTAATTATATTCGTATTTGGCCCATAAACAAATGGACAGTATAGCTGTCAAATAAGTTGTTCAAAAAAAAGTTATATATGCCTCCAACTAAAATAAGTTGAATGAGTAGGTAGGTAAACTAATAAAGCTTTGTTTCAATAAGCTCCTTAATAGATAAATGATGAGGAAAAAGTTAAATATATATACTAACTTTTCCTTTTTTTCATGAGTTGGTCTAATAAATTAAGATATTCCAATAATTGTCATTGTTACCATCCATATGCTGTTGTTTAGTGCATTTTATGAATATTGCTAGCTGTCATTAAGTGTGTTTGTTTTGAAAAAAAATCGTCTGAATAGCTGAATCGGTCAGATGATTGAGCTGAATGGCTAAGTCATATTTTTTTTGGCTAAATGAGCAGCTGAATAAAGTAAAAAAATTAAAAAAAAATTAAAAAAATATATTAACTATTATATTAAGTAATATTAAATAAATTTACAACAACTTTGAATTTTTTTATAAGAATAAAATAATAAAATTATATCATTCAAATATTTCAGATATATTAATTATCAAACAATTTTTTTCATTTAAATTCAGACTCAAATTCATTTAATTTTTATCAAACATCTACTAAATCCTTATAAAATTAAGTCGTAGTTGCATAGCTAAAAAGCCCATCAAATCATAGTTGAGCCCACCCCGGGTGCAATTTCTTTTAGAAATTATAGCTATCTAGAATGACTGAATGGTATAAAATTTCCTTTAAACGACCCTATAGTACATTTGCATACCCCGATTGATTAGTTGATTGGGCCCCACACGGCACTTGTAAACCTCAAATTGTTTGACCAAGTTAACGAATCAGACGGCTAGCAGCCTACCATTATTTGACCAGAAGAATAAATATATATATATATATATATATATATATAAAGTATAATTCGTAAAAAGTACTGGATATCAGAATTCTGCAGTAGTTATCCCGTTCGTCGAGTCCGGTAACCGGTATTTACAAAGTTGGAGTAGTTGTTATTTGGAGACATTTGGTCCCATTTGAATAAATTTCCGATTGATTTACCTGCCTGCCTGCCAAAAATCTACTCCCTCTCTCTTTGAGATATTTCGTTGGGTTTTGCTTCAGATTCACCAGGTTTTGTTTCAAGTAATCCTGCTTCCTTATCAAGATAAGATCCTGTTTATTATAATTATATACTGAAAGCTTACTTTTTCACACTTTTGTGTTTTAGGTATATTTTTTGTCATTTTGGTGGGCACAATTGTTCTTAGATTCCGGCGACTGTGATTTGTTTCGTGATTATATATATATATATATATATATATATATATATATATATAAATAAATGGGTTGGAAGGATATCGTTTCTTTACCAAATTTTCGAGGTTCCTCTCAGGTTGGATTTCTTTTCTCTTTTTTCTGTTTACTTTTTTCTTTCAACAACATATTCTTATTCCGGGTTCTAATAGTTTGATGATATGAACACACGAGCCTTTTTTGTTTTATTTCTTATTTGAAATTACTTTCTGTCTGATTTTTTTGGGATGCATAAAGTGGTTTTGTTTTGATTTCATTTCCCCTTTGTTTTTTTAATTTGATTTCATTTGGTTAGTGATAGCCATGAACTGTGTTTGGGGTGATCCTTTCATTTTACAATTCTGTTCAGTACCTTCAGCCATTTGCAATTTTGAGTTTCGTTCTTCATATTTTATGATTTTAGGTGTGACGGATGTTCCATTCATATCTAATAGGAAGGGTTTATGAAATTTTATTACAAATACCTTTCAGTCTTGCACTCATGACATGTTTTTAGTGTAAATAGTTTTTTTTTTAAGAATGATTGAGTATGATAAGGTAACATGCTCATGTGAGAATTTGTTGTTGGATCATTAATCTTTGATTCACTTGGTAGAAATTGTGGAAAGAGAGCAGATAAGTAACACGTAGATCAAAAAAGAAAGAATAATAACAAAAATAACATAAAACAAAAGAAAGAATATTATTAGGGGTAGTATTGATGATTACTAAAATTTCAGCAAAAGCTTTATGGAATTTTTTTTGATTATTTATTTTTCCCTTGGTATGCACTTGTACGCGAGTAACCTCCCAAAAATTGGAATTATGTAGCCAAATTTGTCATGAAGTAATTTCCTAACATTTATGAGTTCCATACATTATTGTGTCTATGTGCTGACAGCTCGTCACTTGATGATATCACAATTTCATATGGAATGAACTGTTGAATTCGTAACTTCTTTAATCATTATCAAGTATGAACTTAGTAGATCTTTTTCCTCTAATAGGGCAGGACAAGGGAGGTTGAGCTTGGTTTGCATACTATCAAGTCTCATGGAGCAACAGTTGCCAGGAGTCATAAGCATGACTGGCTTATCTTGCTATTACTTGTGGTCATAGAGATCGTCCTGAATATCATACATCCGTTCTATCGCTTTGTTGGGAAGGATATGATGTCAGATCTAAGATATCCCATGAAGGATAACACAGTGCCCATATGGGCTGTTCCGGTGAGTTTCTTGTTGATTGGAGGAGCTTATTATAATTTTGAAGTTATCTTCAGCTAACCTAACCGTTTCCATCCCAAGATGTAGTAACCAGAATTAATCAAGTTTGGTCATTAGGAATTATTTTCTTTCAGAAAGTTATGTATCCTCGAGCAATGATCCTTTTCTATTGGAATGGGTCAGGGTATAGATCTTGATGAGATTATTTGGGAAACTAATTATTCATAGTGCCATAAAATGCAAAGTAGAGTAGTACTATAGGAGTAAATGAAATAAGAGTGCTTGCAAGTTCTGTTCAAATTTCTCTTGGTTGCTTGTACCATGTTTTATGTTATATATTTTTGTAATAGGTAAGCTAGGCCTTAAGTGGGGATTGGAACCAGAGACCTTGAGGTTATACATCAAGGCGTCTGCCATTTTTCCCTCCCCTTGTTGTTTTGTTCCATGTTGATTTGTCTGAAGAAAGTATTAACTGATGAGCCTGTTTTGGTTGTTATACAGATGTATGCAGTTGTGTTGCCTATTATTGTTTTTAACCTTTTCTATATCCGGAGGAGAAGTGTTTATGACCTGCACCATAGTATTTTAGGTAACTTTATTCTAACCCTTTCAGCAATTGTCTATTGATGTCCCATTTATCCTCTAATAAATCTCCTTCTAAAGAGTGCTTAGATTGATTAATGACTTGAACATACTTAAAGTGCAGGCATCTTATTTGCTGTACTGATAACTGGTGTTCTTACGGATTCAATAAAAGATGCAGTTGGCCGGCCTCGACCTGACTTCTTTTGGCGCTGCTTTCCCGATGGAAAAGATGTATGCAAGCTTAAAACTCTTGATTTTTATCGATTCCAGTATTTCTATACATTAATGCTTCTTTCAATAGCAGATGAATTATGTTGTTGATTAGCTTTTCATGGTTTAACATCAAGCATCATTTATAATTTCTCTGCTGTCACCAATTTGGTAACTTCGAACGACTGCAACCACTCGATAAAAGTTTTATAAGTGGCCTCGTCTTTTTTGTAATTTCATTGCTTTTAGAGTTTCCAAAATTCTTTTCAAGTGTTAATTTTTTTTCCCAGTTATTATGTTACAAAAATAATCTAGTGTTATGTGTTTGATCACTGACTTTTAATTTTTTGCTATTCCTTTTACAGGAGTACGATACTTGGGGGAATGTTATATGTCATGGTATAGATAATGAGATAAGGGAAGGACATAAGAGTTTCCCAAGTGGTCATACATCATGTAAGCACACGTCATCCCTATAATTGAGCTATATTTTAATCTAATATGTATATTTTACAATGACTCGATGATAGGATTTGTTGTGTGAATCATATCAATTTTTTTTTGAATTTTAGGATTTCATTTTCATGAATTGACTTCAAAATGTCAAAAAGGACTACTTTTCTGTACCATACACATGAATACATGTAACACCTCAAATTGCAGTTTTTAGTTTTTACTGTAAACTTGTTATTCAGAATTCCAAATATAAATGTCTCGGAAATTGTTGCCAAACATCGATTCTTCCTATTAATATCTGATTTTTTCTATTTCTTTTGATTCAGTAAAGTAATGCCTAAGAATTCGTTTATTTGTGTTTGAGCATGATGCTATTGTAGGGTCCTATGAACTCGTTAATCTGACGTATAGCATGATGCTATTGCAGGGTCCTTTGCAGGTCTGGGGTTTCTCTCTTTGTACTTAGCAGGGAAAATTAAAGCGTTTGATCGCCGGGGGCATGTGGCAAAACTATGCATTGTTTTTCTTCCTCTCCTTGCTGCAGCTCTTGTAGGTGTTTCTCGGGTGGATGACTATTGGCACCATTGGCAGGATGTGTTTGCCGGGGGTCTCCTAGGTTTGTTCTCCATAGTTCCATTGCTTGCCATTTAAAGCCAGAGTGCTATTGAATTAGACTTGTTATCTTGTTGTTTGACGCGATTATTACTTAAAGTCTATGTGATTCATTTTCAGGGCTTGTTGTGGCAACATTTTGCTATCTCCAATTTTTCCCACCACCCTATCACACTGAAGGTAGGGGGGGTCTGCAAATTATGTTTTATTTGTATTCTTTAGTTTAATTTCTTGAAATTTATCAATTGTTGATTCTTTCAATTTTAATTTTCTTCTTCCCTGGAATCATGTATTAAAGAAGGGTTGATCTGAGTATACAAAGCTCCCACAAAAATAGCATGATATCAAAAAACAAAACATCGCATTATAAACTATAAGCCGATGGTTCTTCTTTTTATTTATTTTTATCTTTTTGTAATCACCTACAATTTTGTTCTAAATGCCTATTAATTTTTTTTACACATGTTGATTTTGTTATCAGGGTGGGGTCCGTATGCACATTTTCACGCATTAGAGGAGTCGCGCACTAATTCACAGCAACCCCCTCCTCCCATAGATGGATTCAATATGATGCAGGCAATGCAGTTTCAACCTGCAAATCAACAAGCTGTGCGAAATAACAATGAGTTTATGGGGGTACCTTTAGGCCACGATTCAAGCTTAACACTGGATGACATGGAATCTGGCAGAATGTAATACTTGTACCTTATGCTCTGCATCCTATGATCCTACTAGTTATTTCTAGCTACTCCTCCTAGGCTCTTGTGGATATATCAGCCTTGTATAATATTTAACAGTATATATATATATATATATATTGCACGAGATTTTGTCATATGGTTACATTAGTTGCGTATAAAATTCTTGAATGCATTTTGGAGTGTGAATTAAGTAGTAGGAGGAGGAGGTTCCTCCTACTTAATTCAACCTTTTTTTGAATTGCATTGATACCTTGATGGTCCACATTTATATACTTTATTTTAAAGCGGACAACGGTTGGCCATAAAAGGAAAAATAAATAATAATTTAAAAAGATGACACGAGAAGAAAGCAAAGAACATGGAGGGGCGTGCTTAAGAAGCAGTATAAAATTGTACTACTACTCCGCAAAGTAATAAGAAATCAAAGTTTTATAAAGGCCAAGGCCAAGGCCAATGCCAATTCATGTTTACGGAATAAGACAAAATTATGTTGTTATTTAAGGGAAAATTTCCTGGGAAAAAATAAAAAAATGTGTAGGTAAAATATAGAATAAAAGAATAGAGCTAGCATGCAGCGTGTATTAAATAATACTTCACTAGAGATTTAATACATTAAATAGAACAGACATGTTGGTTGTAGGATTAAATTATAGGAATCTATATTTTCCCATGTAAATTTGATACAAATTTCTTTTCACATGAATAGTAAGTAGGGTCCATTCTCACGTTTTAAAATTTTTTGTAAAATTTATATTTTTTATTTGTGAAAATATCAATTCTGATTTAAAAGTCAAATTTAAAGTAAGACTTATAAATAAAAGCAAATGAAAAAAAAATCGTACAACTTTTCTTTTCTATCATAAATTAAGTTTCCATTATTTTCTTTTCCATGGAAACTGTCATTTACTTGTATACCCTTAGAGGTCCTTTACTCCTTTCATTTCAACTACCGTATCAGTTATAGGTATCTTGATCTTCCTTCATGAAATTTGATTTTATGTTTTGGATGAAACTTTTGAAATTTGAACTGACCTTCCCTGAGTTGTAAGGGTGGGATTTGGTGAAAGTGAACCTCTCCGCTCCCAGCTGGAATTTGTCTGGTTCTCGTAAAAAGCAACGCTTGCTTGCTTGCTTTTTCTCACACACAGTTCAGGAACGCGGGGAGCTAGCTTTCTCTCTCCTTCTTCATCTGCCTTGTCTTTAGGTAATTTTTTCCTTCTAATTATTCTCTTTTTTTTGCCTCCTTTTCCAGTAAATCTCGACTATTCTATTTCTATCCGTAATGTTTTTTACTCGTAAATCTCTATCTGAAATAGGAAATTTGTCATTTCTAGATTCACATTGCTCCATTATTTATTTAAATTTTCTTATATGCTTACATTTATTTCCTTTCATTTCTTCTGTGTTTGCTTGTCGAGAAAAAAAAGTGAAGCATACGAAACAAAATTGAAAGTTTGAGTTTCTGTCTTTTGGTTTGGTTTGGTTTTGGTTCCTGTTACTCAGTTGTTTCATAATTAGGAGACTGGATTTCTATTTTTCTTAATTTATTACTTAATTTAAATTCGAAATTATAACAGGTGATTTCTGTACTTCGTTCTACATTTTCTTAATTGTTTGTGAAGCCTTATAAAATCTATGAGAACTGTATAGTTTGGATTAATAGGCTGTATCTTACTTGGGTTCTGTTTATTAGTATTCAACATTGCGCCATTTATGGATTGTTTTCATTTACGCATTGTCACATTCACTGCCATGCTGCTTTACTTTCATAGGTTTTTGAAATTGTGCTTATGTTTGAGGTATTTTATGGTTACTGGACTGTTATCATACTGTCATTTTATAATTCATTTTCGTAACTCAATTTAGATATCAATTTTGATACATATATATATATATATATATATATATATATATATATTTGTGTGTGTGTGTGTGAGTGTGAGTGTGTGAACGCTAGGTTTAACCAGTTCTCATTAAGAGTAAATTTGATTTTCAAGTAGTAAACTCTCTATTTTGAATGTAAAGAAAAATGGAAAGATGGACTCTCATTTTGAGATTGTGGGAGTATTCAGCAGCTTCTCTACAATATTTCAGTATAAAATATTATAAACCATGATTATTGCAATGTCACATAGAAATTACAACTAGTGTTTTCTTTAACCAGAAGGATTCAGTTGCTCCAATTTTTCTCTTGCTTCAAATTAGCCGAGGTTCCTTGGCAAACTATTCACATGGTTAAGTGATTTCTCCTGACACTTGAGATCATTTGGATTCTTTAAAATGAAAGTTTAAGGAATAATATGGGAACTGCTCCATTTCTGTAGTTTGATACAAATTATTTTTCTAATCTTTTGGAGGTTAGGTGTTGAGGAAGAGCAAAGTCAACCCAGAAGTTCACTTTTTATATTAGAATAATACTTGGAGAATCATTGATAATTGATTATTTAGGAAGTTGAATGTCTTAATTTCATAAATAATTTGATATTTGACAGGGATAATGATTTTATAATTTGTTTTCTTCTTATTTATTGTTTATCTTGTGTTAAGTTTCTCAATGTTTATTGACTAATTGATCTTTAATTTGTGGTAGTTGGTGAAGATGCCAGAGATTCAACTGGGTGCCCACACTATAAGATCCCATGGAACTCAAGTGGCAAGGTTACACATGCATGATTGGCTTATTCTTATGCTTCTTGTGGTTATTGAAGTTGTTCTGAATGTAATTGAGCCATTTCATCGATTTGTTGGAGAGGATATGATGGAAGATCTCAAGTACCCATTGCAGGACAACACTGTTCCCATTTGGGCTGTTCCGGTACTCTTTTGTGTAAAACATAATGCAGCTAGCAGGGAACCCTTTGATGCCTTTGGTTTCACTTTAATGACGAATATAACATTTTCTGTTGTTCATCTACAGATCATTGCAATATTACTGCCTCTTGCTGTCATTGTCATATACTACTTTATTAGGAAAGATGTTTTTGACTTGCATCAAGCTATATTGGGTAAGATTCTACCCTAAACATTTTTATTATGACTCCATCTGCAATGTATTAGTATTGTTGAAATGCAGTGATATTAGTTACTTTTTTGGGCATGTCCAGGGCTTCTGTTTGCTGTTCTTATAACTGGAGTTATAACTGATGCAATTAAAGATGCTGTTGGTCGACCTCGTCCTGACTTCTTTTGGCGCTGCTTTCCTAATGGCAAAGGGGTGGGTCCTCATCAGTTGCCTTTTGTTAACTTGTGTGACTTTCGTCTTTATATGATAAAAGTATACATTTATGAATCAGTAACATTACATTCAGGTGTTTGATCCTACCACAAAGAATGTTATGTGTACTGGACTGAAGAGTGTCATCAAAGAAGGACATAAAAGTTTCCCGAGCGGACATACTTCCTGTAAGTTGGTCAACCATATCCTAGTTACAGTTTTATTAGTGATTAATATTTATAAATATACACAACTGCATTCTTTTATAAACCTGACATTATATCTCTTTACCTAAGATAACATAAATAGTTACGCTACTAGTCATCTATTCATTTTGTAGAAGCCTTTTTTATTAATAGTTTCCCCCGCTATCTAGCTTCTTGTGCCTCTACTTCCTTGAATGTAAATGGCATTAGTGAACCAGCTTGTAGTTGTCAGTTGTCACAAAGATAGAATGCACATAATCAAACACTGTAGTATTTTAAGTAGAATGTTTTGACAGGGAAAAACGGCTTTCCAGTGGATACCCAAAGTCAATTGTTTTTCTAGTAGACTTTAGATCGGCCTTTGTCAGCACTAGAAGTTCTTATTAGAGTCCAGATATTTATATCTTTCTAGTGATCACAGCCTGACTCTGAATCAAAGTATGTATTTATTTATTTAAATCGTAGTTAGAAAGAATCAACTGATATTTCTTTAATGGAATTTGAAATCATTCCGGTTAGGGAGGCCTAACGCTAAAATTTATGTAAAGAAGTTTCTTATGTTTTCATTAAGAATATGATTTGAAGGTCCCACTTATAAATCTTCATGCATTTTTTGGAGCACATTAAGGTGGCATGTCATTTTTTCTTGTGGAGTACAAAAGCATGTCCTGCAATATTTGTTTCCTCATAGTTTAAGTTCATAGCAAATTAAACACAAGTTTATGGGGTTTTGTGTCACCAATATGTAGGGTCGTTTGCCGGTCTTGGTTTTCTGGCCTGGTACTTGTCAGGGAAAGTCAGGGTATTTGATCGTAGAGGCCATGTTGCAAAGCTGTGCATTGTCTTTCTTCCCTTGCTTGTTGCAGCTTTAGTGGGGGTCTCACGAATTGACGACTATTGGCATCATTGGCAAGATGTATTTGCTGGAGGTGTTCTAGGTTGTGTTTTGTGATAAAATCTAGAATTAACGACTTAGTTTATGTTTTTATTATGCATAATATTATTTATTATTTTGTCCCTCTTCCTCTGTGCAGGGATAACGATTGCTTCATTTTGTTACTTGCAATTCTTTCCACCCCCATATGACATTGATGGTATTTCTTTTATCTTTACTGATTTTAACATAGTAGTTACTTGCTAGTCTGTTTGGTTCTATAATTGGCTGTGATATGAATATTTATAAAGAGGGATCTACTCATTTGTTGATATCATCAACGCTAAGTGAAATTTTAAGGAAAAGACACCGAAGTATAAATGATAACTAGCGACTCCAATTTTTATCCTTGCTTCAATCAAATCTCCACCATTGGCACCTCAATTCACAGCAGAACTCCATTAATACCTTACTGCTCTATTGAAATCCCACAACCTAACCACACTCAAATAAAGCATCCCTGCAAACTTCAGCGAATCATTTGTTTCTGTCATTGATCAGCATGATAGAATCCTCTATTATTACTCTTATACTTTATCTTTACACCCCTAATTCTCATCAACTGCTTAAATTCCTGTCCAAACTAAGATGCACCACAATCATCTCTGAAGTCGTAAGTCTTTCTTAAACCAACCCATCTCTCTTGTACTCTTTTCTTATGTCTCAAGTCTTAACTCTCTCTTAAACCAACCCATCTTTTTTGCATGCTCTCGGAGAACTTCTCTAATTACTTATGTTGTTTATACCCCCAGCTAGTTTACCAGCCACAAATATGCTTCTGGAAGTGGAATACTAAATTTCTGCATGTCCTTTCTATGGCAATTCTATTAAGTTCTGTATGTCCTATGATTATTTGAAAGCTAATAAAGTTTTATGCAACACATTGGTTTCAGAACTTTCAGTATAGAGTGGAGCATCTCTTGCATAATTGAGAATCCTTTCTGGAAAATGATTCTCACGTTCCTTAGTTCTAGTCTATGACAAGCACTTCTGGTATGTATTTGTGCATGTGTGCTGTGTTGATAAGAGGGTTGAGGATGGAAACTCAATTCGAAATCCAAGACCAATGAAAGTTTACTCACTTTATCTTTGGGCCGGCAAGGCAGGATGCCAGAAACCAAAAAATTTCAATCTTCCTTGGATTATACTAATACTTGCTACTCTTGAGATTATGTAATCAAAACCCAAAGTGCCATTTTCATGCTAACTCTCATTCTTATGCATATCTAGTTGTGTTATTCCATCTATTGCCAAACTCATAGCAGGTGTACATTTTTATGCCCCTTGTTTTGACATAGCCAATAAATCAAACAAATTATTTACCCCATCTTTTGTACTTTATGTAGTCTTCTAATTCATTTCTTTATCTGAGACCAGTAACTTACATAGGGGCACTGCTGGCTTTCCTGCAGGCTGGGGACCCCATGTGTACTTCCAGACATTGGCAGAGTCCCGAAATGGCAATCAGTCCTCGTCTAGCAACATCAATTGTCTTGGTATACGTCCGGCAGAGCTGGAGAATGTATATATTCAATCTCACCATGGCATGGATAGTCCTATCCAGGATGGAATGGAAAGTGGGAGAAGGTACTAATGCTAGGTTTGACTATAGAGAAGAAACAGACAAGGACAGATTTTCAAACTTGTGTATGTAGTGCTATTTGTAGCTTAGTAGTGTCTTCAGAAGTTTTAACTGTGATATTCGAAACGACTCAGATATGCTTATAATATTGGCTGTAAATACACATTTAGTTGAGCCATGAGGATTGTCCGTCCTTTTACGTACATCTATCTATCTGATGCTCCATTGGTTGTCCTAATATTGTTATGGAGTGATGTTGGGTTTCTTAATCTCAACTGAAGCACCCATTCGTTGTAAAATTTAGCTCATGTTTTACTACATGAAACGTTAACATGTAAGAATTAAGCCAAATCACACTAGCTAGTAGCTACCCACTCTCATATTGAAAACATGAAGATTTATATAAGTTATATAACTTTTTCTGATAATTGAATGTACATAGTTATCCAAAGGTGTGGCCTTTATTTTCAATTCGTGTGAAAAGTATACTTTGTAGTAATATTTCTTTTATTTATAAAAATATTAATTGCGTATACATGCTAGTGTGTAATACTACTAACTTAAAACTCTCCCTTGTCCATAGTTTTATATGTCAATTTGTTTGTTTCAAGAAAATAGTTTTATTCCTATTTGATGACAATATCAACAAAAAAACAATATCTTAAAGTTTAGTATCACAATTTCTTCACAAAATATATCTTTAATAATTATAAATTTTACAAATGTAATTTTAATTGAAACATCTACTCATTCTATTCCAAAATTAAAAATACATTTTTCTATTTAATTTATTCCAAAATTAAAGATACATCTTTATTTTAAGATTATAAAACAATATGATTATCCTAATTTGTCATTATTTTTTTACTATTATTTTCAATATCAAAGTATCACAACTGAATTTATAATTAATACTAAAGTTATATTTAAAAATATAAAATTATCATTAAAAGTCGTCGTTTTACAAATGTATCTCTAATTTTAAAACGGAAGTTGGATGGAGTACATTTTATTCAAAATATTCATTAAGATTCTTAAAAGTTTAATTTTAAATATGGAGAAAAAGCTTAATATAATCGGGTGGCCCCGCCCAAGACTAATGCCACTGCTATTTATGTATTAGGTTCTGACTTGGGCTTTTAACTGGTGCTGTTTGTTTATCACTTATTGCCTCTTAATAGACTGCCTCTTATTCGGTAAGAGGCAGGTGGCTGTTTGTTTTTTTTGTTACCTCTTAATGGCTATAAATGGTTGAGATAGAAAATTAAATCTAAATTATTCAGACATGCCTCTTAATGAACTTGCTATTTTTAGACACAAATACCCTATTTAATATTATCAATTTTCTTGTGTATCCCATGCCAACCACTGCCACCCACCGGCGCCACCACCGCCTCGCCACCTCCAGCACCGCCACCACCTCGCCAACTCCGGCGCCACCAGATTTGCCCGAATTTGTTCAACCACCACCAGATCACTAGATCTGCAGATCTGCGGGGGGAGGAAGGGAGGGGGAGAGGTGGGGCAGAGGGGAGGGGAGGGGGAGGGGGAGGGGGAGGGGGAGGGGGGAGGGGGGAGGGAGGAGGGAGGAGGGGGGACGGGGGGACGGGGATGGGGGAGGAGGAGGTGGGGCGGGGATGGGGGAGGAGGAGGTAGGACGGGGATGGGGGGTGGGGGGATGGGGGATGGGGGGATGGGGGGTGGGGCGGGGGAGGAGGTGGGTGGGGTGGGGCTGAGGAAGGAGGGAGGAGGGAAGAGGTGGGTGGGGCAGGGGCAGGGGCAGGGGCAGGGGCAGGGGCGGGGGCGGGGAAGGCGAGGGTGGAGGGAGGAGGTGGGACGGGGATGGGGGAGGAGGAGGAGGAGGAGGAGGGGGTGGGGCGGGGGAGGAGGGAGGAGGGAGGAGGGGGTGGGGATGGGGGAGGAGGGAGTAGAAGAAGTGTGTTTTTATTTATTTTTTCAAGGGTTAAAATAGTAAAAACATGTTATTCAGACATTTTGAAAAAAATAATTATCAACAATATTTTTTTATTCAGATACAATTCTATTCAGATACTCTATATTATTCAGATGTCTAAACTATTCAGATCTTAACAACTAATTTTATCAAACACCACCTAATTCTGTTCCAAGAGTAAAGTTTCGGACCTTGCTGCGTTTGGATTGAAGGAATGGAATGGAGATTAGAATGATTCATTTCATTCTAGTTGCAATGAGTTATTACATACTCTCCCTCCCCCAAGACCCTCATGACTCAATGATAAAAAAAAACTACTCAAAGCTTTGGACATGAAATCTTGGGCAAGAATGTTAAATTTCAGTCGAAAATAACAAAAAAAAAAGATGGTTCAATTCATTCAAATCGCAACCAAACATAATTTTTTATTCCATAGGAATGAGTCATTTATTCCTACCTTTATTCCTTCAATCCAAACACAGCATTAGTCCCTTATCTGAAGGGAATTGATATTTCCACAAGCTAATTTGATATTTCCACAAGTGGGTTCCATTTTTAACTAAATCAACCCTTTGTGCAATAAACTAATTATAGAATTTAGTTCTTATGTTCAAATTACCCCCACTTGATAAATAACTAAACAAATTATATCATATTATATTCTAAGTATAATGTGTGTAAACAAATCTTAATATGATATGATAATAGAAATTCTGAAAATAATTTACTCATTTAGTAATATGATATGATAAAGTTTACACAGTCTTATATATAAAGTTTACACATTTTAAATTTACACAGTCTTATATATAAAGTTTAAATATACACAGTCTTATATATAAATTTACACAGTATTATATATAAAATTTACACATTTTAAGTATAATTTGTTTTATAAAAATCTTAATTTAGTAATATGATATGATAATAGAAATTATGAAAATAATTTTTTTTCTGGCGAGAGAAAGCCTTAAATCCTAACTTTTATGTGTAAATAATTTTTCTAACTTATTTCCTAACTATTTTCTAATTATTATTAATATTATTACTATCATAATAATTAAATAAATAAAAGTTATCTTCAATTGAGTAACGCTAATAATCAAATAAAGTTAAGCAACTAGATGTTTAGTTATTTATCAAGTAGGGGTAATTTGAACATAAAAACTAAATCATATAGTTAGTTTACTACACAAGGGGTTTGTTTAGTTAAAAATTAGACCTACTTGTGTAAATATCAAATTAATTTATGGAAATATCAATTCCCTATATAAATAGCTAGAGTTATGTGCAATTTGGCTAGACTAGGATAAATATTAGAGTCTTTCTACACGGACAGAAAAATTGAACAGAAAAATTAGACAGGTAGAACAAAATGGATTTATTCCCGCGAACAAAATGGATTTGTTCCCGCGAACAAAATGGATTTGTTCCCGCGAACAAAATGGATTTGTTCCTGCGAACAAATTGATTCTCGCGTCCAATTTTCCTGCCCATGTATACTTATTCTAAATATTATAGCTAGTATTTTGGTTGGGTTCTTCTAACAATAGATATTTAAGGAGGGTGTATTCAATTAAGACTTTTAAACATTTTAAAATTTTGGTTGTATTCAATCAAAACATTTAAAGAATTTATAAAAATTTACTGGTATTCAATTACAACTTTTGTAATGTCTTTAAAAGTTAGGTGGTATTGAATTCAGGCTTTTGCAAAGTCTATAAAAGTATTTTAATATTCAAAAAGTCATTGATTTTTTATATTTTTATCAAATGGTAGAGTTTAACAGACTTTAAAAGAAGAAATACTCATATTCAAAATCTGACCTCGTATCTAAAGAATTTCAAAGACTTCCAAATATTTGAGAAAGGGAGAAGAACGGAGGAGAATTAAGAGAAAGGGATAGAGGAGATCAAACAAAGAAGATAAAAAAAACGTACAAAATATATATATGTGTGCTTTCTTTCTTTCTCTCTCTCTCTCTCAATAAAAATCCCAAAAGAGGAGAGAGCTATTATAGCAGGTGAGGAGATAGAAAGGAAGAGGGGTTAAAAAGAGGGAGTACTGTTAAGGGTTCCAAATAGAACTAATGGTATAAATGAAAATGACAAATATTTTAATATAATTTTATATTTCTTCTTTTTCGTAAAAAAAAATTCATTTATTATATTTGTAAATATTAAGGAGGTATTTTTTTATGTTTATTTTTAAAACTAATAAATTTGTTTATTTTGTTATTTGTTGAAAATTATAAATTGTTAGTTTAGTAATATAATGACTTGATAAGAAAACGACAATGAACAATTTTAAAATCGAAATTGTTATTTTATATTACTGTTAGTAGAAAATGACTTTTTTATGAAATATAAAAATTATGAAATATGACATTTTCTTATAATAGACTGGGTATGATCTAATAATTCAACTTTAACAATACCTTTTATTTCAAATTAGGTTGTGACATGGTCAAAATATTTTAATATCGTACTTATTTCATCCAAAATATAAGATTTTTGTTGACTTTTTAACAATTAATATAAGCCGCAAAATATATTAAAAGTATACAAAAGTCTATCAAAGTCTTAGTAAAATATATGTCACTTATTTCATGGAGTCTTTAAAAGTAATTTTAAAAGTCTTTAAAAGTTATTAAAATTCACAAACTCTACAAAAGTTTGTCACTTAAAAAAGAGTAAATCTATACATACACCTTCTTTACATACACCTTCTTTACACCCACCTTGCAGAAACGCAGTGCCTTATGTCGTTTTGTTTTTTGTTTTTTTTTAATTATTTGACCTCTTCTCTTACGATTTACAAACCTGACCTTTTCTATCAATCCCGCTCTAATTTCTTTTTTTATTTCCAAAGTAAGAGGAAAGAGAACAAATGTCTCCCTTTTGATCTGATTCCTTCCGTTTCTCTCCGTAGAAGTACCACAAATCTTTATCTCTCACCCTATTGAAGATAGTCTTTCATCGCTCAATTCTTCAACTGAGGAACATAACTCGGACGGAGTCAGGGAAGAGCAAGAAGCAGAGAAGGTATGGTTTGGATTGATTGTTTTTAGTTATAAAAATGACCTATTTCTTCAAACATGTAAAGGAATAATGGGTCGATATTAGTTTTATATAATTTGACAAATCTATGATTTGGCTTAAAACCCATTATTTGGAAATTTAGGGTGTAATTTGGGTTTTTGGATGAAGTAGTTTTCTCAATTAAGAAGTTTTCGCAAATTATTGACTTTTGTGCTGGGATTTAAATGTTTAATAGTTTGGCCCTTTATTTACTTTTGAAATTCAAGAAAATGATTATTTACTGAATTGAGAATTTTCAGAAAGAACTGATAAAATATGAGTTCTTGTTTGTTTGATAGATTATGTGCACTGTTTTGGGTACGTGTCACTTTTTGACAAAAAAAATGTTGTGGTACTTTTATTCAAGCTTGAAGATGTATGTGCTCTTTTTTCTTCCAACTGATGATAGTAATGAACTCTTTCAGGGAATAATTTGGAATATTCATTTGTTATTGATGTTTTTCTTAAATTACATACGTTAACAAATGTTAAAAAAAATTCCATTGCAGTTTTGTGCTAGTTCTACCAATGGAATCGGAAATAGATATTAGCTCTACAAATATGGATATTGACGTAGATGATCCGTCCAACAACGAAAGGGGAGATAAAGTAGAAGAGAATGGAAAACAGAATAATCAAATAGTGGAAGAGCCCAAATTACATATGGTATTTGACAATGTTGATGAAGTTTATGAATATTATAGGAAATATGGTGCGCAACAAGGATTTGGAGTGACTAAAAGAAGTACTAAAAAAGTGGACGGAGTGGTTAAATATTTCAGAGTTGTATGTCACAAATATGGAAAGCCAACGAAGAATTCAAAGATTACTCTAAAACCACATCCGGTTATTAAAGCAGGTTGTAATGCTAAGATTTGTGTCAAGTTATTGAATGATGGAAATTGAGGTATAACCACTTTGGAGCTTGCACATAATCATGGTTTAAGTCCAAGTAAGTCTCGCTTTCACCGGTGTAATCGGCATGTAACCCCTTATATAAAGATGAGACTAGAGCTAAACAATGATGCTGGGATACTAGATCTGGCAATATAGTTGGTTAACTGTCGGGTCAACCCATATTAACTGGAACCAAATGGGTTGGTTAACTACTTTTATTTATTTGGGTTGGGTAAAGTTTGGAACCATATTTTTAAAAAGAAATATAGGTCCAACCCGGTTAACTATTTTTCGACTCATATTTTATTTCAAATCCAAATCAAAATCCAAATCAAAAGTTCTTTTCATCCATATTTACATATTTTAGAAGCTCAATTTCTCATGGTTTTATTTCTCTAGTTAATCTTAATTTACGAATATCAATTAATTACATACTCCCTCCGTTCCAAAATAAACGTCTTAATTTATTTTATACACCCCACCCACCCCTCACCCCCACCCCCACCCCCACCTAAAAAAAATAATATTATGTGATTATATATACACCCCTTACCCACCACCCACCCCACCCCACCCCCCTACCCAAAAAAAATAATATTATGTGATTATGTATACACCCCTCACCACCTCCCCCCACCCCCACCCCCACCCCCACCCAAAAAAAATAATATTATGTGATAATGTATGCACCCCACCCCCCCACCCCACCCCACCCCACCCCACCCCACCCAAAATAAATTATATTATGTGATTATATATACACCCCTTACCCCTTACCCCTTACCCCCCCCCCCCACACCCACGCCCACCCCACCCCACCCCACCCCACCCCCCCCACCCCTCACCCCCACCCAAAAAAAATAATATTATGTGATTACGTATACACCACCCACCCCTCCAAAAAAATAAAAATAAAAAATTTAGTGATTATGTATACATGATATATATCTAATAATAATTTATTTAATTGGATCATAATAATGGTAAGTTTGAAATTTAAAATATGGGTCGATTTATATTTGAACCATAACCATATGGTTCTAACCCACACAACCCATATTAAAAATAGTTAATATGGTTTTAGTTCTTAAATGGAACCATAACCATATTTTTAAAACCAAAACCAACCCATAACCATATTTTGCCAGGCCTATGGGATACCAATGAATAAAAGTTATAATTCACTTAGAATGGAGTATGGAGAAAATGGAATGCCTTGTTTAAAGAAAGACTGTGAAAATTATATGGGAAAATTAAAAAAGCTAAGGCTTGTTGAGGGTGATGCTAGTGCACTTCAAAATTATTTTGCTAAAGTTCAAGTAGTGGATTTTTACTTTTTCTATGTGATAGATTCAGATGAGGAAAATCGGATCAGAAATTTATTTTGGGCGGATTCGAGGTCTAGAGTTACATATGAGGAGTTTGGTGATGTCATCACATTTGACACCACATATTTGACTAATAAATATGATATGCCATTTGCTCCGTTTGTTGGAGTTAACCACCATGGACAATCCATACTACTTGGTTGTGGCTTGATATCGAATGAAGATGCTAACACTTTTGTTTGGTTGTTTGATGCCTGACTTTCTTCCATGTCTAGAAAAGCTCCCCACGCCATTATCACCGATCAAGACAAAGCGTTGAAAAATGCGGTTGAGATAGTTTTTCCCAATGCTCACCACCGATGGTGTTTATGGCATATAATGAAGAAGGTTCCTAAAAAAATAAAAGGGTATGAACATTATGAATCAATTAAATTCACGTTACATAACGTTGTGCATGATTCTTTGAGTGTAGATGATTTTGAATGTGAATGGAAGGCAATATTAGAAAATTATGATCTTGAGAACAATGAATGGTTGGAAGGATTGTATAATGAAAGGCATCGGTCGGTTCCTTGTTTTGTGAAAGATTGTTTTTGGGCGGGAATGTCTACAACACAAAGAAGTGAAAGTATGAATGCTTTTTTTGATGGATTTGTCAATGCAAAAAATTCCTTGAAAGAATTTGTGGACCAATATGATAATGCGTTAAGGAGTAAAATGGAAAAAGAAATAGCAGCGGACTCTCATTCTTTGACTTCACATGTACCTTGTGTTACACATCATGCAATTGAAAAACAATTTCAAGAGGTTTATACCAATTCCAAGTTTATAGAGTTTCAAACAGAACTGGCGGATGGAAGAATATATTGTCATACAAGGTTTGTCGAATCTCATGATAAAATATTTCATTACGAAGTGAAACAACTTTGTTACTTTGGGGAAAAAAAAGATCGCCAAAAAATTGTGAATTTCAAAGTTTGCTTCATTTAAGGGGAAAATGAATCTGAATTTGATGTGAAGTGTAACTGTAAATTATTCGAATTTCGAGGAATTTTATGTAAGCATATTGTTAAGGTACTTCATTTTGAAAGGTTTATATTTACCGTTCCAACGAAATACATTTTGAAGAGGTGGAGAAAGGACATAAAGCGACGCCATACTAAAGCTAAAGTCACTTATAATGTTTGGAAAGACACGGAACCAGGACAGAGATATGACAAGGTGTGCAATATTTTTTTCGACATTGCGGACATTGAATATGATACTCAAAAAAGGTGTGATCAACTTGTAGATCGGCTTCTTGAACTGAAGGTGGAATGGAATACGGAGGATGGAGTTTGTGAAACAAGTCAACCTACTCAAAAGTCAAACACGAGTGAATATGAAAATGACGACCCAAATGAAATTCAGAAATTACTTTCACCAAAAAAAACTGATGCAAGGGGCATCCTCTTAGTAAAAGGAAGGTAGGTAAGATGGAACAAGTTTTGAAAAAATTCAAACAGAAGGGACAAAAAAAGGGAATATGAAGAAGGTATGATTTTTCTTTTTTGTTATATATATATATATAATCTATATATTGTAACTTTTTTTGCGATTAATATTGTCATATAAAATGATAAATCTTGTTTTTTTTCCAGGCCTTTGAGCTTGATACGACTATTAATCAGCCACCTATTTTTCATGAGACACAAAAGAGTCATCGTGGAAATATTAACTTGAATGTGAGTAATGATTCTTTTTTCTTTATATTCTTATGGTTATTATTTTTACTTTATTGGTGAGCATTTTTCAGATTTATGAACTCACTTAGTATCGATGGTTCTTTCTATAACTTGTAGGAATCCATATGGGGAGACGAACTTCTGAATCTTGACGTGGAGTGGAATTTTGGGTCTATAGGTGAAGGCACTTCCAATGTTGGCTAAAGTCATTACTCTACAATCGTAGATATTTGTCATCGTAGACTGAATTTGTGTAGTCGAATGAATATGGTACAATTTTGTGTATTGGGATGAATATGGTACAATTTGTGTATTGGAATGAATACAATATTATAGATGCATTTTGTATTGATGTACCAAAAGTATTCTAATTCTGATCATCTGTTTTACCAAATATTTATCAAACAAACATAATATATGTCAGGCTAAGAGAAACTATTAGAACAGACTAAATTGATGAACACAATAATTGGATTTCATTTCATAAACACTATAATCAAGATTTACATATTTACAAGGGGTATACCCCAGGTAACTAAAAAAACGATGATACAATAGCTTAATTATAGTGAAAGGCATGGCAAAAACAGGAAAAAACCTTAACCCACTACTTCACAAAGTGAAAGGCATGGCAAAAACAGCCAAACACCAGTAAGAAATAGACCCAAAATAATTCTCTGGTTTCTTCAGTGTCTTGTGAATTACTTGTAACAATTCTCTGGTTTCTTCAGTGTTTGGATCATCCACATCTGCAGCTTCACTGTCATGTGGTTTGGTGTTCTAGTTTACAATTGGAGTTGTATTTGGATCATTAGACTCATCCGACATTATAGGTTGGGCTTCATCCTCCTCTTTGGTATCGGTCAGGAACCTATCATATCCTGAAATGAATCCATTCAAGTGTTAGATTAGCCTACTCTTATTCAAGTGTTAGATTAGCCTGCCGAAGAGTCTTATAGTATGAAAAGGGTAACTACTAAATTGATAAATCATTGGCTAGATTATATTTTCTTGCAATATGACAAATAAATTTAGTATAACAAATGCGTGCATCTAATTTGAATAACAAGAACAGATGACGAGAAACTAATTCACTTAAAAAATTGAATTCGATATAAATTTTTACTTTTTCGTTCAAAAATCAGAACTCAATTCATCTCAGCCAAGCTTTAGATTAGCTGTTAAGCAAGATAAATCTGAGAATGAAATATTATATTAAGTGCTGTAATCTCCACTATCATATTTATAGTGTCGTTCTTTCTACTCAGTCTCGTGACAAGCTAAAAGGGCACAAAGAAAATGTAGAAATGGACAAAACAGGATTTGTAGAATACTGAGTTGCAACCAATTCATCTAATTGAAGATCAACAAGAAATTGACACAGTTCTTTATTTAGGACGCAATTGAGAATAACCCGAAACATCCTCCTCCCATTTCAGGGAGCGTGGTAACAACGCCACAAGTTAATAAAGAAAAGCATATCACAACTATCTGCAGTACAAAGTCAATTATCATAAACTCATATAGGGAGAATTTGATCCACTTAATCAACTTCTTAATTTCATGAAACAAAAAACACAACAGATTCCCTTCAAAATCATGAGCCATGGTATAGAATCCAAACAAAACTTCCCAATTATAGTAAACAAACAAAGAGTTATCTCTATCAAATTTTCAAAATAATCCGTAAAGAATGAAAAAGAACTCAGTCAAGTGTGTGGAGGAAATTATAATCAACTTCAATTGTTGAAGACATTAAACAATTTCTATATATAGTATACAGATCGGGACTACTGCTTGAAACATTGTGATTGTTCAGAACTAATCCATAAGAGGACCTAAACATTATAACTACAAATTAGGAGAGCTCAAATAAAGTAAACCTTAATTAGTTTTGACACGTACCAAATTATTCTACTTTTCAGCACAAAGCTTTATACTTTCCATCTTAATTGAGAAAACTACTTCATCCAAAAACCCAAATTACACCCTAAATTTCCAAATAATGGGTTTTAAGCCAAATCATAGATTTGTCAAATTATATAAAACTAATATCGACACATTATTCCTTTACATGTTTGAAGAAATTGGTCATTTTTATAACTAAAAACAATCAATCCAAACCATACCTTCTCTGCTTCTTGCTCTTCCCCTACTCCGTCCGAGTTATGTTCCTCGGTTGAAGAATTGGGCGATGAAGGACGATCTTCAATAGGGTGAGAGATAAAGATTTGTGGTACTTCTTCAGAGAGAAACGGAAGGAATCAGATCAAAAGGGAGACATTTGTTCTCTTTGCTCTTACTTTGGAAATAAAAAAAGATATTAGAGCGGGATTGATAGGAGAGGTCAGGGTTTGTAAATCGCAAGAGAAGAGGTCAACTAATTAAAAAACAAAAAAAAACCCAAAACGACATAAGGCACTGCGTTTCTACAAGGTGGGTGTAAAGAAGGTGTATGTATAGATTTACTCCTTAAAAAATATTACCTCCGTCCCACAATAAGTAATTTTTTAGGCTTAATAATTTTTTTTAAAATAAGTGATGTGTTAGAACTCTAATACAATTTTTACAATATTTTTTCATATGTGGCCTTATGCAGCCAATGATATTTATTGCGTATTTATTGGGAAGTTGAAAGGTTGAAGAAAGAGAAAGAGAGACCAAAAGGCAATAAAAAAAAGTCTCAAACAAAACAAAGAAAATATATTAAGGATATTTTTGTCATTTTAACTTGTGTATTAGTATGTGTAAATTAAGTTAAAAAACACTTATTATGAGAAGGAGGTAGTACTACGTTTAAAAGTCTTTATTGAATACACCTTTCTAAATTTCAGGATTTATGGGAGGGATATATATGGGTTATGATTCTATTACTTTTTAATTAATGTACGACATTCTAATGGAGTATGTATTTATTTGAATGAAAAATAAGTATGCATCAAACTCAATACAACGATATACACCCCTCGTTTTAATTTTTAAAATAATCGTTCAGTTTTGAATTTTTTTTTTGTGGACAAATTATTTATTTTAAAATAAAAGTTATATATTTTTAGGCTCTCATCACATATATAATAAATATGACAGCAATGTCTTGTGAAAATATAAAAAAAGAAAGATGAAAAGTGTTAAATAACAATTCCATTTTTTTAAAAAGAGATGAAAAGTGTGAAAAGACTATGGTTATATGGATGGACAATATAATCTGATCGTCAGAATTAAGATGACCTCCACTGCATGTATTTAATTAAATACACTTGTATTTAGTAATTTAATGACAATAATAATTACTCAAACATGTGAAGTATTTATTATTTTCAACATTTAAGTAAATTCAAATAATTTAAAAAAATTTGATTCCACAATTGATTTCTTAGAATCAAAATGGGACCCTTATATTTTACTATCTCAAGTTCAAAATATAATAGTCAATTTAACTTTAAAAGTTAAATTAAGACATTTGCAAATTCAAAACTATTATATTTAGTCAATATAAATACGAATATTGTAAAATATTTGAACAGTACCACTATTTATAAAATTTACTTTTTTCCAAAATTTAAATAATTACATAAAATTCTAAACTATACAAAAAAAATTAACTGGGCTTAAAGAATTAAAAAGGTTATTCTTATATTAATACGGAGGGAGTAAAATTTACAACCACAAAATATATAACCTGGACTGAGATTAGCCTATCATCACATTAATATATTAAAAAAAATTTATCAAGAGAGTTGATCTAATTAATATGCCGTACGAAAAAGAATGATATGGCGGGACCGAAAAGAAATTAATATGTCAATGCGCCCAACTTAATTTGTTTGACTGGGTAGTTCGGCCACGACTTATTTTAAATGTAATTAATATTTTTATATGTTTTTTTTATTTATATTTTTATATAATTTTCTTTATATGAGTATAAAATAAGTCTCGCCGCCTTTATGTGTGTCAAAATCATATGAACATATCAAAAATACATGCATGTAAAAATTGTGCTCTGGCTACCCATTTTAAAATGACTTATAAGTTGAAATTTAAAATAATTTATAAATTATTTTTGTGGTGTGATTTATCAATGAAAGTGTTTGGTATTATTTTAACTTATATGTTAAAATTAAATTAAAATAAGTTGTAAAGTATTTAGGTAGAATGATTTATAAGTTAAAATAAGATGTAAAGAATATTAAAATAAAAATAAAAGAGATTTTGTATTTAGTCAAATCTACTTATTTTAAAATGATTAATAAGTTATTTTTTGTTTCAGAGAAGTGAAAATTATTTATCAATTAAAAATTAAATTACGGGAGATGCCATTAATTAATTCCCGGGTGCATTTCTTTTCTGATTTAAGGAGAGGTTGAAGGGTCTCCAAACTTAAAGGCCTGGATACCTAGCAGCTAACAATTTTATCAAAGATATTGGGAGAACGTAACTATGGATATATATATATATATATAGCTTAATTAATTTTCCCATCCAAATTGTTGCATTTTGCTTTTCCAAGTATCGTCTGATGATACATTGTTAATAGAAACACTATTACTTTTGACATAAAAAAAAGAGAACTATGTACGTGTTAAATATACTCTTAACTGTGGTACCCTACATCACTCTATATTGAAAATTTAAACTGATAATGTATAGTAACGATTTTCATGTAAAAATATCAAAAAATCGTGTAGAAATATTAGTTTCCTATATATACTTCATATTATATATCTTAAAAATGCATGTGAGATGAGGTTTATAAATTGAGATTTTTTATTGTTGTCATCTTATTGTTTGATTCAAAATTTAAATTATTTACGTACATTTACTTTCTTTTCACATATTTTTTATTGATAATATTTCTTTACTATATATGGAAGAAAATTAATGTTTTTATTTTAATCTAGTTTTATTCGTGTTATACTTGGGGTTACATTTCAAAAAATTTAGTTACATTTAAGTTATTTTTATTTTATTTTTAAAATTTAAGTTACATAAAAGTCTATGCGCAAAATTTAATAAAGGCCTTTAAACACTATGGGATGGCAAATATTACCAGTTGCGTCACTAAGGTTGTGTTTGATAAACCTGAGAAGTAAGATCTGAATGATTATGATGTTTTAATAAATTAGATCATCTGAATGATTATGAGGTCTAAATCTAAAAAACTGTTTCATAACTAAAAAGTAAGTTGTCTCTTAATAACACTATTTTATCATTTTAAAGGGTAAAATTCTATTTAATAATTTTAAATATTTAATTTAATAAAAATGAATGAATAATATTGTTGAATATATTTATATAAAAAAAAATTATCAACAAAATTTTATTAAGAGGTACCTCTTAATTATTAAGATTTCATTTTCTGTCTTACCGATTAAGAGACATTCAGAGGTAACAAAAAAAAACATCATGCCTCTTAGCGAATAAAAGACAGTCCATTAAGAGGCAATCAGATGTAAACAAACAGCATCTAAAGATATCTAAAATTAACGACAAATTTATGTTGCTCACTAAATACTGAGAAGTATATATTGACAATCAGATCCTACAATTTTATTAAAATGATGATCCAGATATCACCACTTATAATTATTGGGTCCTGCAGCCCATTCAAAATTATTATTCAGATTCAAAATGCTCCTAATATATCCTTGCATGCAGGAATTCTAAATTAGTTGGTCTAATTGTTACACCATCCATTCATGAGTTCCATATATATATATATATTGAGATCTAGCAACCTAGTGGGGCCTGAACTATGCAGTATCGATTCAGAAATCCTGTTGATCAGTACTATCTCCAGGATCAGTAGTAGTGTCCTCTAGATCATCAAGAAACCCTCCAAAATCAAGTACTCCTTCAGCTTCAAGTTGTTGCATCATATAATCAATGTCAATATTATCATCATCCACTCCTGTAGCCGCTGCAGCCTCACCCGGTTGATTTGCAGTGCCTTCTTCAACGACAATATTATCCTTAGCCGCATTGCCTGAGTTTACAATTCCATTACCATTTTCCCCGACCACCAGGCCTGGCGCCGCTGGTTTTTGGTGTGGAGTAGTTTGCAGAAGTAGATTAGTAAGCCAGCTCGACGAACAAATATATTGGGAAGATGCAGCAACAGCAGCAGTCATGGGAGAACCAGCCAGGCTTGACAAGCTGGCCACATGACCAAAATTATTAACCCCAGCTGGAAACCCTAGATCAGCCTGCTTTCCTTTTGCATTAGGGTTTCCATTACTATTATTGGCAAGGCCCTGATCAACTCCAGCTCCATGGTTGCTAATCAAGTTGTAGTTTGGAGTCTTGTTGGTTGAGAAACTCCCTGGAACATTTAGCCAGCGCCTAGGTCTAGCTAATGGCCTGGCCGTTATTGGGATTCGAGGAGGAGGAGTACTGGCCTTCACTGCTGTATTATTAGCAGCGTTCTTGGATTGAAGATAATTATGGTGTAGCGGTCTTTTCGTCAGCACAAGTGCTGGTGGTAGACTTGTACATAGAGATTCAAAAAGGTTTTGTCGCTTTTTATACTTCTGCACGAAAAAATGCATGAAATTCAATTTTAATACACCAAATAAAGAAAGAGAGATTCAAATAATTACGTAGTACAGCTAGAATAATATTATTATTGAAATATATATTATATATATATTAACTGCTTATGTATTAAGCTGGATAAAAGTACGTACGTAAAAGGCAGATTCAAAACTAAATACCAAGCAAGGAGACAACAAATATGATCATTATAATTGATCTTGATATATTAAAATGATGCATAAAAGACCATATAGGATGCATTATCCCGTACACAAAGTATAATTTTATTTTTAAACTATAAAATAACACAAAGTTGATGATTTAAATTAAGTATATATACCCGTGATTTTGAAATTGATACCTGCAGATGACTAGCAACATGGCGATGTGTCAAGTTGGGCACATTCATCATATTTAACACTGCCTTCGGATGAGGTTCTAAATCTGGTTCCACGGAAAAAAACAGTAAATATTAAATCAATTATAAAACACACACACACACATATATATATATATATATGTATATATAAACTACTGATATATCTTTTAGTTGACACACACACATATATATATATATATATATATATATAGTTACATTACTTTGTGCAATCAGATTGTGAATGGCTTCCAAAAACTTTGCATGAAGCTCATCACTCCAATTTACGCGCAGTGGTTTAGTGTTATCATCTCTTGATGATCCATTCACTTCCACCCTCTTGCTTCTTATCCCATTTCTTAATTTCCTGATCCTTTGTTTTCCATTTTCTGTACTGACGATTTTCTCAGAGATAATATTCCTTTTTGGCTCACTACTATTTTCCTCCGAATCAATTTTCTCTAAATCAATAATTTCATCATCACCACCTGCGATACTATTTTTCTTCCTATTAAAATTTCTCTTCCTAAATACATGCTGCCATAAGTTTACGATATCACGAGTCCGAATTGGTTTAGTAAGAAAGAAGCACGCCCCTTTGTTTATAGCCCCCCTTGCTATCTCCATTGTCGCATCCATAGACATCACTGCATATATATATATATATATATATATATATACAATAAAAATAATAAATGAAAATTAAAACAAAAACATTTTATATTTTCGGTATTAAATAAAATGAGAAATGATTTATATATGTCATTCATGACGGATTTGAATTGCAACTATAATAGTAATGTGTGTGGGTCCCTTTTTATTCATGGGTATTAAATATATCCGCATACATTGTAACTTTATATCTATCTATAGAATTTGTCGCCATATATATAACAATACATACTCAAATAAAATAATTAGCAAAAGAAAAGATATTAATGTTTAAGCTCACTCACTAATAATAGGCACGTTGCTTTGAAGCTGTATTTTTCTGAGGAACGCAAAGGCATCCATTTCAGGCATGTTAAGGTCAGCCACGACAAGATCATACTGCCCCTTACGTTCTTGAATCATCGACAATGCAACAGATGCTAGTTCCGTGGTTGATACTGAAAACAATTCATTCAATAAGAGATTATTAATTGTCGTAAATCGATCAAGGTTAATTTGGCGGACAAATAAATAAAGAACATATATATCATCTAAAATAAAACCTCATAAATAAAGAATAGACCACCTATTGATTTCATGTAAATCTAAAAATCTGAGCTCGAGATCTTTGTTTTAATAACAAGATATTATATATAAGGATATATAATTACTAGATGATCTATATATATATATATATATTCAGTATCACATTATTAACAGGGAATTAAGTGTTCTTTTCATAAATAAAAATTTATATTTGTCACATCAAATCTATTAAATCTTGTAAAAATATTATTATTATTTATGGAAATATCAATTTCTTAAATCCATTCAATAAATATACTAAATATTATCAACAACCGATTGCATTAATGTGGATCTAGCTAGGTAGTGTTGGGATAAAAAGGGGAAACAAAAGTCAAAATTAAAAACAAACCGTAATATTTGTTATTTCAATACTCATATATTTTCTTATAGCTAGTACAAAACAAATGATCGAGTATATAGGAAAAATAATTTTATTGTTTTTCCTATAAAATGATCAATTTCTATGAAATAAAATGATTTGGATTGAATTAATCAAAACAATAAAATAGGTATAAATAAATTAACAAATTAAAAGTATATATATATAATCAAGGAAGAAAGAAAGAAATGAAGAAATGAAATGAATAATGGTGTTGATCACATGCACATGAATTCCACCTTTATAAGAATGTTTTTCAAGCACAGATGCTATGAACATGAGAGAGGCGGTGTCATGGTCAACCACCAAAACACGGAGACCTCTAGCAATACCAGGTATAATATCACCAACATTTTCTATCGGACCACCACTACTATTCACTTCCATTAATTTTTAACCACCAAAGAAATTAAAAAGCTAATTAAGAAATTAAAACCGACCACTATATATATATATATAAATTAATATATATATATATATATATATACTCGAAACTAGCTAGCTAATTATATATATATATATATAAGTATAAGATGGATGGATGGCTCAGATTTATTAACGGGGTACTGCATGTAGAGAGGGAAGAGGGAAGAGGGAAGAGGGAAGAGAGAGAGAAGTCGAAAGATTGTCGATGGAAGTTGGTCCGAACAAGCGTGACACAGTGTTCATATATATATGCATACATACGAGGCCAGGTGACTGACACCTCTCTGCAAAACCAGGGTCCCTCTAGAATTTCAGTGGGTATAATAATAGATTCTGTATTTTAGAAAAATAAAAATATATTGAAAAGAAAAATATTAAATTGGGACCCACTTTTGGGAGCGAACAAAGTGGGGATTAGACTGAGAGTACCACGGCCCAAATCTTCCTTTGACAATGCTAGGATTTTTTTTTTGTCTCATTTCTCTACTCAATAAAGTCAATGGAGTTTTTTATTTTTTATTTTTTATTTTTTATTTTCATTTCTCTTCCCCTCTTCCCCTCTTCCCCTCTTCCCATCTTCCCCTCTCGAATTTATTGCTCCGGACCCTTACGAGAGTCAAGAGATAAGGTTATTTGTTCAATTGTCATTTACTACATTGATTACACAATATTTTTATTTACCATATATAACGATCATGAATTGAACAATTAATTTAATAATAATACAAATATTAAGAATAAATTATTTTTACTTGCATGACCAATTGTACAAAATTTTAGTATAAAGAAATTATTCAGAAAATAGTATGTGGATTTATAAATTAGTAATGAGATTTTTATGTATCTTTTATATTATTTCTATTCTTATTTTATGTACATGAGTCATATTATTTGTGCACATAAATTAAATTAAACTTTACTTGGGATCAAAAATAGTAAATTAGTATCATGTTATGGACTCCTAACATCGCTCAAAGACTAAAAGTATAAGATATCATAAAAATTAAGAGCTGACAACTTATCATAACTCTTTTAAACCATAGTATATTTTAATTAACTAGTTAAAGTAGTATGGTCTCCAAGTTATTTGCCGCAATTTCTTTCTTTCTTTTTATAATGTAATTAAACATAAATTTAGCAATTTGGCACTAGAATCATTTAAATGGCACCATAATGTAAACAACAGTACAAATAGTTAGCCGTAAATGTTTCATAAAATCGTTTAGTTATTATAAATATTAGTTTGTTGGTGTGCATGATTTATGAAGTATTCCGTACATTCGATGATTATATTCATGATTTAATAGAGTGGCGGCGCAGTTCCAACGTAATCAAATAATAAAAACAACTGTATTAACAGTTAGCGATAAAAGTATCATAAGACGTTTTAATCATTACTATGTGTTTGTTCGTTATCGTAATTTATGATTACAATTTGGCGCAGTTCTAATGTAATCAAATAATAAAAATAACGGTATTAACAGTTAGCGAAAAAAGTTTCATCAGACATTTTTATCATTACTATGAGTTTGTTCGTTATCACAACTTATGATTACAGTTTGGCGCTGTTCCAACGTAATCAATTAATAAAAACAACGGTATTAACAGTTAGCGAAAAAAGTTTCATAAGACATTTTTATCATTACTGTGAGTTTGTTTGTTATCGTAATTTATGAATACAATGTGACGCAGTTCCAACGTAATCATCTAATAAGATCAGCAGTATTAACAGTTAGCGCAAAAAGTTTCATAAGACATTTTTATCATTACTATGAGTTTGTTCGTTATCGTAATTTATTATTACAGTTAGACGCAGTTCTAACGTAATCAAATAATAAAAACAGCGGTATTAACAGTTAGCGATAAAAATTTCATAAGACACTTTTATCATTACTATGAGTTTGTTTGTTATCGTGATTTATGATTATGATTTAGCGCAATTCTAATGTAATCAGATAATAAAAACAACGGTATTAACAATTAACAATAAAAATTTCATAAAATATTTATATCATTATTATGAATTTGTTTGTTATCGTAATTTATGAAGTATTATCACATATATATACATTCGATGATTATATATATCCACCACATTAACGGTTGTGGCAGCAAGTCGATCGCGATAAAAAAAAACAATTAACGGTTTGGATTCGTTGTTTTAAAAAAAAATATATATATATATATATATATATATATATATATATATATATATATTATATGCGTGTGTCATCACAATACTCAATAGGCAATATTTAAGCAACTATTAACTACTTTTGTTCTCTTAAACTTGTTAAGCAAATCATGACTTGAAATTAAATGCCGTGCATTAATATTAGACAGTTGCAATTTCCACTATTTGAAGCTAAAGATCACGTTTGTTGACTTTTCACTCAGTAGAGTGCATGTATGAAGAGTTTAAAATTTAAACACAAATTAAAGAACAAGCTAATGTGACACGAAACTTGACTCTAATCATGTAAGTACTCCATCCATCCAAACTATAAATATTATATTAACTTTAACGAACGTTTTAGAATTATGTACCAAAATTAAAAAAATAATTATAAAACGTATATTAATTATAACTTTAATTATTTATTATACTCTTAAATTCTCATAATTATTATATTCTCTCTTTCTTACTTGTAACATTTTTTCATAAAAAATAATTTTAAAAAGATTATAGTTAATTCTCCTACCTAGATTATATAGAACGATAAATAATTTGAAAAAAATAAAATCATTTAAAACGTCATATATTATGGAACGAATAGAGTAACCATCAACAATTAAAGGCCCTGTTCGGGAACAACTTATAAGTTGGTCATACCAATTTATAAATTATTTTTTACTATTAAGGTGTTTGGCAACCACTTATTTTTTGACTTAATTCTAAGTTGAATTTTAAGTCAAAAAAATAAGTAACTATTTGTGGCTTGTTTAAAAATGACTTATAAGTCATTTTAAAATAAGTTAGTTTGACCAATTGTAATGTTTATTTTATCTCTCTTATATTTTGTCACTCTTTTTATTAATGTCATTTTTAATAATCTTTAAATTTATTTTAGCTTATAAATAATTATGAGTCGAACATCTTCATAACTCATTTTAACTTAATTTATGACTTATACATCAAATTGATACTGAATGCTTTTACTTATTTTAACTTATAAATCATTTTAAAATAAGTCATTCCTGAACAGGCTCTAAAATCAAAAGAAACTACTGAATATAATTGTCTTACCGTGACAACAATTATACAGTACTCTTAGGTCATGTTTGTTTGCAAGGATTATAATCCCGGAATTATAATTCATGTGATTATAATCCCAGGATTATAATACGTGGTTGAACAAGGTATTAAATAGTCCTCCATATTAAGTTATTTTATAATCCCTGAACTAATTAATAGTCTCAAGTTCAAATTTGAAAATAAAAAAGATACTTGAGATTAATAGTCATATCTCAAGTATAATCCTTACAAACAACGTAACTGTTGGGCCATGACTATTTAGGCTTATTGGGTCAGACTTATTTGGGCATTTGGAGTATTGGGTTATTATTTAAATAGTGATTTAATTGGGCTGGAGCAATATTGTGGTGAACAGGTGGCAGCTTATGGGCTAACACCTTAATTGATAAGGGTTAGCCGTAATCTGGAGTTAGTGGGAAACATGGATTTGATGGGGATTGTGTGCAATTAGCTGATGTCATGGACGGTGCTTGCATGCAAAGGCGGTGAGACTAATACAAGGTACAGGGCTTATCATGAGGGAGGTAAGAAAAAACATACATGAATATTTTTACTCTACCAGACACTATAACACACACCTCCATTGTTAACCTTTTTCCGGCCTGTACTTATTCTCACACCGGAGCGATCCCCGGTGGCCCAAAACCATCGAGATTCGGTGCTGACTTATTTTCTGTGCAGGATTGGATGCGCTTTTGGTGATTGAGGCGCGTGGAAAAATCTTGACGTTAACATTGGCGCTAGAAGGAGGGATTTTTCTTTAGTGATTCTGGTTTTCAATCATAGTTATTTAACGTCTACATCGGAGATTATGGTGAAAAGTAGGACGGTTACAGCTGAAAGGGCAGCCCACAGCTGCAAGTTCTTCTCAACAGAGGGTTTCTGTAAAAGATAAGTTGGGTCCTTCAAAGAGTATTCATGACAGACTTGGGTTACAGGATGTTCCGAAAAGATCGCATACAAGAGATCATGGTGATGCTAAAAGGAAGTTATTTACTACTACCAGTAAAGGACCTGTTAAAGATCGAAAAAGGGTAGAAGGCACACCGCCTAGAACCCAACACTAAGAAGAACAGGTGGACAAAGCGTCTACTCTGGCTAAGATGGCACATGAGACTGATATGGCTTTGAAGGTACTTCTTGTGGCTGAGATGGAGGGTGGAGCATCCAGTTATACTCAACCCGAAGAGTAGGGTAGGTCTTTAGGTAAGCGAACAAAGGGTGATGAAGATTCTAGGTGTTCAGAAAATAGGCTTAGGAGCCATTCTTCTATCCGAAGTAGAGAAAGACGTCGTTCTTCCGAAGGTCCAAAAAAGGCATCCCGCCTTGAGGACTTTCGGAATGAAGGTAACGACAGGAGACGAAGCAGATCAAGAGATCACTCTCCCGAAGCTTCAAAGAAGGTACCTCACATTGAATATTTTTCTCAGTATAGTGAAGAGGATAGTAGCCGAAGCAGATCAAGTGGTCATTCTCCGAAGGATCCGTAGATGGCACACCGCCTTGTGGATTCTTGCTTCGGCCGAACTGACCATCAGAAGAAGAGTTCCCCAAGGAAGAAGTGCTCCCCGAAGAGGGAAGTTTCGCCGAAGCCGAACCCGAAGCCTGAAGGAGTTGAACTCTTGGTTGAAGAGATGAAAGAACTTCGGAAGCAGTTGGCCGAAGTTCGGCAAGGGAAAGAGACTTCGGGAAAGAAGGCGTCTCCCTTCTCTTCGAAAATCCTTCGGGAGAAGGCATATCTTAGTAAACAGCTCTCTCATATGGAAAGTTATGATGGCTCAGGGGATCCGTATGATCACAGTCAGGCATTTGTTAGGTTGATGGATTATTATGATTTTTCGGATGCAGCTAAGTGTCAGACTTTTGTGATGA
>CM035126.1:7190314-7392814 GCA_020205555.1 Panax stipuleanatus
CGGTTGCCACGGATTAGAACCCATATATATATATATAGGATAAGGCTCTTAAACGGACTGTTCGTAAACGAACAATCCTTTTGCGTACATCCTTTTCCTACTTATCCTACATAATTGAGATAGTACATAATTGGGCCCACTTATTCAATTTAAAAGTGTACGCAAAAGGATTGTTCGTTTACGAACAGTCCGTTTAAGAGCCTTATTGTATATATATATATATATATATATATATATATATATAGTATATATATATATATATATATATATATGTACATGGTCGATGCAATTAATTAAGGGTCCATGCATGAGTGACTGCATGCGTACCTAATGATAAAAGGCATCGATGGTTTATGGACGGATCTAAGGACTAAAGGCTAAATGAAGAAGAAGATGGAAGTCGGGATGTTTCATCATTATCAAATTGAGACGTGACGAGTGCACATGTATTGATCATGTTTGTGTGTATTTTTGTTGTTTGTTTTGATTCATACTTTTTTTTGTGGCTCAGCTGGGATTCTAGATCACCCCTATCCTCGTCTACATGCGCATCCATCCAATATAATCTTAATGAGAATATTATAGCTAGCTAGATATAAATAAATCTTAATTAGAAGATACTACCAAGAGCATCTCAAGAGTACTAGCAAAAAAAACTCTTCAAATTGAAGTTTGTTAACCTACATGGCAATTTGAAGAGCATTATTTGTTACTTTCATATTTTGTACCTCATCGGTCTCTTCAATTCAATTAATGTAGTATTTGACTTAAAACAATAATAAATGATAATATTTGAAATAATTAATAAATAAATAAATAAAAAGGAATGATATTAAATTTTAAAATGAGTTATACCTCAAACCCAACAAACAAAATAAATAAATGTTGTTAGCATTTTTCATATGATTTTGATTCTTTCAAAACAAAATAAATGTTTTGAATAGTGAGAAGGAGGTTGCAGATTTGATAACTTAAGTTGAGGAGGCTGTTGGAGATGATTTTTCTGATGTGGCTCACCTATTTGAAGTATCCCAAAATGGTTGCTACTACTGTTGGAGACGCTATAAGTAGTACAATTATATTTCTAGCTAGATCCGACATTCATCGATATATCCGATCCATTAATTTGATGAAAATAAATAAATCATTAAAAACTGCGGGACATAATTAATAAATTAGCTCTTCTAAACAGACATGAAAATTAATAATTTGACTTTTGAATTAAGTTAAAACAGTATACGAGTATTAATTTTAAAATGTAGAGAAGTTTAACACGTAAACATTCAATTAGGGGTAGGTTTAAAATGTAGAGCAGAAAAAGTGACAAGGAATTCAAGGGGTCAATTAGTTGAGTGGTTCCAATTAAGTCGGTCTCTAAATTAGGAGTAGGAAAATACTCCATATGGGGAGGTTTGTTAAGTTAGGGAAGAGATGGGGGGAGGCATGTGAGAGTCAAAAGATGTGAGCCTGTCGGCCCATTGGCCGCCCCCACCACCACCACCACAACCCCATGCACCCTTGCACTTCTCACCATACTGCTGCAGCCTGGAGACCCGGCCCCTCTCCCCCACTGCCGCACCCCAATCAAACTCTCTTCGATCAGGACCACATACATACATATATACATCAATGTACGTATATTAGTGAGCGGGTTCGGGAAATGTAAGCTAGGGGAGAGTAGTTCGACCGCCCCATGCACCGTGTAAAAAGAGTTTAAACCAACCATGAGAAGAACAGCGGGCGGCTATATATGAGAAAACAGCCAAGTTTTGTGTTCGAAAATGAAGTACGTACACATTTAATGGGACGACCTGGGAGGGAGACATGTCGAGCTTTTGCTTTTAGTAACAAAATTCAGGATATAAAACGAACTACTGTTCCATAGCTGTGACACTGTGTAATTGTGAAGCGTTTTGGACAATTTGTACTGTATAAAGCGCAATTCAATGTACGGAGCATGTGAAGTTGTTGAGGGTTGAGGGTCGAGGGTGATGAATTTATGTCAACTGTTCGGTTGCAAGGGGGTTTATAAAACAAGCCTAATTAATTAATTTGTCTTTGTCATGTTCAAGATCATGCCCCTGCCCCATGGGTGAGAGGAGAGGAGGTACCTCACTCACTTCCTACTCAGTCGTATCAATTCTCTATGTAGGGGGCGTGGGGTGGGGGTTGGGGTGGGGGTGGGGGGGATATGACAGAGGTTTCAACCACCATTAGTTGAAAGAAAGGGTCCATCTTTATGTCTTTAGTTTCCTCATTTTTTTTTATATTATTATTTCATGTACGCCCAGTAATCACAATGGCCCAAAACAAATAAAGTTACGAGACAAGGGCCCAGGTTTAATTTATGAATAAATCTCAAATTGTACCCTATATTTTAGACTCAATTTTTTAATATCCACTCTAACGTAACTGCCAATTAAAATCACTCACTTAAACAATTTAATTTACGCCCACATCAAAACAATTTGCACGCTAAACTGAAGTGCTGAGGGTGGAAACTGTATTGGTGCTCAAAGTTTAATTACTAATAAATTTTAAACTAATTTAAGCTTAAACCATAAGATGAAATATTTGATTGTGTCTTAATTTCTATATATGGAAGTAATACGATGTAGAGGTCTCTGTGAAAAAGATATACTACATTATATATGGAGCTTAGGGGTAACCAAGCCCACACACTTTCTAGTAATCCACTTTTATCAATGATCCCACGTTAGGATAGATCGATTTAATCCATTCAAATGCACATTGTACAAGGCCCATGAATCACAGATCTAAGTTTATATCTTCAATTAGTTCATGAGCCCAACTGCCCAACAAAAGATCCTCAGTTTACTAAAAATAAAGGTAAAGATATACGAGAGAAAAAAAAAAGGAATTTTAATTTAGCTTTGATATATCTGAAAACTGTAAGATAAATATATTAAAACTAAATAATTATGTGTATATACACACATACATACAATATATATATAAAAATGGAGAGGTCTTGTGAAACGGCCTAACGGAAAGTATCAGTTTTCTCTATTATTACCCCGGAAAATTCTATAATATTGCACTTCGTCTTTAGGTTAATTATACATGTAACGCGTGTCTGGTAGGAAAAGGAAGACAATACCTAAATACAACTAATTTTAAACCATATAACATTCATAAATTTCTAAACAGAATCTAGATGGAATCATCATAAAAGAAGCATAACCAATTATATATTTATGGTCAAAAAAAGAGGGGGGATGAATGCAACTTACAAACAATTCAGGCAAAACATCGCCCTTCTGCGAATTAAAGCAAAGAAATTTTTCATGATTGCTATTGAAATTCATGGGAATACAACAAAATTATAGAAAAACAAAATTGATAACATGATGGGTATATAATAAAAACGAACATGGTGTGAGGGTTTGTAATTTAATGTGGGCACGTCCATATAAAGAGTAGAGGGAGGGTTATTGAGAGTTTTGGTGAGACCCAGATGATTGACTGGAGTAACAATTGAATTCGTTTAAAGGAGGGAAATTTTAGGGTTTTAGGAAGATGAAAGAAAGGTGAAAATGAAGATGTTGGGGCAAGTTTGTGTCGAGGACTCAAACTTTGGTTTAGAACTTTTGACACTTCAATCGAAGCTGCTAGGGCTTATGACAAAGCCGCCTTCAAGTTGCGTCAGAGGCGGAAGGAGGGGGGCCGAGGGGGGTCATCTGACCCTGGTAGCTCTGGCCCTTCGGCGATATTAGCAGGCGGCAGTCTCTCCAATAGTCTCCGTGACCCTCCAAAAATCTGAGCGCAGCAACCCAGCCTCCATCTCCTGGCTGTTGGCAGATCTCTCATCTCAGTCCAAACAATGAAGATGATCATTTTTTTTACTTACTAAATGAAACGACGTCGTTTCATTTAGTAAGTAAAAAAAAACTAAATTGCAATTTGTGAAAACAGCTGTCCAGCAGAAGATCAAGTCTTCAGACTTCATCACTTCTCATTTTGGTATAACCTCCGCCGCCTATGCCCTCTGCTCACTTGCTCAGCCTTGCCGATTCACCCACTGCCCACCGGCCACCAACAACTCTTTCGCTCCTCGCCGACGATCTCCTCTCCCCTCCTTCGCCGCCTTGCTCCGGTAACGGGTAAGTAATTGTCAATTTAAATATTTAATTGAATATTTGATTTAGGGTTTTAAAAATTTAGGGATTTAATTGAAAATTATTGATACAAATAAGGAATTTTGTGCTTAATGTTACCATTAAATTAGATATTTAGAGTTTGTTATGTCATGAATTAGAGATTATGTGTTATTATCATTGAATTGATATTGTATATTTATGGTATAAATAATGATGTTATATTTATGATTTGGTACATGGTAATAATTGATTAGCAATTGATGTTTTTATTTATTAGATTATAGATAAATACTTGATTAGGCGACCAAGAACGGTTGATTCTTCTAATAGTCAATTACCAAGTTCCGAAGCAAGTGGTGGTATAAAAAAATCACGGGTGGAGTTCAATCCTAATGATATTGTTAGTGATCTGGGGTTTCGTAAATCAATTGAAAACTTTGATATTGTGATTAGAGATCAAGTTTGAAGCGTCAATAAATAATTTTTTTATTGATGTATTTTGACCCCCCTCAAACATTATCCTGGTTTCGCCACTGAGTTGCGTGGAAGCAAAGTCATTTTCAACTTCCCTCTAAAAGTAGTTAAATTCGGTGGGGAACCCGTCGCTACCACTGCCGTGGTAGGATTCCGAAAAAGACAGAAATCGAAAACGGCTGGGAGGGATAAGTCTCTGAGAATCTAATTTAATGTGTCAGCACTACCTTTGTTTCTTCACTTTAGATTTTCTCGAAAAGGAACATGGAAGATGAAGAGTAAAAGGCGATTGAATTCCGTGCGAAGAAACACAGTGACTCGAGGAAGAGGAAGAATTGGGGAATTTTGAAAAGACGATAGTTTTGTTGATTGAAGGATGGACTCGATTCCAAAATCGCAGTGAGTTTAACTCTTATTTGACTCAGCGAGTTTTTTAATTAATTGAAATTAGTGACGTGTTTTTATATATAAGAATTGATATGAGCAATGATTCACAATCAAATGATGAGAACCCTCATCTTTCCAATTCATTTTTAGTTGTCTCTTAACTGATTTAATAGTGTCATAACAGCTTACACTACAAAAATAAGGGGCATTGGCGACGGGCTCATTGCCGACGGCAAAATCCCCGTCGAGAATAAGTTCAATGCCGACGGTCTAGCCGTCGCCAATGTATGCCGTCGGTAATGGTCTTATTATTTGGCGCTAGACTCTCCCGGTGGAGGGAAAACTCATTGGCGACGGGGATAATGTTATTACCGACGGGGATGCCGTCGGGAATGAGTCTTATATTTTAAACCCTGGTTCGACGGCAACGATTATATTTTTCATTCCCCCTCTTAATTTTCTCGTTCTCTCGCAATTTGGCCATTTCGCCCCAATTGATTCTAAGCTAACATATCAGAGCTTTTGATTCTCAGCTAGCTCAATTGATTTGTCCAATTTAATCTGGTTCCTCGCTCATCATTTTCGCCCAAATTATCAGCCCGTAGTTCGCCGCCTGGGTACCGCCCTGTTTGTTGCAACTCGATCATCATTTCGCCCCCAGTTGATTCTACAGTTGTTCTACACTTTATTTTGGTAAATTTTTCAATTCCATTTAACACTTCTATATATATCACAAACATCGTTTAGGTGAACCAAATTAAACCATTCTTTTGATTGTTTATGTATTGTTTTTTTCTTAATATTAATTTTTAGGGCACCCCAATTCCTCCCTTGAACGGTTGGACCTTAGTATTGCCTTAGTTCATTCAAGATGCTTATTTTTTTCTACTGTCTTTTACATAGATTTGATAGTCATTATGGTATAGCTAGGTCATTTCCTAAATTCAAGTGTTGCAACTTTACTGATGATGTTGCTGCTAATTCGTCTGATAACTGAACACAGTAGCAAGAAAAACAGAAAACTATTATCTATCAAAAACCTTAGGAGTATTATACAAAATGCAGTACAAATTTGTAGGCTAGTCCATAACCTACTCCACATGAGTTATGGTGTATATCCCTTACACATTTTAAACCCCTCTTTACAGTAAAGAAAATACTTTATAAAAAAATTAAATTGATAATATCTTTATTTCATAATGCTGAATTGCTTACCCAAATAATTTCTTTCATTTGTTTGTAGGGTGAGTGGCACCAAAATATTAATTATCCAACTGAACCTCTTGATTGGTACTTGTCATTTCTTTCTTTCTTTCTTTCTTTTTTTTGCTAAATTTAAATTGTATTAAAAAGAAAGGAAATGTACAAAGTAAATGGGCCAAACCCCAAACTATAGGACAAGACCTATAATGGCAAAAGTAAACCAAAGTCAGACATATATTGGTTTGAAAAGGTATTTTGAACCTCTCGATTTTCTCTGTCTCCACTTATGTTGAAGTATAAATGTTATAGATTCGTTTGTTTCAGTTGTGTTTGGTCTCTTTTGGGTTTTTGGACAGTTTACATATAACACATGAGACTATTTTGGTACTCCATTTTACTGGATTCAATATATTTGTTTATGGAGTGAATATATCACATGTGGGCCTGTTGTGTGACTGCCCCCAGAATAGGTCCAGTCAACCCAACCCATTCTGAGTCTCCAAATACATGGTACAGAATTCAAATACAAACTTTATATCATACGGTCGTGCAAAATACAACCACACAACTGTGAGTGTCAATACAAATATGTAGAAAATATTAATATTCAAACTAAGTCCTCATTACAATTATTATCACACTATTTATCAGAAATAGTGAGGACTACTACTGCTCTAACTCGGACCATCACTCTGTCCCCCGACTAGTTCCTGCAACATTCTCATTTCCTGAAGAGGATAACAGATGAAAAGTGTGAGCTCAACTAGCCCAGTAAAGAATATTATGACTAAGATAATGGAAAATAAATTATCGTTAGTCTTCAACAATTCAGATAAAATATAATGGACAGCCAATTCTAGATCAATATTCGCAGCGAAAATAACAAATCATTAGAAGAGTTAAGCAGATAATGAAGTCTACTATCTTCTATAATTTAAAAGTCCATCATCAATATTTTATCCTGTAACATCAATCAATATATATCTCAAATCAAATATTCATCTTCGCACTACGGCCAAAGATATTCATTTGTATCATCAGTGATCATGTTCATCTCAACACCTGTCATCTTTGCACTACAGGCCAAAGATATTCATCAGGTAATCATTCATCTTTGCTCTACAGGCCAAAGATATTCAGTTACATCACCACTTAGAACTGAGGATGATGAAAAACCATATAAATAATGAATCCAGTGAAATAAATGATAAGATTAAGGATTCGTATTTTAGTTTATCAAAGTTCAAGAATATTCCATAATAATACTTTGTGGAGCAAAATTCAAGAATAAAGCTCAAAACTTAGATCCAATCAAAGATATGAACCTTAACAAGCAATTTGGACAAACAGAAAATTTTTTTATTTTTTCGTGAATAGTGCCGTATACGTGAATAGTAACCCCGACGGAAAAAGTAAGAATTTCATAATAAAATCCATGCCAATATTTTGGTATAATGATATTGAAAAGAATAACATCATTTATGAAAGAAATAATATCCCTTACCTCAAAAGAATAGTACTTCTGGTTGGAATATCGGATATAATACCGAAGGAAACTTGCACTCAATAGTAATACTCAAAGTATCTAAATACTCACAAAAATACGCTCGATATTATAGAGAGAGAAAACTTCTAATTTCTAGTGTGATTTTCAATTCTAACCTAAGCACCCTATTTATAGAAAAAACTTAGGATGCCAAAGGAGACTAAAATAATAAAATAATATTATTTTTTTTAAAAAATTCCGCCGCTTGGCGGCTTTCAAAATTCTGAATTTTTCAACAAAAGTGCGGCCCACCCATTAAAAAATATTTATTTTCCGAAACTTCAATAATTCATAATAAATAGCCCCTTTGTCAGAAAAATACAAATTCTATGTCCTGCTATAGGAAATTTAATTCTCTACAACTTTGTAGAAGGAAGTTTTTCCAAATTCCAAACATAAATTATCCGAAATCCATAAACAAATAATTTATCACACCAAAATACTGATAAAAACACATCAGCACTAATTCCTTCTTTAATATCCACAAAATAAATATTTCTTTATCATATAAATCAATAATTAATTATTCACAAATAATATTACAGAACTACAATATTGACAACCAGGTCGTTCCCAGGAAAGAGGGGCCTTCCGATAAGGACTTTCTCCTTACTGGCGCGCAATTAAATAACCCCTCCTAGACAGAACTTCCTTAGACATTGTCAATAATGCTATCTAATAATATTATTCAAATAATATGAATTATTGAGTTGATAATGTGAAATACTGTGCAATGACAATTATTGAATCAATAATACAAAATATCAACTGTAGCCATTATTGAATCAATCATATAAAATAGCAACGTAACAATTATTGAGTCAATAAAATATCAATGTAACAATTATTGAGTCAATAATATAAAATATTAACGTAGCAATTATTGAGTCAATAATATAAAATATTGAACAGTAATTACTGTAACAATAATTGAATAAGTTCCTTCTCACGTAAGACTCAATAATTTGAAATACTGTGCAATACCGTGTGCTACTGTGCAACACCGCGTATCACTGTAATTTAACCACCGGGTATTTCAACAGTACTAACGGTAACAACTACGCCGTTATTTTGTAAAAAGGTTATTTCTGTCGCTTTCTATATCCGACAGTTATTCCGTTGTGGGGCTCACAAATAGCTGTGCCGTCGTACGAATATTCCCCGACAACAAGAATATTTCACGACCAAACGAATATTCCCCGACAACCAGAATATTTTATAACCACTTGCTCATTTTGAAATATTTGCACATTTCACCCATAACTTTTCACATTTATCAAATCAATACCTTACTATTTCGAAATAATATATAAAAAAAATTAAATCTTTATTCATAAAAGTTGGGGTCTTACAACCTCCCCTCCTTATGAAATTTTATCCTCGAAATTGACGTACGTACCTGGTATGTCGAAAAGGTGAGGATACCTCGCTTTTATTTTCGATTCCAACTCCCAGGTCATTTCCTCAATTGCATGGTTTCTCCACAAAACTTTAACTTGAGGTATAATTTTCGAGCGTAGGACATGCTCCTTCCTATCCAAGATCTTGACAGGTACCTCCTCGTACGTTAAATCTTCGGCTATCTCGTCTGGTTCTAACTCATTAATGCGGTTTGGATCCTTCACATATTTACGTAACACGGATATGTGAAACACGTTATGAACATAAGACATGCTTGGAGGTAAAGCGAGTCTATAAGTCACATTTCCTACTCGGTCAAGAATCTCAAATGGATCAATGAATCGTGGATTGAGCTTTCCTCTCTTGCCAAACCTCGCAACTCCTTTCCACGGAGCAACACGTAATAACACATGGTCCCCAACATTAAATTCCACGTCCTTTCGATGAAGATCCGCATAACTCTTTTGTCGATCCTGTGCCGTTTGTATACGTTGTCGGATCATTTGGATCTTTTCAGTAGTCATACGTACTAACTCCGGTCCCAACAATGTTGTTTCACCCACCTCGTTCCAACATACTGGAGAGCGATACTTTCTCCCATACAATGCTTCGAATGGAGCCACGCCTATACTTGCCTGATAACTGTTGTTGTAGGAGAATTCCACCAATGGTAAGTACTTATCCCAACTCCCTTTGAAGTCTAGAACACAGAGTCTCAATAGATCTTCAAGAGTTTGGATAGTCCTTTCCGATTGTCCGTCTATTTGAGGATGATAAGCCGAACTGAATGATTGATGCTTGTGAGAATGATTGTATGTTGTATTACGATGATGTCAATAAAGATAAGAGGTCATGTGATATTTGTGGTACAAGTAGATACTATGAACAGCACAAGAAAAAGGGAAAAGACGTGTCGAGAATGATCTTACGTTACTTTCCCATTGCACCGAGGCTTCATCGGTTGTTTATATCAACACATACTGTCGAGTATATGAGATGGCACTCTACACGGGACATAGTTGAAGGTCAACTGACGCACCCAGCAGATGGGCTTGAGTGGAAAAATTTTGATAAAAATCACCCCTCGTTTGCTGAAGAGGTTCGCAATGTTAGGCTTGGACTTGCTACTGATGGATTTAATCCGTTTAATGGGCTTTACACCAAGCCCTACTCTACTTGGCCGGTGATTATTGTTGTGTATAACCTCCCGCCTTCGATGTGCATGAAAGATCCCTACATGTTCATGCCTTTACTGATTCCGGGTGATAAGAGTCCGAGTAAAGACATCAATGTATACCTCAGTCCGTTAGTTGATGAGTTGAAGATGTTGTGGGATAAAGGGGTTCAAACTTATGATGTATCTCTTAAACAGAATTTTGACATGAGGGCAGCTTTACTGTGGACCATAAATGACTTCCCGGCGTTAGGAATGATCAGTGGATGGTCGACTCACGGGGCCTTGTCATGTCCCGTGTGCATGGGGTCAGTTAAAGCTATGCGGCTCAAACATGGGGGGGGGGAATGAGTTTTTTTGCAACATCCAGACAGTTTTTGCCGATTGAACATCGTTATCGACGGATGAGTAGATAATTCAATCGAAAAACAGAGAAACGTCAAGTACCTGGACGTCTTTTTGGGACATCAGTGTTGAGTTGGATTACTCATTTGAAATTTCCACCTCTAGGAAAAAATCACAGATTAGAGCGAGCTTATGGTTACGGCAAGGTTCACAACTGGACACACAGATCCATGTTCTTTGACCTTCTTTATTGGGCTACACTATGCATCCGTCATTGTTTAGATCCGATGCATACTGAGAAGAACGTATTTGATAATATTTTTTATACAATCCTAAATGCAAGTGGTAGAACAAAGGACAACAACAAGTCGAGGCTTGATTTGGTAGAAATGAACATTAGGGGACATCTGTGGCTGTATCAGGAGGGTACTAAGACGGTAACGCCTAAAGCTGATTATACTTTGACTAGGGAACAGTTGCTATTGATATGTAATTGGATCAGTGGACTGAAGTTCCCAGATGGATATTTTTCGAATATATCAAGGTGTTGTAAAGTCGAAGAGCTGAAGTTTCAGGGTCTCAAAAGTCATGATTGTCATGTATTCATGCAGAAGTTGATCCCCGTGGCATTTATCGACTTGTTACCGAAACGTGTGGTTGAAGCACTGACGGAGCTTTCTAATTTCTTCAGAGATCTATGCTTAACGGAGCTCCAACTCAAAGACATAGATAAAATGGAAATGCAGATAGTGGGAATAATGTGCAAGTTAGAAATGATCTTCCCTCCATCGTTTTTTGATTCAATGGAGCATTTGCCTATTCACTTGCCATACGAAGCTAAGTTTGGCGGTCCCGTGCAGTATAGATGGATGTATCCATTCGAGAGGTAATGACATTAATGTTTTTAATATGCTGAAATGTGCATTCTTGTTTACTAATTTATACATGCATATATAACACATAGGTATATGCGACGTCTAAAACAAAAGGTGAAGAATAGAGCCCGTGTAAATGGGTCAATTGCTGAGAGTTATGTTATGGAGGAACTTGTTAATTTCTGCTCGTTGTACTTTGAGCCGAATGTTCAGACGAGGCACAATCGCTTACGTCGGAATGAGGCTGTCACGCACGAGGAAAGTGGAGAATTAACGGCCTTTAGTCATCCTATACAACCATTTGGCGGGAAAAAAGGCGATTCTTAACCGATAATGAGTATGCAGCTGCCACATTGTATGCACTTGTCAACATAAATGAAGTAGCGCCATACATTAAGTAAGTAGCCATAACTATATATGTCTTGTGTTACTGCGCCTATAAGTTCCTTCCATACAAATTAAGTATATAACTGTATTGCAGTCAATATGATGCTGAGATACGTGAAGCGAATCCGATTATATCGGATGGGGATTTGCAAAATTTGAGGAATAAAGAATTTGTTCAATGGTTTAAAGATCATGTAAGTTTAACCGATTTGCAGTTCAATAAATCTACCATCATAGACATAATCTTATGGCGTAATTAACTTTATAATATGTTGTGTTCATGTACATTAGGTCCTCACAGATGAGTTAGCTGACATTCGGCTAAAGCTTATAGCCGACGGCCCTGAAAGATATGTAGATACTTATACATGTTGCATTGTCAACGGTTACAGATTTAAGTGCTGCGATATTGGGGAAGTCGCTTCTTCTGATTCTGGTGTTGTGGTTAAAGGTAGCTGCTACAATAATCTTTGGGATGACTGGTATGGACGATTGCTAGAAGTTGTCGTTCTCAAATATTGGGGTCAAAAAGAGTTAGTTTGCTTCAATTGTCATTGGTTTGATGTTGAGAATGGAATTAGAGTAGATAAAAATTCAGGACTGGTGACTGTTAATGTTAAGTCAAAACTAAACTCAAACGAGCCTTTTATTTTAGCAAGTCAAGCAACACAGGTAAAAACATCTTCCCACCACATGGGTGTAGTACGGGAGGAAGCTATCCGTGTATGTGCGGTTGTCTTGGCCAACATCTTCCCACCACATATTCGACAGGTAAAAATAATTATTGATGTATTTCCTTATTTAATTTATGAAATTTATAATTATATTACTTATATAAAGTTGCGTATCAAACAGTTATTCGACAGATATGAAAATCCATAAGATAAACTTAAGATCTGAAATCCAAAATGAAAACCCTGAAATCCACAGACATAGCACCGCATAGGTATTAGGCACGCGTTACAACTTACGGGACTCGATTCCGATATACGGAGGCCGAGTTATCAGCCTCGTTTCCCAAACTTGCCAACACTTAGGCAAAAAGCCGAAAAAGAGACCGAAACCCGCCTCGGTCGTCGAAACAACACGCAAACACAGACATATCACCGCATAGGTATTAGGCACGCATTACAACTTACGGGACTCGATTCCGATATACGGAGGCCGAGTTATCAGCCCGTTTCCCAAACTTGCCAACACTTAGGCAAAAAGCCGAAAAAGAGCCCGAAACTCGCCTCGGTCAGTCGAAACGACACGCAAACACAGACATAACACCGCATGGGTATTAGGCACGTATTACAACTTACGGGACTCGATTCCGATATACGGAGGCCGAGTTATCAGCCCGTTTCCCAAACTTGCCAACACTTAGGCAAAAAGCCAAAAAAGAGACCGAAACCCGCCTCAGTCGTCGAAACGACACGCATCCACAGACATAGCACCGCATAGGTATTAGGCACGCGTTACAACTTACGGGACTCGATTCCGATATACGGAGGCCGAGTTATCAGCCCGTTTCCCAAACTTGCCAACACTTAGGCAAAAAGCCGAAAAAGAGATCGAAACCCGCCTCGGTCGTCGAAACGACATGCAAACACATACATAGCACCGCATAGGTATTAGGCACGGGTAACAACTTACGGGACTCGATTCCGATATACGGAGGCCGAGTTATCAGCCCGTTTCCCAAACTTGCCAACACTTAGGCAAAAAGCCAAAAAAGAGACCGAAACCCGCCTCGGTCGTTGAAACTACACGTAAACACAGACATAGCACCGCATAGGTATTAGGCACGCATTACAACTTATGGGACTCGATTCTGATATACGGAGGCCGAGTTATCAGCCTGTTTCCCAAACTTGCCAACACTTAGGCAAAAAGCCGAAAAAGAGACCGAAACCCGCCTCGGTCGTCGAAAATGACACGCAAAAACAGACATAGCACCGCATGGGTATTAGGCACGCGTTACAACTTACGGAACTCGATTCCGATATACGGAGGCCGAGTTATCAGCCCGTTTCCCAAACTTGCCAACACTTAGGCAAAAATCCGAAAAAAGAGACCAAAACCCGCCTCAGTACGTCGAAACGACACGCATCCACAGACATAGCACCGCATAGGTATTAGGCACGCGTTACAACTTACGGGACTCGATTCCGATATACGGAGGCCGAGTTATCAGCCCGTTTCCCAAACTTGCCAACACTTAGGTAAAAAGCCGAAAAAGAGACCGAAACCCGCCTCGGTCGTCGAAACGACACGTAAACACAGAAATAGTACCGCATAGGTATTAGGCACGCGTTACAACTTACGGGACTCGATTCCGATATACGGAGGCCGAGTTATCAGCCTGTTTCCCAAACTTGTCAACACTTAGGCAAAAGGCCGAAAAAGAGACCGAAACCCGCCTCGGTTGTCGAAACGACACGCAAACACAGACATAGCACCGCATAGGTATTAGGCACGGGTTACAACTTACGGGACTCGATTCCGATATACGGAGGTCGAGTTATCAGCCCGTTTCCCAAACTTGCCAACACTTAGGCAAAAAGCTAAAAAAGAGACCGAAACCGTCGTCAAAACGATACGCAAATACAGAAATAGCACCGCATAGGTATTAGGCACGCGTTACAACTTACGGGACTCGATTCCGATATACGGAGGCCGAGTTATCAGCCCGTTTTCCAAACTTGCCAACACTTGTAGAACACAAACTAAAATAATTTAAATATACTCTATTTTCGACTCGTTATTAATATTTTACTTTTGTAGGGTCTTGTTGATGAGACTCGTGGGGGTGGAGGCTGCGGCACAAGCGATGCCCGTAGAGGAGATGGTGATGACCGCCGGGCTGATGCTGATGAGACTATGGAGGGTGGGACCGGCGATGGGACCGACGTTCGTACGATAGATGGCGGTGATGATGGCACTGACATTCCTGATCTTGGGTTATAGTTAGTTTATGTTATATTTTGACTTACATGTATGTATTTATATAGCTTTTGAGTTGTACAGACATAGAGTTTTGTATCTAACTATATTGATTGTTGATAGTAAATGATATGATTGTTATTGATATGCGTGCATTGTCATTATTTATTTATTTTTAATTTATAACAGGTACAATTATGTATATGTAAATGAACAGGGGAATTTTTTATTTTTTAAATTTTCTTTAAACAGGTCATTGGCGACGGGGTGCCGTCGGCTATGACCTATAGGTCATTGGCGACGGGAAATACACTCATTGGTGACGGCAGTGCCGTCGGCAATGACTGTATCTAAAATTTAATTACTGATGGCATGTCCGTCGCTAGTGCCGTCGGTAATAACTCATTGCCGACGGTACGCCGTCGGCAATGACCCCGTCGGCAATAACTTAATTCCCGACGGCGAGCGATGGGGGCCAGGGGAGACGACCTCTGGGGCGACGGGAGTGGCGACGGGTACGGCCGTCGACAATGAGGTCATTGGCGACGGCAGGAGGGTCATTGGCGACGGCGTGGCCCGTCGACAATGACCTTTTTTTGTGTAGTGTTAATCTAATAATTACTAGTAGGCAAAATAACTATGATGTGGAGCCGGGTTCACAGATAAAATTAAATGAATGCCCCTAATGTAATCAGCAAACCAACCACATGACTGTCTTGCGGTGGTGGTGTGCGGCCGCAATACAATCATGTGGATAGAAAGTTAAAACAACAGATCATATCACTAGTAGATACATGCCAAGAAGTTTCGTGCATTCAGTCTTCGTATTAGATGGTTCATAACCACTCTGTTGGTGCATTGAGAAGGTGAAAGTGATGATTCGATTGATTTGGGAAAGAAGTTTTTGAAATGACCCGCTCTCTACACATTCCTCAAGTTACGGCTGAGCAATAATGATGGTGGGCCCAGATTGGCACATGGGTTGAGGGGGCATCGATTTGGTTTTATTGTTCGTGCTATATTAATTATGTACTTTTTGTAATTTTTTATTATAAGTTTGTTAATTATAACAAGAGAGTGGGTGGCAATGGTGTAGCATTATTTTGTGAGCCTGGGTGATTCGGTCGGATCTATGCCACGTGACAGAATATTTCAGTCATGAACATTCTAAAGAATATACGGTCCTAATTGACTTATGATTCATTTTCTCAATTTGACTTTATACTTTTAAGGAAAGTCTCATATAATTATGAAGGTTTGATAGGCCGAATTAATTTCGACTTTTCATTTTTAAGGAGATTGACTTCTATCTAAGTATGGTGACTGATATTATAAGGAGTTCTATTGTTATCCAGGACGGGCAAATTGAGGCGGTGCGTGTGAACTATAAATACACAGTTATACCATAAGTTACAGTTAATGACTATTTGTCTAACACAAGCACTAAAGCTTTAACGTGCCTCCACTGTTAACAGTTTCTCTTATTCTTGCACCGAAACTATCCCCCGGCGATCCTCGACCATCAGGCTCCTCAGTGTGTTTGTCCGTTATCTGTGCAGGATTTGAGTGGTGGTTCGGTGATTTGGGTGAACAGTTTAATCTTGGCGTTAACCGAATTGATCTACGGATGGAGTGAATTTGAACTTAGATCTTAATGAGCAATCCGGTTCAAATATTAGAGCAAACATTTCAAGAGGTATTTTTTTCGGACAAAAGACTGATTCAGGAATTTGATCAAACAGTTGGAGCGCCATATTCCCGAGGTGGGGATTCAGAAATCTAAGAAGTGGTGACTCGAATAGTCGTGGATGAGAAGTTAGGTTTATTGTGAAGTAAGAAACGGATTGAGAAAAAGAGAAGAAGAGATAATTAAATTTGAGAAATGGATGAGTACGAAGTAGGGGCGTCGGTGAAGACGATGTTGGGCCTATTCCTTCCGCATGATTGTTTTGAGGAGCCTAACATGCAAGACAATAATGCGGTTGGTCTGTTGATTACGTTAGGGACAATCATGTATCTTTACATGTGGGCTCGGTTCCGCATAACTATTGTTTAGACTATTAATCATTATCCTGCAGTTTGGGTTGATTATATACCCATTAGATCATGAACACTTTATGGATGGCTATATATATGTGTGTGTTGATAATTTGTTTGGGGTGTAAAAATTGAAATTTGTGGGTTGTTGGTATACAAAAAGAAGATCAATTAGAAGTACTTTTTGTTTTTAGTTTCAGTTTTTTTTTTAAATCTTTACCCTTTTTTTGGAACTTGATTTTGCTTTTGAATTAATGGTGGTGAGGAGAGGAGAAAGAGAGTGATGAGGAGGATAATGGTGATGGGGTTTGACAGATGAGGGATTAAAGAGGATAAATTGTTGTGAAGGCGAGAATGGAAGTGGATAGGATTGGGTGGGTGGTCATCTTGCTCTTGAGTTGGAATTGGTGTGAGCTTGGTATGTGAGAGTGAATAGAAAATCATGGCAGATACATGGAAAAATACAGTGTTTACTTGTTCTTCAATGAATTCCAAGAGGTTGCACTGTTAAAGTCCCGCACAATCCAATTGGATTATCCATGCATGACATATATATATATATATATATATATATATATATATATATATATATATATATATATATGTTCCCCTCTAAAATCAGTCATGTAAAGGTATAATAAATAAACGGATGTTTGATTAATTTAACAGAATGATTTAATTAAAATAATATAATAAATTTGAAACAACTATATAAATTAAAAGTTAATTGATTCTAGTTTTGCCGACATGGAACCACCTCCTTAAAAGAAAACTTTTTGGAGATTCAAATCTTAAAGCCATAAAGAAAAAGCTTTAAATTTTATATTAATAAAGTTTATATTAACCTGTTACTATATATAAGAGCATTAAAATAGACCATAAACACTAAATTTCATGATCGTACTTTAGGAGAATTGTGTCTACGTCACTTTTTTATTCAAAGAAATTCATTATGATCAATGAGAACATAATAAGATGTTTTTTACTATTCAAATAAAATAATTAAAAAGGAAAAGAAAAAAGAGGTGGAGTAACTAGAATAAAATACAAAAACGTTAATAACAACATGCATATCTAATTTTATTTTAAAAAAAAGTACATTGGCAAGATGAATATATGGTAAGCAACTAAAGACAACTAAGCTATATTAAACCCTTTATGACTAAAAAAAGTTAAATTTTAATCGAATATAGAAAAAAAAAACTAGCTATAATATGAAGAGCATGCGGTACCCATATGAATCAATTAAGGTACTTTAAAATATCTAGATAGATAGAATTTTAGTAACCTATGTCCAATTAATTTATAAATTACTACAACAACTACTGATATGAACATATATTGCTTTTCTAGCTTCCATGTGATCGAGAATTAGCTGACTAATTAATTTTAACAAGCCGCCGAAGGATGTCGGGAATGAAGAACAGGCACTTTTGCCGACAAGGTGCTGGGGTTAGCAGATGCTGCTGCGGCGGCGGCAGTAGTGGTGGTTCTGATGGGGCCCTTTTTGTGTCCGGTGGCGCTTACACGCTCGCACTGAGGGCACATCGTGAGAGTGGATGCCGGTAAAGGATCGCAACTGTGGGGAGTCATGACGGTTGGGGGCCCTACCTTCATGGCCCTCAGCTCTTCCACCTCCTTCTGTAGCCTCCTGTTTTGTTCAGTCAACGATCCAAACCATCGCTTTAAGTACTCGCATTCCATCTCTGTCTGTTTCAGCTTGCTCCTGATCATCAATTATGCATGCATATACAATTAAACCATCTAGTTCTGAAGCACACCTACTCAACAAAATAAATATTAAACTAGCAAAAGACCAACATCCCCCGAAAACCCATTTGTACGTATCTCTGGAACGTCTGAACTTAGAAACTTTCTTTCAATTTAACGATAGGAAAAACAAATGTCCAACTTGAGAGCAAGAACGTACGAACTTAGAAGCTTTCTTTAAATCGTATGAATCTGGACGGGGGTAAAGGATGTTTATTTGAAAGACTTGAAAGGACACCCACAACCCACTGAGAGATTTTAAATTAAAAAAATATCTTCATAATCTTATACGTTGATAGTTTTCTTTATTTTGAGACAGCAGGAGTATAAGATTATAAAGATATTTTTTAATTTAAAATTTATCATTGGGTTTAGATAATCAACGTTCAATGGATCAAAGACATAGAGAAAGCGGTAAGATATTTATTATGTTTTTAATATATAGAAAATAGAAAAAGAATAATAATGGTTTATTTTTGAGGACTGGGTTCAACTGACTGATGTGATACATGAGGGGCCAGAATTAAGACTAACGTCCACCCTTTGATGGTTAGTGGGGTGTAGTAAATGCAGACATTTCCATATCTCAGGTAGGTACACTTTTAATGCATTGCATGTTTTGAAAAATGCATGCCAATTCATTATTCTTGTATACTGCCTACCTCCTTTCTCAAAAATTATTGTTTTAGAAAAAAAATTTATTTTAAAAAATTTATCGTTTATAATTTTTTAAAAGAATAAATTATTTACTTTTTTATATTATCCTCTATCTTCTCTCATTGTCCTAATAAATTCTCTCTCTTGTATTAATAGTTTTTAATTTCACATAAAGGAGTAGTGATAAAATTTCAAACAAATTTTACTAGTATTAAATAACTTTCTTAATTCATGTACCAAAACCTTAAACGACAACCTTTTAGGAAGGAATGGAGTACTACACATATAGTCCTCGATAAGGGATCAAAAATCACCATAATAAATTGTAAGAGATCTTGCTTCACTTATTGATCAGTCAGATTTTTATTGCGTGTTTACAAGGGGTATAATAAATAAGCAGAAATTATTAATTACAATAATAAAAGAGAGGGTGTAATAAGTTACAAGTAACAACTGCATTCCACACCAAAACGCATATTAGATCAAAATACAAATCAGATGGATTAATACTCATTAACTAGAGTCATAATCATGAATTGAAATCAAACAATAATAATTAAGGTGAAGCTACATTTTAAAGTAGAAAAACATGATTTTGACTCTAGAGGGGGGAGCGGTGGTGGGGTTGGGGTGGGGGCGGGGGGGAGAAAGAGAAAGGAAATTAAGAAAGTTCTAATAAACATTAATTATTAAGCTTAAAGATGAGCCATTTTATGATACGTTATTGACTCATCAAAATTATTATTACTACATTGGTCAACTCGTAATGAATAAACCCTTCAGCACATCTCCAGCAGGCTGCATTTTGTCTTTATATCTCTATTATATACACATGGAGACACAGAGACATATAGAGAGACTGAGAGTACGTAGCATACTATGATTCTTATATATAATAAATATATATAAAAGCATATTTTGAGCATACTATGATTCTTATTTGATATATATAAACACCTTTACAGGTACTTTAGAGTGTCATAATAACTTAAATAAAATTATATAGTATTAAACCCCAAAGAATACATTTGGTTCTGGTGGAGTTTGGCATGCAGGTTGGTGTTTGGATTTCTCAATTTGTCATATTTAGATGCCCCAACTATACTACTCTTTTTCCTTTCTGGATAAAAATGATGCAATTACATTGACGTGCCTTAATTAAGAGGGGGAGATGAGAAAGGAAAAAATAAAAGAAAAACAAATTAAACAAACGAAACTCTTTCTTCACTCAGGAGCCATCAAAGTGGGTAATTAATACTATAATATGAAATACTCCCTCCATCCCATAATAATTATCAGTTTTAGAAAGAAAAAAAAATCTCAATTTATTTGTCGTTTATAAGTTTTTAGGAGAAATAAATTATTTACTTTCCTATATCACCCCTACCTTCTCTCATTGTCCCAAAAAATTCTCTCCCTTGTATTAATAGTTTTTAATTTTCCATAAAAGGGTAGTAATAGAATTTTACACAAATTTTAATTAATAAATGATAGCATTAAATGACTTTCTTAATCCATGTGCATGAAACTAAAATAACAATTATTATGGGATGGAGGGAGTATATATTTATATATACAGATATAGATATAGATATATAATACTCACTCCGTCCCATAATAAGTGATATTTTAGATGATTTTATTTGTCCCAAATTATTTGATGTTTTAAAAAATCTAGGAGAATTAATTACAATATTTTCAAAATTATCCCTTATTACTCCTATTTCAATACTTAGATAATTTTAACTCTCTCTTTTCTTATTAATACAAAGGGTATTATAGATAAAAGATACTATATTTAATGCTATACAATTATTTTCTTAATAGTTGTGCTCAACACTAAAACATCATATATTATGAGTAAGAAGAAGTACGATCCAACAAGAAGGATTAATGTTTCAACTTTTGAAAGTACATTTGAACACGGTTTAGACCATTGAGTGTAGAATCTGATTCAGAGGTATGGATGCATGTATAGTCGGTGGTAATAATGTTGCATGTATATTAACTACTTTAACACCAACCACCAACAGCATCATGATGATCGAAGGGAATTGAAGAAAGGGGATAAACATATCATATTCTTGGATCCGATTATCATGATATTAATTTTATAATAAAATTGATCAATACAGTGATAACACGCAAAAAAATATCACTTCCAACCTACATAGTATTATTGGTCAATTGACCAACATTAATTTCATATTAACCACTAGTTCATAACTTCATTCCAAACAATTACGTCTACTTACTACAACATCCATAGAAAAGTCAAGGAGCATTTATTTACTAACTAATTAAATGAAGGGATATATATTGTTGATCAGGTACCCACGAATGAATATATGCTCTAATGGATTAAGAATGCAAAAGGATAACATTTTAAGTCAAATGAGTATATATGTGCCTGCAATAGATATAATATATATATATATATATATGTACCTTGCTCTACGGTTTTGAAACCACACCTCTACTTGCCGTGGCTTCAGCTTTAATTCCACAGCCAATGCCTCCTTCTGTTTCTGCACACAAATTAGTTATATACTTGAGCATTGTATACATGCATATATAAATGGAGGTAGGATTAAATATATATATATATATATATATATATATATATATATTATATACGTACGTACAGGGTTCAAGGTATGGTTTTGTCTGAAGCTTTCTTCAAGGAGACGAGACTGTTCCTTTGTGAGGCGGAGTTTCTTACGGGGAGGTCCTCTTGCTCCTCCTCCTCCATTATTAATCTCATCTTCTTCTAGTTCCATGCTTCCAGTTGTCCATTCTTCTTCTCCTATTTCTGACGGCACTTGATTTATATCAAAATCCCTCATCATTACACCACCTTCATCTCCTATATATATAAATATTCATTCATTTTAATCAACTTCAAGCTGTTAATTTGGAAACATCAACTACTTTAATGGTTATGTGTGTGTATATAAATAAGTCAACCCCTGACAAAATAAATATAAAGAAATAGAAAAGGAATGTTAATTAATTCACCTCAAAATTCTTATTCTACTAAAACACCAAATGCTACAAACAAGAAATCAACCCCCAAAAAAAGCGCCATGCAAGAAATTGTTTTATGGAACATCGTACCAAAACAATTAAACTAGAAATACTCTCAAAAGATCAAAATCACTAAATAAATATGGCATAGGTTAAATTTTGGTTTTTAAAAGGCCTTTAAAAATCAAAAAGGGTCAAAATATTGGAACTAAAAGGCATTCAAAATCAAAAAAGGCAAAACAAGAAAGGGGATGAACATATATAAAAAGGGAAAAAGATCAAACCCCGTAAACAAAGGAGAAGATTTAAGAAGATGTATAGTTTGAAATATGTATATTTTTAGAGAGAGAGAGAGAGAGATTGTGCTCCTGTGTACATAGTTAATAGTTGGATGGTTACCGGAGGAACGATTTAGAGATGGAGAAGAAGTGAAGGTGCCTGGTACAGATATGCTTAACTCCAAACATGCTGAGCTTGTAGGTAAAACCGCCATAATCATATATAGAGACCTACCTAGAGTTGCAGACAAAACAGAAACAACACCAGCAGCAGCATATATATATATATATATATATAAGAAAAAGAAGAACAAGAGAGAGACAGAGAGAGACTTAATTAATTAATTAGAGAGAGAGAGAGAGGAGACAATTGAGAAGAGACGAGAGAGACTATGGAAATGGAGAAAAGTGAAGAAAAAAGGTTAAAATAAATAGGAGTATTAATTAATAGTTAATGTGTTCAATGGGGTTTTCTTGGGAGTTGCCTTAGGGTTATTGCTATATTGACTAGAATTGCTTTTTCAAGTCAGAAACTAGGACCCCGTCTGATACACGACACGTGTCTGACTGATGTTCAACTTTCTAGTGTGTTAGTGGAATTACCGGCAAGTGGTGCACTGTTTCAGCCACCCATATACTGTGCTTGTCGCCTCAAATAGTCAGCTGCTTTTCATTAATGATTGCTACAAAAAACATCCATCTCTTTATTCTTTTTCTCTTTTTTTTTTTTATACTCCCTCTATTTCTCATACTCAGTATCCTTCATGGACTCCCATCATTTATATCCACCAATCATGCTTTCTTCACTCATTTTGCTTATAGTATGGAGTATTTTTTATATTTAAATAAGCAAAATGATTTTGCAAATATAAATAACTATCTCATTTCTTAAGAATAAGTTACTAACCCATCCTCTTAGTTTTAAATTAAAAATAAGTTTTACTTAATTCATTTTATAATTAACTAAAGATGCATTCTTAATTTTTATACTATAAAATGCATGTCATAATATTTTTAATATGTCATTATTTATTTTCTAACTATAATAAATAAAATTATGTCACTATTTTTATATATATTTCAGGAATCTGTTTTAAAATATATTTTTTTAAAAAAAATTAAACGGATGAAGTATATATGTGAGGACAATATGACAAGGATGGAAGGGCTGTTTGGATGATGATGTGTTTAATTGATAATGGGGGCATGCATTTATGATCATATACCTGCTTGAAGCAACAGTAGTCAGTATATAGAGGAATTGTAACGCCTCGTAGACATCAATGCAAAAGAGGAAAGTGCATTAATTGAGAGGTTTTGCTGAGGAAAGACAAAAGTTGACTAGCAGTAAATATTACTATAGAGCAGCAAGTTGGTACAAGCCCTTGCCTTCCCAAAATATAATCTTGGTCTGTGTCCTTATTCATATAAAATGAGTATTATTTTTATTTGATTTAAACAAATAATATTATTTGTATTTAATTAGAGATATTTATAAATAAATAAATACAAATACAAATATATGTATATGTATATTTTTATCCATTTAATATCTCAAGTAAAGAACGGGTTTTTATTATAAAATTATAATATTTTTTATTTTATTAGATAGAGAGTTTAATTTTTTTATTCTTCTGAATTTTATAATTTAATCATATGATTGATGATTGTGTTATATTATATTAATATCATAATATTAAATTTTAAATTTTAAATTTTTTTATTTATTATAATTAATTATGCTAATGAATTCAGATAGTTATCCGAAAATAGATACTATATGAATTAGAACAATTTTTTGAATATCGAATTCGAATAGTACCTTAATAAATTCGTCGAATATCAAATACAAATACATATAATTTTTTTTCCTAAAAAATGGATATTGATATCACTGTATTTGGATTCAAATATATATGTTTACAGCCTTACCCCTCTCCTCTCCTCAATTGGGATGATATTTTTATTCCTTTATTGTAATTGGAAATAATCTATTACACTTCAGAATCCAAAGTAATTTGGATATGATTTAAGTCACTAGTTCAAAATTGCTAAATGAGATTAAAAAAAAAAGGCAGTTGATATTACCCAGCAAACTTTGTTGTCTTTAGCGACACTTTTATAATTATTTTAACTACACTTAATATTTTAAATGACACTTATTACTCTGATAAAATCTTTTTTGCTCTGACAATATAAATATCGTAAAAAAGAGAGAGTCAAAAACTATTTTAATTTGCATATTTGGGATAGCAAGGGATACTTGTCCAATAAATATTGATTTGACATATCTGAAAAAATAATTTACCTCCCGGCCAGTTTTTGAAGATTCTACAAAAACATGATTATTAATTTGTTCGTAATTTTAATTCATGTTTTACCGAATGAATAATTATCTAATGCTAAATGCACAACCCAAACAAACTTATTATTGAGATATACTGCAAAGGATAGTAGTATTTCTTAAGTAAACTGCTTGATATATTATATCCCTACAGAAAACTGATTGTATTAAAACTATTTCTGTTAGTGTGGAATTGAATTAATTTTTGGAATTCCTTATTGGACACCTTCATCATTATCTTTATGTTTAGTAGTCACGTATATTAATTAATTAACAGTTGTTGCATTTTTGGTTTGATTTCATTTAATATACGTTTCAAAGTTGTTCCAACTTATTTTCATTTGGGTTTATTCTTACTAATAGTTTGTAACTTGTCATTCAATTAAACGGATATATATATATATATATATATATATATATATATATATAAGTATATAATACTGTATTGATTAGTGATTACCGTCATTAGAACCCTTAGCATGACTTAATTTCTATGTAGACTAGTAGTGACAAAAATTAATAATTTACCATAAAATCATTAATAATATGTTTACAATATAGGAGTATAAGCCTTCTAGTGAATCAAATGAGTATATGATGTGAACAAAGGCCTGCTGCCTAGAGATTCCAATTACTTCCAACGTCCTATTCTTCGACTATATAGTGACAAATGCTATGGCATATATAGTATGTCTAGGAAAATGTATTACTAGCCAATTATGCATTATTAATTAATTGCTACTAAGACTCGGGTTAATTCAATTCCATTACTTCTAAATTTTTTTTTCTTCGCTAAATAAGTTATTAATTTCCACAATTATTGTCAAATAAAACTAGATTATTATTGGTGAAATTTTGTCTTTCTATTAGTGATTAAACTCTCTGTCATGAAGACCATGCTTATGATTTTATGAAGAGAAATGCTATGATCTACACCTATAAAAAAAGTATTAGAAATTTAGCAGAACTAGGTACTTTTTTAATAAAAATTCCAACTACATTATACACATTCTATTAAAGCTTCAGTCAAATTCATTTTGGTAATGTGCTAGTATTTTTTTTCTTCACTTAATTGAATCTTCTCCTCTTCTAACTTAAAAACAGACCAATGATATTATTAACAGCATAAAATATCTTTTTTGAGAGCAACGTGTGTATTATATACTTGTAGGATTATGTTTATGAAAAGTTATAAAAAAAATTCGAAATATTACTTTTTAGTGCAAATATCACTCTCCTAAAATTTGGGAAGCGAGTCAAATTTCACTTGATTAAATCCATTTATTGTAAACTCTACTCCTTAGCTTAATCTACCTTAATTCTTAAGCTCTAGTATTACAGTTTTTTTTTCTTCTTCTTTCTTTTTGAACGCTCGAATTACATGTTGGATTGTAAATTGAGATGATAGAATATATATACGCTCATTCTCTCCAGTGAATTATAGAAAACGAACTAAAAACGAATCGACTATAGTGACGATTTTTTCCGTCGCTATAGCATAAAAACGGCTTTCTATATATGCTATAGCGACGGAAAAAACCCGTCGCTATAGCCGGTTCGTTTTTAGTTGGCTCCCTATGGTTCGCTGGAGAGACGGATCGTATATATATATATATATATATATATATATATATATATATATATATATACGGTCCGGATCTTAAGCTCACCCAACTCACCCCCCTTTAGCGACGGACCGGACGACGGTTAGGTCCGTCGCTATATATACAACCGTCGTCTTAACTTTTAGCGACGGACAACATATAGCGACGGACAACATATAGCGACGAACAACATATAGACGACGGTTGTATATATAACGACGGACGAACCGTCGTCCGGTCCGTCGCTAAAGGGGGGGTGAGTTGGGTGAGCCTAAGATCCTTACCGTATATATATATATATATATATATATATAAAATATAATGTTATGAATACCAATGTGAGTTTGTCATATGGGGGGCAGATCCCACATTGGTAGTATGTGATATATATCAATGTGGGGTTGATATAGGCTTGGACATCCTCTTTTGAATAGCTATATTTTCAGGAGGAAATATGAGTTTGAGCCTATATCGTAATATTTGGTATCAAAGCAGACGATCCGTGAAACTACCGACTAAGCGGAAAGGACTACCTAGAGGCCAGATTTAAATACTGATAGGTGCAAGGGGAAGCGTGGTGAAATGTTATGAATACCAAATATGGTGACAATATGATATCAGGAGTATTTTCACAAATTACTTTTTTTTTTTCAGTTTCACAATATTCTTTATTAGTGAAACTCCCACCTATATTACTATAATATAGATAATTTAAAATAAGTATATTGCTCAACCACATTATTTAATACGCTTTTATTACTATAAAGTTATTGACACGCATTTCCAAATCATATACTTAATACTTCAAAACATATGTACCATTATTCCTTACATAATATGTGTTGGGGCCTGAATATTTGAAGACCAAAGACCTTGATTGGGGCTTAATCTCGGTTGGGCCATGTTGGGGTCCGAAGGGTCCATCTTGGGTTACAACTCCTAATTATATAGAGATTCTACTTATGGAAGAAAGATTCATACATTGATTGGACTTCCTATATTTTTGGAGATTTGATACTATCCTATTATGAAAAGAATACACGGGGGAACCCTAATCCTAGGTGGAAGTGGATTCTAGCATGGATGTGAGGTATTATAAATATAAGGCTCGACTATTCACAAGGTACACTTACACTTTATTATTTCCAGCAATAGAGTACTTTTACCTCCATTGTTAAACTTTGTCAGCCTGTGCTTACTCTCACGCCAGAGTTATCCCCTGGCGGCCCAAGCCGTCAAGCTTTGGTGTTTACCCGTTTTGTGCAGGATTGGACGCGCTTTGGTGATTGGAGCGCGTAGACGGATCTTGGCGTTAACATTGGCGCTAGAAGGAGGGCATTTTTTCAATCACAACATCGAAAAATATAGTGAATAACAAGACAGTTTCTGGCAGGGGACAACCGTCGGCGGCAGCGTCCACACAACCGAAGGGGTCGGTGAAAGACAGGTTGAGGCCATCTAGCATCCACACACGGCTTGGCCCTCAAACCAATTCTACCGGTTCCCAAGTAGGGGGCCAGCCCGGAGCCCAACAGAAGCTGTTCCACACAATCGGCCAGGAAAGAAAAGACTGGAAGAGGGTGGAAGGCAAACCACCTCGAACCCAACTCCAGGAGGACCGTGAAGCGGCTATGGCCCGAAAGTTAAAAGAGATAGAGGACACGGAGCAGGCTTTAAAGGTCCTTATGATACAGAAAGAAGAGCTCACCAAACAAGTGGTGCACATGGTCGAAGATGAGGCCTCCAGCCTTCCTTATCACACTGAACGAGGGATGACTCCACACAGAGAATCCAGAGGAAAGTATGATGACGACACAAGGAGAATCGAGAGTAGGCTTCGGAGCCGTTCTCGTGAAAGAAGCAGATCGGGAGGTCGCCGAACCGAGGGGCGTTCAAGGGCACACCGCTCCAACAGCCCCCGATGCGATGAAAGAAGGTCACAAGTGGATCGTTCGGGAGTCCACGGTCACAAAGATCGAAGACAAGACAGCCCCCATGGGAAGCGGTCTCATCAGAAGGCCCAACCATCATTCCAGAAGTCGAAGGGCAATCGTCAGGATAGCTGTCGGCGTAATCGAGACAGAGACTACAGAAGCCCCCCCAGACCCGCCGGGAGGATGAGAGAGATCCCAGGAATCATTGGGATCGAGGGGATCAAAGGGAGAAAGTATCTCCGAGGAAACTTACCGACCCGGCTCTCATAGGAATCGAGATACTAACTAAAAAGTTGGAGGATATGCAGAAGCAGTTGATCGCGAGCCAGCAGATGAAAGTGAGTTCGGGTAAAAAGGCCTCACTGTTCTCCAAAGAGATCCTCCGGGAAAAAGGCGACCTCGCCAAGAGGCTGCCCTACATGGAAAGTTATGATGGGTCGGGCGATCCGTATGAGCACAGCCCAACATATGACAGATTGATGGACTATTGTAACTATATCGACGGGCTAAGTGCAACACCTTCATCACAACCTTAAGGAAAGACGCCCGACATTGGATGAACACGTTGGCCCCGAACTCGGTCTCGTCATGGGAATAACTATGCGACAAATTCCATGCTCGGTTCGGGAGCAATAGGAGAAGAGGAAAGCCCACTGGGTCATTGGCCTAGGTCAGGCAGTACACCAACGAGACGCTGGGCCAGTACGTGAAAAGATTCAGAGAGGCAGTTGGCCAGGTGGCCGACCTCAATGACTTGCAGGCCGTAGGGCTCTTCCCAGACCTGGTGAAATCCGAGAAGCTGATGAAGAAATTAATGTTCAACCACCCGAGAAGTCTAGCAGAAGCCTTCGAGAAGGCAGAGAGATTCATCGTGATGGAAGAAGCTATGGAAAGTCTGAAGTGAGGCTCTACAGAGAAGCCTAAAGCAAAAGGAAAAGAGAAAGAGAAAAGCAAGCCCGAAGGGAATTCAAAGCGGTACGGGAATGACAAGTCGGGCAACTACCAGAAGCGATACGACAACAGAGGCTAGGGAAGGAACCATCCTCCCCCACCAAAAGATAGGGATAACAGAGTCTACACCCTTCTTAACACCAACCGACCCGTCATCCTAGAGCAATTAAAAAAGCAGCCCGCTATCAGAAGCCAGATGACGGCTTCAGGCCCGAGATGGGAAACCCCCACAAATACTGCGAATACCATGAATGCATGGGACATTACACCGAAGACTGTTGTGGCCTGAAGGAACTGTAATACCCGAGAATTTTTGAATATTATTAAATGAATATATTAATGGAAATGAATATTTATTTGAATGATGTAATACCCGAGAATTTCTGAATATTATTAAATGAATATATTAATGAAAATGAATATTTATTTGAATATAAATATTTACGTGTTATGAGATGAGTTAATTCAAATGAATTTAAATTGAAATTACAATAATTGAGAAGAATGTGATAAGCTCGTAGAATGCCTTGTGTGGCACGAGAATAGAAACGATGATTTATTTTGGTATGAATGGATAAGTAATTCAATAATTAATATTATATTAATTATTATTATGAGGGATAGAATATTAATGGATTAATTAATATTATTTTTAATTAATTGATGGGATGAGTAATTAATATTGATTAATTGTTATGGAGAATAATAACGCATAGGTGAGTGAATTATAAATATATTGAGATTTATATTATTGAGGAATATGATATTAATTGTTGTTATGGGTGATATACTATTATCGAGTAATTATTTGATAATATGTTGATTAATAAGTAAATAATTTATAAATATAATAAGATTATATTTACTCGGTTAATTGTTATGTGCAAGCATGCGAAAATTAAAAGTATAATATATGGTAGTTACACACATATTATATAAAGTGTACTGCAACACTTGAGTGTGACTATACAATATACATAAACTATATAGTAAGATTTATTAAGTTGTGAAAGCTACATGATTAATGCCTATGTGACAATGTGTGTGTGAGTGAACATTAAATGAGTACAATGTGAATATATAGTAAACAATTGTTAATAATGATTGCAATAATTAATGGAATAAATAGAGATGAGATAATGATATAATACCCAATTGAATTATATTCGGTGTTAACGAAATGTACATGGATTATATATGTGCAAATTACAATTACCACATTGAAGTAGTATTTATTTGAATTACATTGTGACATTAAAATTATAACCTAAGCATGTATTATATGAATATAACTTAAGTATATAGTATGTGCAAAGTAATATAAGTGTTGTATATATATTCATGTTGCTATAATGCTGAGAATTCATTCTTTGTCCCACAATAAGAGTCTCTTTCTCTCTTCACGTGTGCAAGCTCAAGGCTAGCCTACTCCCTATAATCTCAAAATCAGCAACTTAGATGGTAATCATGCAATGGGGAGTGGGTATGATGATGGAATCCAACCACTAATCACCAACTTCTCCTTAACCACAATGCAATTCTCCTTCCCATTGGTTTAATTTGAAGTTTATAAGCATTGTTTGTGTAATATTATTTCTATAAGTATAGCCCTCCTCTTCACAAATTGATTTGCTAATATTTTTCTAAGAGTTGAATTGAGAGCACATATTGATAAGCATTCTAGAATTAAGAGATTTCAGTAGCAGCAAATAGCAGAGGTATAATCCCCTTCTTATTCTCCAGTCATATTCTTCACGTCTTAACTTCTAATTTCTTGAAATGGAGCATGATTATGATGATAATGTGATTTGGTAATGACTGTTAATGGTTATAAAGTTGATATACTAGCATATAAGTATGTTTAAACTGAAATGTGGCTGATTACAATCGATTTCATGAAGTAATTTTGTGTTTGGGTTGTTAACTGCCGAAGCAGGGAGCTCTCTGGTGCAGACCAGATACGGCGCAGCTGCGCCCTATTTATACTGGGGTGCAGCGTAGCTGCGCCAGTCCCTGACTTGACTTGAACTAGCCGAGACACGGCGCAGCTGCGCCAGTTTTGTACTGAGGCGCAGCTGCCTCTAAAATCAATTTGTTGATTCTGCAGGAATCTGTTATGTGTAAATTGTTATTATGACTTAGACAAAACATGCTAGCATGAGTAACATGTATAAGCGAGTATATTGACATAGCATGAGTATGTTTGACCATGATGATATACATTCTTGATGAAAAGGCTTATGGCTTGAAAATGAACTTAAAGTTTTATAAACCAACTTCGACATATACGAACCATGTTGATATTCTGACTTTGCAAGCATGTTAGTATGACCTAAAAAAATGCATGAAAAATATATTGACTTGTGTATATATGTTTCATGATATAACATGCACATGTTGGACCTCATTAGTGAACATTTACTAAGTTTTGAAAGTGGACTTAACGTGTTATAGTGAGGGTAGGTTCTGATATTTTGACATACATGATAGTACTCTGACATCATTAGGTTGGCTTACATATACACATATTGTGTTGGATACCATGTAAGTTTGTAAGCATAAATGATATATGAATTTAAGCATGTTTTGAAACCAATAACGATGCTAGTGGTGCGTATATGAAATAGAAACTTGCAAGCGTGCCTAGAACAAGTTGTGAGACCACCTTATGTGTTTAAAAGACGAGCATGATGGCTTACGTGATTCACGACGTTGTATGACCCTAAGTCATTAGAAATCGTAATTTAGAACTATATATCATTGAACTTGGAAAGGTTGTAAAAACACGGAAGAACCCTTTAACATGTATATATACTATGTGATATCGTATGTTGATGCTTGAATCCGATCTTGACAATTAACTTATAGCAATGCTATAACTTACTAAATAGAATATGTTTGGTATTGGTTGTGATCTTATGTTTAATAATGATATATTAAGACATTTAACTTATAAAAGGAACTTTAGAAATAGTAGTGGCATAACCAACTTAGTGTTATGAATTGTTATAATAACATGCGTATATGGCTATATGATTGAGTTAGAACAGTATGTGTATATCTAACTTTCATATCAAACTTGAATACTGAATGTGCTTAGCTAATGAATATCATATATACGTAACTATATTACGATAGGAATTCAAAGTGTTGATTGGCTTTACGTGGATAGACTACGCATAAGGCAAGTTCCCTAAATTTACACTCTTTTATTCTGCAAGTATCCTAGACCCTTGCATTACTTTATTCAACGGATATTATAAGCAAGTGCTTGAACTCTATTCATATTGAATTCATATTAAGTTTATTGTTGTGCAAGTAAGTTATTCAAATTATGACTTATTGCGTCATAGTTACGATAAAGTCGATTATATTCTTCGAACTTTAATGTCAAGTATTGAACTTATAAAGAGTGGTCTATGCCATTTGATTCGGCTAGACTTATATCATGATTAGAAAGCTATCCAAACCAATTGATTGGTGCAGAGTCTTATATTGACTGAGATGAACAACCTTCTTTGAAAGGAAAATATAATTTGTCGGGAGACCAACATGCGCACATGAGTATGATTAAATGTTATGCATAACGTAGGGTACTTTAGGCTGATCACCTGTTGTACTTCTTTTATTAGATTATCAGTATATTTCTGTTAATTCTAGTAGAAGTTCATAGTCCTTAGTGACTGCTCAGTATTCAATTATCTTGAAATCTTAAATTGATTTAGCGTTGAATTATATGGATATTATTCTGTCATTAGTGACCGTTATTGAGAACTGTTGATATTTCTTGCTATCCTTGGACTATCATACCTTGCTATACCCTTTTGATTCGAGAACTATATTACTCACCCTTGTTGTTATAATACTTGCTAAGCAAACTTGTTGCTCATTCTTGCTTTTCCTAAAATATTTTAGTTAAGGCAGAGCAGGGCGAACCTTCGGGCGCCGACAAGGGCAAGGGAAAGGCTACAAAGTAGTTTTTATTTATGTAGAACTTTATGATTGTAATTAGAACTTATGTTGTTATGTATTAGTTAGGTTTATATATGCTTAAGGTATGTTTAAGCTATGTAACCGATGTTTAAGTTAAGAGACCTTGGGACGTGAATAAATTATATTAATTAAATATAATCTATTCGTTAGTAGTATTTCGTGTTATTCCACTGTGCGATGCGATATTTAGTTGTATTATTATTATCATGGTGTTAGATTGTAGTACGTGACGAACCGAATTCGAGAGACCAGTGGCGGTCTAAATTTAAGGCGTCACAGGAATTGATCGAGAGGAACATACAGCATGGGGGTCTAATCTGATTTGTGTCTGGGAAGGAGGCCCCGAAGGCCCAGCAGACAACAAATGCTCCATCTTAGACAGACTAGCAATCGCCGCAGAACCAGACTCTGGGGGCTCGCCATGTGGTGGACGTCATCACAAGTGGCATGATGGGAAAGCTCTCTGGCAAGAAGCGGCGGGGCTATCTGGATTCGATAATGTTAGTGGCCGACCAACCCGCGAGGCGCGAAAGGTTTTACCCGGGTTCGGTCATCTCTTTCACGGAAGAAGACTTCCCAACAGAACCGATCGAGCCGCATGAAGAAGCATTTATGATCACAGCCCAGGTGGGGTTGGTAGGCATGAAAAGAATGATGATAGATAACGGGTCTTCAGTAGATATCCTGTAAGCCCGTGCCTATCAGAGGATGAACCTGGATGGTAGGAAGATGGAGATCGGACAAGAATCTCCACTATATAGCTTCAGCATCGAGCTAGTCAAAGTTACTGGAACCATCGAGCTGCCAGTGATCTTCAGGACAGCTCCACGGCAGGTGGAAATCACGTACAGATTTTACGCAGTGCACGTTGATTCGGCTTATAACACCATCTTGGGAAGACATACACTGACAGCTCTTCAAGCGGTGACCTCCATACCCCACTTCAAGATTAAATTCCCCACCCAGCATGGGGTCGGAGAAGTAGCAGGGGACCTTGATCTGGCAAAGAAGTGCTACCGAAATTCGTTGATCACTTCGGGGGTAGGAGTCAGCAAGCCGAAGCAGACCATGGCAATAGAGATCGAGCCCTTCACAGAAAACAGTCAGAAGCCATCGGTCATACCTGCAGGAGAAATTAAAGAGATAGAGCTGATACTAGGAAAGCCAGACAAAATTATGAAGATCGAAACAGGGGTACCAGAACCCTTTCGGACACACTTGGTGGAGTTTTTGCAGAGCTATGCAGACATCTTCGCGTGGGTCCCCAGCGACATTCCTTGGGTAGATCTGAAGGTTGCCGAGCACAAGCTACATGTGGATCCAGCAAAGAAACTAGTTCGGCAAAAGAGGAGGATTTTCGCCCCAGAGAGGCAAAGAATAATCGATGAAGAGATAGCAAAGCTGTTAGCCGCAGACTTCATCTTCGAGATAGATTACCCAGAGTGGATGGCAAACGTAGTGCTAGTTCAGAAACAAAATGGCAAGTGGCGTGTATGCGTCGACTACACTGATCTGAAAAAGGCATGCCCGAAGGACTTCTATCCTCTGCCACACATCGATCAGCTAATCGATGCCACTTCGGGGTATGCCCTGCTCAGCTTCATGGACGCGTTCTCGGGATATCATCAGATCTCAATGTGTAAAGAAGACATACCGAAGACAACATTCATCACACATCGGTCAGTATATGCCTACAAGAAGATGACCTTCAGATTGTTGAACGCGGGAGCCACCTACCAAAGGATGATGAACCACGTCTTCCAAAACCAGCTGAGGAGGAGTATGGAAGTCTATGTGGACGACATGATCATGAAAAGCATGACTGTCCGAGGTCACCTGGACGACTTGGAGAACTGCTTGCAGACAATTCGGCATTATAATCTAAGGCTGAACCCTACAAAGTGCATCTTCGGCCTGGGAGCAGGGAAATTTTTGGGGTACATGATCAGTCAGAGAGGAATAGTAACAAACCCCGAAAAGATCGAGGCCATCCTTGATATGAAGTCTCCACAGTCGTACAAAGACGTTCAACGTCTGACGGGTCGGATAGCAACTATGAGGAGATTTATGTCTAAGTCGGAAGAAAGATGTCTGCCGTTCTTTGACACTTTGAAAGGGTCGAAGAACGCGAAGAGCTTCCAATGGATAGCAGAGTGTGAAGGCACGTTTCAAGAGATAAAGAGGTATTTGTCTTCGGCGCCTTTGCTGGTAAAACTCGTTCTTACAAAGCCGTTGTACTTGTATTTAGCGGCAAGTTCATTGGCAGTAGGAGCCGTATTGGTGCGGGAGATTGGGGGTAAGCAGCACCCGGTTTATTACATAAACCACTCCCTACAGGATGCAGAAACAAGGTACCCGAACCTAGAGAAATTTGCCTATGCTCTAGTAATAGCTAGCAGAAAGCTTCGGCAATATTTCCAGGGTCGATTAAAAGTGATATATATGAATCAGCCGTTGAAGAAGGTCCTGGGCCGGCCAGAGGTCTCAGGAAGGCTCGCAGCATGGACCATGGAGGTGTCTCAATTCATTTTAGAGTACCACCCTCGGACGGCCATCAAAGGGCAAGCTTTAGCAGATTTCGTGGTGGAGTGCTCGTTCTCCGAAGTAGACGATAGCTTAACATTGGCCGAAGGGACCGAACGAGCAGTAGCAGTTGTTCAGCCAGGACAGAACTCTTGGACCTTGTACACGGATGGTTCAACTACTTCGGATGTTAGCAGAGCTGGCATCATTCTGACCTGTCCCGAAGGGTTCAAAGTCCAACAAGCAATCAGATTTGGGTTCAAGGCCACAAATAATGAGGCGTAGTACAAAGCGGTTCTGGCCGGGCTTTGATTAGCAAAGAGTCTCGAGGTACAGAAACTGGTGATCTTCAGTGATTCTCAGCTCGTCGTCAAGTAGATTTCAGGAAAATACAAAGCCCGATGATCCAGGATGGTGAAGTATTTGGCAGCAACAAAAGATCGGCTTCAGATGTTCGAATCTTTTGAGTTTCAGGGGGTAGATCGGTCAAACAACATGATAGTTGATGCATTGGCTAGGTTGGTTACGACCGAAGCAAGCACCTTCAGCAGATCAGTTTACCTGGAAATCTTGAGCAAACCAAGTGTTCAGCAAACGGAGGTGATGTGTCTGGAATGATCAACAAGCTGGATGGCTCTATATCTGGACTATCTAGCAGATAGTATACTGCCTTCGGATCTACTGCTAGCGAGGAAAATAAAGCACAGAAGTGCGAATTTTATTCTGATAGATGGAGATCTGTATAGAAGGGCTTACTCATCCCCGTTGCGGAAGTGTCTAATGCCATCAGAAGTAGAGTATGCCTTTCGAGAAGTTCATGAATGGATATACGGTGATCACATGGCGGCTAAGTCTCTGGCTTACAAAGTCCTTCGGCAGGGGTATTACTGGCCTACAATCTTTAAAGAAGCTACTGAATACGTAAAGAAGTGTCTGAAGTGCTAGATGAATAACCCCATCACCTATCAGCCACCAAAAGAGTTGTATTAAGTTCTGTCACCTATCCCATTCACTGTATTAGGGGTGGATATTTTGGGACCTTTGCCAAAAGCTAAGGGGCAAGTCAATTTCGTCATCGTTGCCATCGACTACATGACTAAATGGGTGGAGGCCAAACCACTTAAGCTGATTATAGAACAAGAGTGCCTAAAGTTTTTAAAGGAATGTGTTGTGTTCCGGTTCGGCATACCTATGGCGGTGGTTTCAGATAATGGTCGACAGTTCGTGGGATCGAAGTTCGAGTCATTCTTGGCCGAACTCGGCATACAACATTGGAAGACCTCGGTAGCATACCCTTAGTCCAATGGGCAAGTTGAGGTTACTAACAGAACTTTGCTGAACGGGATCAAAAGAAGACTAGATGAAGCAAAAGGAAGATGGCCTGAAGAACTGCTCAATTTCCTATGGGCCTATCGGACCACTCTGCGGTCCACTACTAGCGAATCCTTTTTTCGGTTGGCTTACGGTACAGATGCCTTAGTACCGGTGGAAATCAGTTCCACTTCCCTTCGGGTCAGCCAGTATAAATAAATATTCAACGAAGATGGGCTTCGGGCCAATTTAGATCTACTAGATGAAGGTTAGAGAGGCCGCCCTGGTAAGGCTCATCATTTACCAACGAAGGGTGGCGAAGCACTATAATAGAGGCATAAAACTTAGAAGATTCGAGGTCGGGGACTTCGTTCTACGAGAAGTAGAAGCTTCTATGCCTTAGAATCAGGGGAAACTGATGCCAAGTTAGGAAGGACCATATGAGATCATCGAGGTACCGAAGCCTGACACCTATCGACTTCGGGCACTAGATGGGTCAGACATCCAGAATACTTGGCATGCGGGCAGACTCAGAAAATACTTCCAGTAGGGAGGTGTCTTTTATAGAGTAGGGTTGGCCGTAGGGCCGAAGTCAGAAGACAAGAGTCTGTAATAGCTCCAGGAATTTATCAATAAAAGAAGCATTTTTCTCCAACAAAGTTATTTTGTGTGTTTTTTTTACGACTGGCCGGTCAGCGGACCAGATTGTGTCTGTCCGATCAGCGGATCAGATGTTGCCTGTCCGACCAGCGGACTAGGTTTTGGGTGCTAAGGTGGAATTCCTTCGTCTCTTTGTAGCAAAGTAAAATTTTCCTAGTATACCTTCGACTCTAGAAGATAAGGTCATCAGAGTGGCTAAGGTGGGCTTCGTAGAGCAGTAAAATTTTCCTAGTGTTCTTTCGGCTCTCGGAGAGAAGGTCATCAGAGTGGCTAAGGTGGGCTTCGCAGAGAAGCGAATTTTCCTAGTGTACCATCGGCTCTCGGGGAGAAGGTCATCAGAGTGGCTAAGGTGGGCTTTGTAAAGAAGTGAATTTTCCTGGTGTACCTTCGGCTCTCGGGGAGAAGGTCATCGGAGTGGCTAAGGTGGGCTTCGTAGAGAAGCGAATATTCCTGGTGTACCTTCGGCTCTCGGATAGAAGGTCATCGGAGTGACTAAGGTGGAATTCCTTCGTCTCTTTGTAGCGAAGTGAATATTTTCATGATGTACCTTCGACTCTCGGAGAGAAGGTTCTCAGAGGTCTAAGGTTGGATTTGTTCAGCCCTGGGGGGCATAAAGCCTATATACATGAGAATGTTATTCCTATTTATATAAGATTTGATTATGATACAAATGAATGAATATGCAAGTATGCTTGCATTGATAAAAGCTGTAAAGTCCTTTGATAGATAATAGGAATATATGTACAAGGACTTAGAATGAATTGATCAAATATGTTAGGTTGATCCTACATAAACAAAACATCTTTGTAAAGTCCTTCAAAAGAAATGATGTACAAGGACTAGAAATAGAAAGATCAAACTTGTTAGGTTAATATTATACAATGTAATAGATAGGCATGTCTGATCGTCGAGCACAACACCAGCCATCGTAGTCTGCCAGGAGAGACATAGAAGACTCGAAAACTATTAAGGCGAAATCATAGTCTGCAAGGATTGTAGATCTCAGAGTTCGTAGTCTTCTAGGAGAGACGAGGCAGGATCGTAGTGTGTCTAGAAGAACTTTCTCAAAGCTATAGTCTGCTGAGGAAGTCATGTTTAGAATCGTAAAGACAGCCTGTCTAAGAGCCGACCGAGCGCCTGCCAAAGCTAAGTCAAGAATCGTAGACCACACTTGAAGTAGTGGAGTCTACTGATCATATAAGAGGCAAAGATCGTAGTCGAGCCAGATCAGACAAAGACAGCAAGCATGAAGGCAGAAATTGTAGTCTGTCAAGATCTGATCTCAGAGTCGTAGTGTTTGTAGAACCAATACAAGATCGTAGTCTGCAGAACTAAGGCCTCAACCAAATGCTCACAACGCCAAGGAAGAATCGTAGTGTCAACACGATTCTCAACAGATGAGCACTACCAGAATATCCAAAGTATGAAGCCTCTGGTCTGAGCTGCAAAGATACATTTCACCTGAAAGAAACCAGAGAGCACTCAACGAATAACATGCAAGCAAACAAAAAATCTAAACACCAACTTAATCAACATCCTGATTGAGTTGTGAATCCATTCAAGATGAAATCTTCCACAAGTAAATTAGAAGAAGACTTCAGATATAGTGCCTGACTAAAGAAAGTTAGTAAGTGCAGTAGCTGTCAAGAGAACAGAAGACAACGATCTTGGGATTAACCAGGATCGTAGTGTTTGCCAAACAAAGCAAGAATTGATGTAGCTTACATAGAGATACTGGCCAGCTTATGAAGAACAAGACGAAAATGATTAAGCATGGGTCAGACCACTGATGATAGGTGAACGAGAGATCATTAGGAGAAAGAGAGCTGGGTATGCCACAAATCTGATGTGTCTTGCTATTCAAAAGAGGCCAGAGCAATAAGTCAAGCTATCAGTTCTTGAGATTATTCAAGGCAAGCAGAAGTGTTGAAGCACTGCACAAGTCAAGGAAGAGGCGTTTTACATTGCAGATCCAAAGAACACTCTTCATAATCATAGTGTTGTCTCTAACCAGTCTATGAGCAACATTCAACAAGACACACTACGATCAAGGTCCAAGAACATCTGCATCAGAATCGTAGAGTTCGGTCATCTGAAGATTGAAGCATTGGCAACAGTTTAATCTGAAGACTGGTATTCGAACGTTGCTGATTGAGAGCATTGATGCAAAAGGATAACTCCTGTAGATTCGAATCAAGGAATCAGAAAGGAGAAATAAAGGTGACTACCAGCCTGACACAGAAAGGTGACATCTCTGAGGCGGTAGATGAAGTAGCAGACTGCTGTGTCAGTAAAGTCATAAAGGAGCTGTCGCGTCACATCAGTAGTCAGCACCAAATTACTCTAGATCTGCAAAGCAATTCAAATAGCTTCCAATGACTATTTTCCAACGGGAAGATCATAGAAGGGTATTTAACAGATGAAGCTTCAAAGATCAAAGGTTGCTAAGTTGTAGAATTGTTGAGTTGTTGGAATGCTATATTGTTGACTCTATGAGTTTCAGAGCTGAATAGAACAAGTCTCAGTGGCAGTGAGACTACAAAAGTGGAAGTGAAGCAAATTTGAAGAAGGACTGAAACAGACTAAAGCTTCACTCAACAACGTTGAGGATGCCATTGAAGATGGCAGCTAAGTTGAGAGCCGAGAAGGCCAAGAAGATAGCATTCAGGAAAGTGGCAGAGCACAAAGAAGATCTAGAGAGCCACTCTACGAATCACCATGAACCAAAAGCTGAAACAAAACAGATGCAGAACCATATCTGCATATCATTCAAGAAGAGTTCAGGGAATGCTAAGGACCAGAAGAAGTTGACCAGCAATGTCAAGCCTTAGCAAACCCGAATGGTGATGGTGCACAGTTGACATCAGATGAAGATGAGCAGAACAGAAAGAAGCTCAGCTGCACCAAAGAAGAAGTGGTCCAGACTCTACGCAGAATGCAAAGAGGACCACGCCAAGCTGCTGAGTGCAATAGATGATAAAGCTTCAAGTCATCTTAGCAGCAAAGCACCAACAACAACAACAAGTAGCCAGGGCCTGAGGGGTTCTTGTCCGGAAGGACTAAACTGAAGTTCCAAGGCTGCTGTCCTTGAAGAGTTCGTAGAGAACTAGAGTTCCAAGGCTGCTGGCCTTGAAGAGTTCTTAGTGAACTAGAGGAGTTCCAAGCCTGCTGGGCTTGAAGAGTTCTTAGTGAACTGAAGTTCCAAGGCTGCTGGTCTTGAAGGAATCTTAGTGATTCAGGGTGCTGTCCTTTCCTTAGTGGAATTCCTGCTAGTGAAGCAGAAGAGTGGATTAGGAGCTTTAGTCTCTGAACCACTTAAAATATCTTGTGTCTTTTACATTCAGTCATTTACTTTTTATCATCTACATTATGTACCTAACTGCTATAACTGCTATGTATGCATTAACTACTTACAACTAAACGAACTCCATGACCAATGTATAAATGTTTATGAATATCAATGAAGGGGATCTTTTACTTATTCCGCTGTACTTAAAAAGATTCTTATATTTGTCATATGCTAATTCATTAGCAATACAAAATAAACTGGAAAAGTATTTAAAATCAAAAAAGATCTATCCAACCCCCCTTCTAGATCTATTGTGTCCCTACTAGGAACTAACAATGCTTTAATTACTTGTGATTATTTTCATTAATTTAATGTTATATATGCTTAATGCAAATGTAGTTCGGGAAAATGAAGACAAAAGATAGAAATTTTTCATTGATGCTTTTAAAAGTTACAGAAAATTGTGAGAATATTTACATAGAAGACTCCTACTCTAAAGTCGAAGGATCACTATCTATGTCCTCACTACTGTCCTCTTCAGGATCAGTATCGAACAGAGCAGGGTTGACGAAGGCCTTGAGCATCCTAGCTATACCCTTCTGTCGGCAGACTTCGTATCCTTCAGAGAACATCTTGGTAATCTCTGCTATCAGTTCGGGAGAAGCTCGATATTCCTTGATAGCTTGAAGCCGAAGGTCTTTAGTAAGTTGGGGCTTCGATGCTTTAAGTTCGACAATTTCCTTCTCCATAGCACTGCGTACCTGGCGAGCTTCTTCTGCTTGTTTCTTCAGGTTGGAGTTATCCTGTTGAAGAGTATGGACATTGTGATTCAGCTGCTAGATCAGGAATTGGTCAGCATCAGCTTTTTCCAGCAGAGTTCGGCATTTGTCGTCGGTTTAGGCGGCGTGCTCTATCTGTTTTGCATTCTCAACTTGAAGTGTAGAAGCTTCATGCTGGAGTTGGAGATTGATGCATTTGGTTTGGGCGTGGGCGCCTTGTTCTTGACGAATAGCCAGTGTAAGTGTCACTACTTCCTTTGTAGCTTTTTTCATCTCGACTTCATGCTCTTTCCACTTATCGGCGATCCGACCCCATAGAGCATTGATATGTAAGATACAAGTTATATTTAGTTAGGAGATTCGCAAGATGGCTATAATAAATGAAGGAGTACGGGAGTAGCTTACCCGGCCTTGCTGGATGAGGCGGTCGGCGATGAGGCCTTTGTAGGGGACGTCTTTGAATCGGTCCTCGTCGGCAGGGATGACAAAGCTCTTGAAGGCCTCGAGGGGATAGTGCTGGGGGTTGCAGGGAAAAGAACGTCTTTTGGATTGGTGCAGTTGATGGAGCGAGATCGAGTGGTTGGGAAGGAGGAGCTGTCTCTTTGGTGGGGGCTTCTTTGACGGGGGGTTCGGAAGTATTCTCTTCAGGGATTTTGGGTTTTGGATCCTGGCTGGAGGGAGGAACGAAGTTGGCTTCGGATGGGGGAGAGGTTCTAGGAGGAGGGGCCCTGAGCTCTTCGACAAACAGAGGAGTTACCTTGGACATTTTTGTCTTGAAGCGAAGGACCTTAGCTCGTTCCTCTGCCGGCATGTCAAGGAGGTCGGCTGGGTTGAACAAGGAAAGGTTAGCTTTTCTTTTACCTGACTTTCTTGAAGCCCTCTTCTTTTGCCGAACCTTTTTAGAGGCTTCGGGGTTAGAAGGTTCGGCTGGGATAACTTCAGTGATGGGCGTGGTGGAAGTTTGAGCTTCGGCAGATGGGTTCGGTTCTGTGGTGACTTCGGGAGTCTTGACAGAGCATTGGGTCGAAAGGTATTCGTCCATATCTCGTCGTTCGATGTCTGTAGGTTTGAAAAGGGATAATGCATGGTAGAAGTGGTTAGCTGGGTTAGCAAAAGAAGATAACAAATTAGTAATCCATAAAAAGGGTTTGGGAACTTACATTTGTGGTCATAGAGCCATGTTTGCTTGGTAAGTATGGTATAGTTCAATTCTGTTTGCGGTATCTTCTCGATTAGTTTGGCGATCTCTATTGCCTAATCCATGGAAAGGTTACCGATGGAGGGATTGGGTCTGCCGTAAGAAGCCCAGCTGGGTAGTTGAGAAGTCTCTGGTCCTCGGACGAAGAACCACCCTTCGTGCCACCCTCTGTTACTGGTAGGGGCATTCATCAGGGAGTTCTTTCTATCTGGGCGTTCGGCTACTTGGCCCGTTTGCTGAATTGTTTGAAGTCTGGTTCTCGGGATTTGGCCAGTTGGAATAAGGAGAAGAATAGGTCATTGGACGGTTCGATGTTGGCCTCGAAGCAGAAGGCGATGAAGGCGGCAATACTGATGTAGGAGTTCGGCATCAACTGGCTGAAATCGAACCGAACTCCTTTGTCCAGCAGAGTTAGGGGAACGGCAACCCAGCCGTGGTTGGAGTATTATATGCAGTCGGTAGCGGTGGGGGCTCAAAGAGAGTGGGTGGACGGAATCTGGTAGGCTTGGCGAATGGCCTCCATGTATTCCTTCTTGAGCTTGGAGGGGGTGTTGGCATGGGGGAACTTGGCTTGATCAGAGTATTGACGTTGGGTTTTGGCATGGTCAGGTTCAACCGGAGTAGTGGTGACCGGTGGTGGAGTCGGTGGTGACGGCGGCAGTAATGGTGGGGGAGGCAGTGATAGGCACGGTGGGGGCCGGGATGGAGGAGAGGGGAATGGCAGCGATGGGGACGGTGGTGTTGGGATCAGAAACAGAAGAGTTATTTGGGGACGACATTGCTAGGGCTTTGATAGCTTGAAAGAAATAGATTGCTGTTCTTACTGGAGGAAGAAGATTTGAGAGAGAAGAAATATTTTGAAAGCAGTAAGGTAAATGATTGTGATGTTGGGGGTTTTGTTCTGTCTTGGAGGAGGCTGTTCCCAAATCCCAAGGGACAGCACATTGATGGGGGGAAATAATGAGGCACGCGAGGAGGTGAAGGGTTGGAGACGGGGGGGGGGGGGGGGGTTGTTTGGTTGCTTCGATTTCCTAGTTCTGGGTTGATTGAATGAGGCTGTTGGGCCGTGGGAGGTGGGTCGGTGCTGATTAGTTTGTTCCTGAGGTTGGGCTCGGACAGAGGGTCCCAGCTCTTGGACTTGTTGGGCTCGGATAGAGAGTGCCATTTTTTAGTCGGTGGGCTGGACAATTTTGCATGGAGGGGCTATATATATACTCTTCCATCAAATGTTCCATTTAATGAAAGACTGGAGGGCAATGTTGGGGCCCGAATATTTGAAGACCAAAGACCCGGATTGAGGCTTAATCTCGGTTGGGCCATAGTTGGGCCATGTTGGGGTCCGAAGGGTCCATCTTGGGTTACAACTCCTAATTATATGAATATTCTACGTATGGAAGAAAGATTCAAACATTGATTGGACTTCCTATATCTTTGGAGATTTAATACTATCCTATTATGAAAATGATACACGGGAGAACCCTAATCCTAGGTGGAAGTGGATTCTAGCATGGATGTGAGATATTATAAATATAAGGCTTGACTATTCACAAGGTACACTTACACTTTATTATTTTTAGCAATAGAGTACTTTACCTCCATTGTTAAACCTTGCCAGCCTGTACTTACTCTCACACCGGAGTTATCCTCCGGCGACCCAAGCTGTCAAGCTTTGGTGTTTATCCGTTTTGTACAGAATTGAACACGCTTAAGTGATTGGAGCGCGTAGACGAATCTTGACGTTAAGAGTATGTATATATATATATATATATACACTATATAGTTGCAAAAACCATGCAAGTGTCGAACAAGGTAACCCTAGCTAGCTGTTACGTACCATCAAATATGTTGGACACAGTCACACAACATACCCGTAATAAATTAGTATGACGTTTCCCTAATTACGTACATGCATGTGAGACGTACATCTTTTAAGTTACCAAAATTAGGCGCATAAATAAATTAAGATCTTAATTATAGGTTACCTAAACAAATCAACAGGAGTCAAATTAAAAACGCATGTTGCAGCCATTGATTTAGACAAAATACTATTAAGTTGTAGTGATTTGTAATCTTCTAGAATGGAAGATCTGATCATTTATTGAATTCCATATTACGCCGAACATGGAATAATGGAGTATCATTATTCTAATCTAATGCACTATTGACTATACTTATATCCAAACCTGCTAGCAAATTACCTATATGTGATTAATTATATGCCTTTCTAAACCTGCTTTTGTTTATAAAAATTGTACTCTAATAAAGTTAATTTGGACAGGGGTATTAGTTTAAATAATGAGAAATAGAGAAAATTAAAGGCTAAAAACTACGTTGATTTGTAAAGGGCATGCATTTTTTTTAAAATATAATGATAAATAGAGACAACAATAATGCTAACTATTAAATGATACTCTATTTATTCTAGAATAAAAAGAGCTCTATTTGCAAAAGTTATAAACTTTAAAAAAATGTTTTTCTTTCATACTTGTACCTAAATGTAATGAGTATTTATATAGTTAAATTAGTAGTGTTGGGTCGTCTTTCTCATGTAAGTGTGAATTGAATTCACTTACTATATATATTAATGTGAGAAGTAACGTGTGAAAATAAATCAAATCTTTGTTCAATATTTTTTTTGTAATATTTAGATAATTGCTACTTTAGTTTTCCTTGACTAGATGAAGAATACAGAATCAACAACTTCTTCGACTTGTCTATAATAATTGGCAGTGTCCTCCATCATGTGGACCGACCAACTTGCCCAATAAAATGACTAATTAACACATAACCAATGAAATTGTAACTAATTACAAAACATGCTGTTGTATTCGTAAAACTACGTACAGCAAGTAGGACTAAAAGAAATGGGATTTTACTGATTCAAAACTACATGAGGTTAAATCTCAACTTCTTAATTAAGAATTAAAAGATCGGTGGTCAGCTTCCATGTTACCCACTTAACAAGCTTGAACAAAAAGTCCCTAAATTAGGGTCACATCTTTTAGAATTACTAGTAGTATATTTGAGTTCACATTCAGGTAGTCAACAGAATTAGGAACGAGGAAGGAATCTTACCCTCGTTTCGAGAGGGTTGTGAAATGTTCAACCTTTTCGTTTATGAAAAAATGAATAGCATATATATTTTGACTACATGAAATTAAGGAGAAATAGTCTTCGATCAGCTCATTTTTTAGCTGTTTTTACAAGCATCAGTTAATTTTTCCTGTATAAATATATTGAAAAGACCTTGAGAATAACATTAATAAATTAAAACCAAGTTTTTAGCAATTTCTGCGCCCCTATATATATATATATATATATATGTTAGGCGACATTATGATCCAGTAGCAATGCGCCGTGCCGAGGCCGTAATGAATGCATAATTTGAGACAATCAAATTAACCAGGTGGACCTGTGGAAAATAGTTGCGCACGAACGTACACGGCCGGACTGGACATTTCACATTAGGACATACAGATATATGTATATGTACAAAATCTTGTTTTTTTGTTTAGAAGTTGGAGAGAGATTGTGGAGGCAAGCTTGCTATAGCCGTATGATTAGGTTGGGAGGAATAAAACATACAACATATAAATATAGATAGAATGAAGAGAGTATTGGAAAATAGACAATATATATATTAATTTGAGCCCCACTTGTCTGCTTGTCCTCCCCCTAATTCAACATTTTGCTGTCGTACTGGATAACAATGTGGCCTGCACTACCCCCACCTAAGAGCATATCCTCTATCCCTATTTTTTCTGTGTCTCTTGTGTCTATCACTTAAATTTTGACTACTTAACCTCTTATTTAACACCAATTAACTCTAAAATTAAATAAGAGACCAGGTGTCAAAATTTAAGTGGAGGACACAAGGGAAACAGGAAAAATAGGGACAGAGGACCTGCTCTCACCCCACCTCCTTATTTCCCTATTAATCAACGTATTCATGTTGGTATCAGGAGCTAGATGGTGAATTAGGATTCTCTCCATTTCAAATGAAATAGAGAGTCTCTATTTCATGGTTCAGATTTAAAATGTATTAAAATATGTGAATTACGATCCTCCCCATTTCAAATAAAATAAAGAGTCTCTATTTCATAGTCCAGATTTAAAATATATGGAAGGGAGAGAATGATGAATATACAAAAAATAGAAATTATCTATTACATTTTATTTGAAATAGAGATCGTCCTAGTCCCTAGATGGTAGAGAAACAAAATGAGAATTATATATGTATAATCTTTTTTTTTTCTTAGATTGGATTGGTGTGTATATATATATATATATATATATATATATTTTGGTGGAGTTGATGTGGATTAATATTTTCATCCTTGGGAGTTGTTTTACTGTGTCATTGCTAATTTGGGGGACCTAGAATAGTAGTTCCACTTAAGTTAAAGTCAACATATATGTTTTCTCTTTAATTTTATGTGTGTTTCTCCACTCGGAAAAGCTACAAAGAAATTAATGAGCACAAGTGGTTGGGTCGTTGTGGTGAATCTTTTGGTTGGATTTGGGGTGAAGTGTTGCCGCTGGGCTTGAGGACTTTGATGGGGAGCTTATTTCTAATGGGTTGGTCTAAATGATAGCGGATAGATATGGAGAATAGGAAGTCTTGATTTTGGGCCTGGATTCATTTTTAACTTGTCTAGATGATAGAGTTTTTGCAGCCAAAAAAAAAAAAAAACCAGTTGTCTGGAATTTAGATATGAGTAATATGTTTTTTTTCCCTCTTCTTTTGAAGCTAGACTAGATGGAAATCATTTGGTTTTAACTTCTTAGATTTTATTTATGACGTTACTGATTTTATTTGGTCAATTGTTACAATTCTTTTTTTAGTTTGATGAATAATCGAGGCTTAACCCTTAATAAAAAATTACTTCATACATTCTAAAATATAAAATTTTAATTTATTTTTAATTGTTTAGTTAATTCTAAAATAAGTGTCTTTTTTTTTGTTGTTGCATAAACGGGAATATCATCTAAAATAAGTCTTGCAAGTATTTAGGCCCTTGTTTGCTGGGCCTATAAATTGGCAAGAATTCCATCTCCATCTCCATCTGCATCTATGTATCTAGGGTTTGGGAAGCGCAGCCGAAAAAACCATGTCCCATTATAATCCAGGTTTAGTTCTATCTCCTTAACCTCCTTCTTATTCCTTTCTATATCATGTAAGGGCTGGATGCAAATACGGGAGAGCTTTATATACGATGGCTCTGAAAAACCTGCAGGTACTCTGTAGGGTGCCTTGTCATTCCTTAGCCCTATACATTAAATTTTAAGATGGTATCATAGTACGGATTTCGTGCTTGAAAGTAGGTTTGTATTTGATTGTGATGTTCGGCGCTTTGCCTGATTTACTTTCGCCTACAATCCCTTTCAATTCGTCACAAATTCGCCTCCAAACGCCATTACATTTCTTTCGTTTACAAGTATTTTTTGAAAAGATTGATTTTTGATTCATGGTTTCGTATACTCGTATAATTTATTTATAGGCTTTTCTGTGTAATTGAAGTACCTATGTTCATATATTGTAATTATACTTCAGTGTTGGTAATGAAAAGCTTAGCATGGGGTGCCTATGCTCACAAATGCACATTGAAAGAACCATATTGGCCGCTGGTATTCAGCAGATTGAAACTAGTTGGTGAATGGATATTATAAGAAAACTGTTGATCAATAATAAAACCCGGCAATCAGGTTTGGTACTATACTAAGCCTGTCCTTGTGGAGTGAAGAGACTCTGATATTCGATTAATAATAAGTAAATGTTCACAATGGAATAAAGACTTTGATATACTGAGACTTTCCCTCTCCTAGTCCTATATGTTATTTACAGGCAAGACACCCATGCTGCATAACTGTAATAACTGAAACAAGCTGGGTTATCTCTACAAGATACCATAGGCTTACAAGAATTCCGTAACACACAACACACTGACACGCACTATGTAAATGTAATTTTGTTTTTTTGGACATGAGAAAAAAAGTATGTAAATGTATTAACTACAGATATATTTCATCCGCATGTATAGCTGAGACCTGAGATGTGTTTTCATTTTTCATAATTCGTAGGCTTATGCTTTCATTTCTTTGCGCTGTGGTAATGTATCCTTATAAAACAATCATGCACGTAACCTGTTTGATAAAATGTCTTACGAAATTGTAAATGTCCTCATTCTATTATAGCATGACCATCATTGTGTATGCCTCCATGATGTTTTAGCTATAATGCTTCTAGGGTATGCCCTTTTGCACCTGCATTTTTTAAAACTTAGCAAAAAAAAATTGTCTTACCAAATATGCTTTTGGATTTCAGGAATTTACATGCTCCTTGTGTTCAAATATGAGGCTGTATGATGGGTGTAAAAAAATTCTAAAGATCCAGAAGTTTAGGAGAATTGTATCCTATACTGGGTTTTATTGCTTTACAGCGCTCATAAGTTATGCATACACAAGCAATACGTGAGTAGTCTGATTCTAATTAAATTTACATGTTGAATGCTGAAACAGAATTTGGTTTTAATTATTTTATTGACTTGGGTTTTACAGGACTAGAGCCGGGTACTCTAGGGCTGACCAATTCTATGCATCTTACCCAGCTGGAACTGAGCTTTTGACTGATACAGCTAAGGTCTGTGATTATAAATTTTTGATGTCAGTTACACTATTGGGTTATATAATGTTTATAATGTGATCTTGATTTATTGGTAGTTATATAAAGCTGCTCTTGGGAATTGCTTTGAAGCGGAAGAGTGGGGACCTATTGAATGGTGCATATTGGCTAAACATTTTGAGCGTCAAGGAAAATCACCGTATGCGTATCATGCGGTAAGTTGTTTCCAGACACTAATTAGTGATGTCCCTAGATATTCATATTGAATGGTGCATATGGTTTTGTATCTTTTAAATGCTATGCTATTCATATTGAACTGAGCTTTTGACTGATACAGCTGTGGTTTTGTAACTCTAGGGCTGACCAATTCTATGCATCTACACTAATTTCTCCCAGCTGGAACGAGTAGTGCATTTTGTTTCGTAACTCATAATACATTATTTAACTTCATGTTTGTGAAAATTTGGAGCTAGATGTTCCATTTAATACAACGAAGAATCCTTTAAACTTGAAGCTATCCTTAAGCTATCAAGGGCGGGTTGATCCCATTATCAATTGCAACTATATATATACCCATAAAGGAGGGTGAATATATTAGTGTAAATGCCATCTTAAGACAATTTAGTCATGCGATTTTCAGTTTGTCATTCAACCAAGCTAACTAGGGGCTAATATTTTTAGAATTAAATGGTATGCATGTCATAATTATTAAATCATAAGCTCAGCTTTCTAAGTTCTAACACTTCTGGAAGAGGTTGTGGGGAATTTTTTCATTTGCTTGCAATGATGGATCTGCAATTACAATGGCAATGCAATATATTGTTTAAAAGTACCAAATTTCAGTGATAAATATGCACATAATGAAATGCTCTAAATGTTATTCTTTCTTCCATGCTGTAGCAATACATGGCGCACCTTGTCTCCCATGGGCAACTTGATGGAAGTGGCTAAAGGATTGAGAATATTGATCCTATGGACCAGATTACTGGACAAGCCTTCACTTGTACAGCTATTATATCAAACTCAGGCTATATCTAGTCATTTTGTGCTTATTAGGGAGAAATTGTTGTAGATATCCTTGTAATGGTACGAGTTAAATAAAATTTTGATCGACAGTTTAAGAGCTGGATAATTGCTCAACTCAGTTTGAGACACTAGCCTGCGTTTTCTGAACCATTTATGATAATGACCTCTAGGTCACAGTGACAACATCTACCCTATTGCCAAGTTTACCTCTTCTAAATAAAGCTATTTCAACAACAATATTTGTACTTGGATCCTGTAAATTATTGTTCTCTGCTGACCTATTAGGATACAGGATTATTTTTCTCTCTTTAAAACAGTTGTCTCATCACAGACTCACAACAAAACTACATGAATGTTTCAAGAAAATATTTTAATGATATCTTATGGCATAGCCAATCAAATTATATCTACCCCATCAATGTTATATCTTTGGTTGGATAGATATAGCTAGTTATGTTATATCTACCCTTCAATGTATATCTACCCGTCATATCTTTGGTTGGATAGATATAGCCAGTTATGTTTAGGTGGCGATGTACAGCTGAAGATAAGTATCTGAAGAATGATATAATAAGAGTTACTTTTTAACTCATTTTGTCACCTGGAATTTAAAATGTTCAGAATCAGCAAGAAACTCAGGAAAAAAAAAACCTAATGCCACTGCAACATGAGCTGAAGGAAACTTGAGCAAAAAGACGGTTTGCAAAACACAAAAGATGAAATATTTGAAAACCAATTCACTGATGTCTTGTCTGTGCTAATAAAGAAAGCTGTGATAGCTGTTGAATGTTCATAGGAAGGACACAGACAGTTGAAACAACTGATTACACCGATTGTGACCATTAGCATCAACTTTCCCATAAACTCGAAGGCCTAGCTAAACATTGAAGCCGCCTTCCCTTCCAAACTTGACATTACTGAGTATAGAAAGCAGCCAACTTCTGTGACAGCCCATTTAGCCGATCTTCATTTTGCTGAGGGATTGTATCCTGGCAAGCAAAAATAATGAATCTAAATAAGGAAACAGATCATTTTTCCATGTGCAGTTTGTGAGTTTATATATTACATGAACTCCAACCCCCCAAAAAATATTAAAATAATTAGAAAGAAAGTCAAAAAATTAAAGCAAAAGGTCAACACAACATTTTGTTACAGCTATCCAGTCACCAGTTCTATCACTATAAAATTAGAAGACATCTTACCTTGCAGCTCCTTTCTTTTACTTCTATACACCTGGAAGCACTAATGCTAGAACTTCTCAATAAGCCATGGGTACTACAGCTTGGTTCACAATGACCTTTTTGCATAGCTACAGCATCATCTAAGCTTGCAGTTTCTGCTTCCATAATTCTCTGCGACCTTGGTGGGCTGAGAAGGGCAGTACGTGCAACAGCAGCTGTACCACGCATTTCTAAATCATTGTTTTGGTCAATCTCCTCATCTTGGACTGGGCAGATCCGTTCTCTGGAAAATACAGCAAAAAACTCTTTTAACTACTCGAGACTATTTTAATCACCCCCAGAAGAATGTTGATACATCTCACGAGACACTTCACCTGGGCAATGAGGCATATCGACGTTGGAGTGGAGTACTTCCTTTCTCCATTACCATGGTGCTCCTCAAGATGTGCAAACTGTTGCTTAAATCGATCAACTCCACTAAAATGACAAAGGTTGCAACATAAGTTGGTATCTGATAGAGTTTCTAGCATAAAAATGATGAAAAGTAGACATACTCAGACACATTCAAACACATATTCCCCCACTGAAAATACGAAATCAGCTGAGCCAAAACGTTGAGAGTGAAAACTGCAGAGTTCACTAAACAACTACATTTTACACGGAAAGTTCATGCATTTGAAACTGAATGATATCAATAATTCCTGACCAAAAGAGATGATACTTATGTTCCTCTCCATCAATATATTAGCTTTACTATCTTTTCTATAGTCACAACTAGACAAGAAATGACTGAATATGTCTTGGAGAATAACCGGTCAACCACTCAGTTTTAAATGTTAGGAGCAGTTGCGGGTCACAAATATGAATCGCAAGCTATAATTTGCTCTCCGTAGAAGATAAGAAATACTATGAAATACATGGATATACAAGGAAATGTGGTGTAACCTACACATGACTTATATACCATCTTCTCTAATATTTATTTACAAATTCCAATACAACTGAAAGAGTGTCATTCTACTGAAGCATTACAATTTTTGTGCAAAAGATAGGATTACGGCCACCTTGAGACATGCCATATTTTATTTGTTACTTAATTAAGTCCTGCATTGACAAATTGATAGTTATTCGTGTCAAATGGGAAGTAAAGTCATTTCTTTCTGTTACCTTAAATCTTTTTGAAGAATGATCAACACATTGATGACCCTAAATATAAGATCTACCAATGAATAACGAAGGTAAACTATCTTACAAGACTAGGAATCACTTTCATAATTATTAGGATTATAATATCCCCCTTCTTTCTTATCAGATACAGAGAGTCAAAGCATAACATGCTCATAAATATTAGCAACTAAAGCTTTTATCCAAATAAATAGAATCTTAAAACATTTTTTTTCATTTATGTGTGTGCGCGCTTGTGTGTGCAATAGCACACATTAGTTTCAAGATCTAGAAAAAAAGTAAGGAGATATAGACTGACTATGTTTTAAGTGGACAAAAACATCTGCAGTGGAGAAATACCACACAAGTTTAGTTAATAAACAAATTAAATACATAAATTAAGTGTCGTAAATAAATAACCTCAAATGAATACCAAATTGCAATTGAACGTCATATTTCTAATAGAGTATTTTTTATAAGTGCTGACCTTGGATACATGAAGCTAGTCTGCTCTACACCATAAAGGTACTCCTGCAGCATCTGCGGATGATACTCTAAAATCTGTTTGCTTTGAAAGAAGACTTGGAGTAAGTAGTTGGGTGGAGGGAAAAAATAATTACCCTTAAAAACAATAAAATTCACTAATTATGATCATACCTCCCTGTAAATTAGCTCTCTCACATCATCTTTTACCAATTTCCTTCTTTCAAACTCAAATTCAAGTTTAGAAATAGGCTGTCTAGATGGTTCATGGTCCAAATTTGCCAAACCGTAAAAGTATGGATCCGCCAAGGCCTGTAAAGATTAGAGAATCACCGGTTTCAAGAATAGAAATATTTTACAAACTAAAGAATTTCAGGTATAAAAGAGTTCCGATAAAATATACAAGCTTTACTAAAAATCTTAACTCTTCAGCAGATGGCCGTTCTTGGTGATCAAACGCAAGCAAATGTTCAAGTAAACGAAGAGCCAATGGATCAGCATTGGGAAACTTTTGTGAGAAAGGAATAGGTGCTTTCTTTTTCATGCTGGTTAAATATCTTTTAGCCTTTTCATTTCGGATCTGTTGGTATCATGCAGCAAACAAATTATGGAAATATACAAAAAAACCGTGCTAAAATAGAAGTAATACATTCAAAATGAGTTCACGCATTATCAGAAAGGTGGTCAGTACCAAAGCTACAGAAATGTTTAACAAAAAATAGCACAAACCCTTGCAATAGTTTCAGCAGGTGGAGTGCCAAGCAAATCGGTTACGAGATCCAGTTGGTGCACCACATTCTTCCCAGGAAACAATGGTTTACCAGTAAGCATTTCAGCAAATATGCATCCTATGCTCCAGACATCAACAGCAGGGGTGTACTTCAAAAGTTTCAAAGTTTAACAAATATGTAAAAAAAATTGGGTGGATCACTGTCATTGATAAAATTAAATCACCTGAACCTAGGGCTCGAAATTTAAACTACTATCTGTATAAAAGGTAGGACAAAAATAAAAGAGATTGGCAAGATCTTTTTGTTGTGCATCAAAAATCAGCCCTACCAACAAACAAATATATCTAACCAGCAACTAATAATGAGGCAATACTGACATATATTTGGAGGGACGTTAAAAAATCACAAAGAACAGGTAATGCAGTTTAAGGATCATCATAAACTCCACATTGTTGCTTCTGGGCTACATGATATTACACTTACTTTGGAGAAAAAAGAACCACAGAGTTCTGGAGCACGATACCATCTTGTTGCCACATAATCCTTTAAAAGAAGATTAGAAATATCAGAAGGTTTTGACAAATTTATAAATTATTTTTTTAAGCCACTGATTAATTATTGAGCCATATTTACATTCAAATGGCACAAGAAAGTTAACAAATTTATTTGTACTAACTACTAAACAGATACATACAGTCCAAAAAATAGCTGATGGCGCATCATCAAATGATGCCCTAGCAAGCCCAAAATCACATATCTTTAGTTTGCAGTCTGCATTAGCAAGGATATTTTTTGGCTTTAAATCTCGATGGAAAACATGACCTGCATTCAAGAAAAATCAATATTGTCTCTATGTAAAATGCAAAAGCCTAAGGATTTCATATCAAGTACCAATGCAGAAAGCAGAACCTGTATGTATATACTTCAAAGCTCGAAGAAGCTGGTACAAGAAAAACTGATAATGTTCAGGAGTGAGATCATCATTTGCCTTGATTACTTGGTGAAGGTCAGATTCCATCAACTCAAAAACAACATATATATCTTTAAATTCTCTTCGACATGGAGGAAGCATTATATGTTTTATTTCAACAACATCAGGGTGTTGAAGCAGCCGCAGAAGCTTAATTTCTCTGAGGATGCGAGTGGCATCTGAAACATGCTCAAAAACATCATTGATCTTTTTGATTGCCACCCTTTCTCCAGTGTGAGTATCAACTGCAGCAGCAACAACACCATAACTTCCTTTGCCAACAACCTCTTGAATTTCATAAAGACTTGCCTCGCCATATTCTGTGAAAAATTCTTTGTCAAGCATGCTCTGAATTCAAGCAAACTAGTATCAGTACTTCATCCAAAAGAAAGAGAAATCCAAGAAAAAGAATATATGAAGAACCAGAAGCATAAGTTTAGCATGAGAATTATAAACATGAACTTTTTATTGTACAGCAATATGAGAACTTAAAAGCATTTACACGTTAAAGTTATCAGCATATTTACTAATTAATTTAGAAGGACATGAAGATGGTTTAATTGACTTTTCTATCTCAAAAAACAATTTATTATGCATAGTTAGTAGTATGTCAAGAGCATTAATTAGCAGTAACAGCTATAGGCCAATTACAGATGTAAGACAATATGTATACAACAAAAGCAGGTAACTTAATTACTCCTTCCGTTCCTAAAAAATTGTCGTTTAAAGTTTTGACGGATTAAGAAAGTCATTTAATACTAGTAAAATTTGTTTGAAATTCCATCACTACCCCTTTATGGGAAATTGAAAACTATTAATACAAGAGAGAGAATTTATTGGGACAATGAGAGAAGATAGAGGTAATATAGGAAAATAAATAATTTATTTTTCTAGGAAGTTGTAAACGACAAACATTTTGGAACAATTTTTTTTTCTAAAACGACAATCTTTTAGGAACGGAGGGAGTGCTTAGTTAATTAAGTAACTCACACGTTAATCAAGTAATGTTAAGTAATGACTAATTTGTAACATTTTTTTAGTATAGTAATGTCTTTGTAACAAAAAAAGATTCAGTAACCAAAATGAAAATCGACTCTTAGTACAGTAACCAAAACATCAATTAACCCCGTAACAGGGACCCACATGCCACGTAAACAAGTATCTCACATGACAGCTGTTAAACGTTAGTCTATTCAGTACTTCCGTCAATTTTTTTGAACAAAATATTAAGTAATGACTAGTTTGTAACATCTTTTTAGTATAATAATAATGTTTTTGTAACAAAAAAAATTCAGTAACCAAAATGAAAATCAACCTCTAGTACAGTAATCAAAACATCAATTAACCTTGAGACTATTTTACACTTTTAAGGAATGGTAATATACAAGTCCATGAAGTGCATAGATGTCTGAAAATAACATATTAGGGTGAGCAGTTCCTTTTTCCAATGAACCTGGTAGGAGGACAATTCAAAACAGGAAATATATCCAACTGGCATGCAATCCCTTCAAATCCAAGCAGTTCTCCAATATATGGTATAAACAAAGGCTGGTGACAGAATTATTATAATAATTTAGTTGCTTGGTTTCTTTGACATACATGAAATAGCACAATGAATATTATAGCACTTCAACAGTCAAGAAAACTTTAGACAGTGAATAATCAAAATAAATAGACAGATCAGCATATTGAAATAACTTCCAAAATTTAACTTTACTCCACTGAGCTGATTGGTGTCTCTAGTATATTCTTAATAGACTTCTCTACTTAAGACCCTAATATTTTGAAGGAAAACACGAAACCATATGCTGAAGTAACACACATAGACACATAAAAACCATAATAAGAATAAGAAATAAACAGAATTATTGAGCTGAACAAGACAAATAAACAATATCACATATAATTCAATAAGTTTCTACCAAAAAATGTATGATTCAGTAAGTTCAACAACAAACATCTAGCCAACCAATGAGATTTATAACTGTCTGGTATGACAATAAAAAAATGGTCATAAAAATGGAGCAATACATGTTCAAGTCATTTTACCTAAAGATGCTTTAGAACATAGCCCTTAACGATATTTGAAGAAATGGATGAAGATCTAATATTTAATAAGTCCTCCCAATTCAAATAAATTTCCTGATCTAAGAACTTGAACGTCCAATCCAAACAAAATTAAGAAAGATACCTTCTTGCTCTTTGAAAACAATTTGCAGCGAAAACGAAACCGTTTGAGGTTAGTCCTCCCCAAACGCTTTCAGAGATCAAAGCAAGAAGAACAGCAACCACCCAATCAAAATCTAAGTTTGAATACATATGCACATACACATATATATAAATATATATTCTATATTCGATGTTCTGGTTTATGGTCTATGTTCTCTATATATGTTCTATATTCTATATTCTCTATATATTGTAACATATCTCAGATCAAGTCAAATATCTATCTAAATAATGGGCGGGCATACTCGGTCTAATTAAGTGATTACAGCTAGAAAATAATGAGAGTTGACATAGTTTAAGATTTAATTGAATGATCCAGGAATAAATCATAATATATAAATAAATAAATGTATATATAAAAAATGACGGAAAAAACGATGAAGTCACGTCGTCTAAAAACACGAGCCTTATCTTCTTATCTCCACCGAACACTTTATACGGAGGAGAGAGAATTTCTTACTGACCAATTTATGAGTGTCGGTGGAGACGAGTCTGAAAAATGTTCTTTCAGGAACTTGGATGAGCTTTAGACCAGAAATGTCAAATTCTGATCCTTCTTTTCTATCCTGTTTGACGGTGTCGTTTCTTCTTCTACTTGGGCTAACGGTGGTGGCGGAAAATCGGCGGTGAAACATACGACGGACGACATCGGAGAGAGTTCCGCTTCCCATTTCCACCGCCGATCTCTTCCTGCATTGCCACCACCACTCTCTAAATGATCGCCTATATATTTATATGTATATAATTGTACAGATGATGACTGCAATGCTGAAGTTCGGCTATTGCTAGTATTAGTATTAGCTGGAGTGAGGTTCGGAGCTCGGACTGTAAAATGTTTCCTGTTTTTTACTTTTTCACTTGTTCTTGTTTATGGAAAAGGAGACGGTATATTTATTATACGGAAGTGGTAAATATTGTTGATTATTCATTTTCAAAAAGTTAAGCCGCCAACATAATTCGTTTGATTTTTCTGATTCAAAAATTTTAGTAGAGTAAGATTAGAAAGTACAAAAACAGAAAAGAAAACTTTCAAATACGAAAAAAGTGTTTATATATATATATATATATATATATATACACTATTGTTTTAAGTTACTTGTAATTGTGTAAATACTGTTGATTTTAATTTATTTTTTAAAAAGTTCAATTTTTAGAATGCTAATAATTCTGACATAGTGCAATGCAAATATTAAATAATGACCATTTTTTGTTTTGGCAAATTCATTGAAAGTTTGAAACAATATAAACAAATTTTAAATAGCTTAAAAACACTGGCGTGATTTGCCTAGTTTAAATTAAACTATCTCTGGTTGGTTACCAGAAGATGGAGAAAAGAAATCGAATAAATTCACTAAGCATTCATTCATTACAACAAGCTACACAAATAGGCAGGCAGGCAGGCAGGCAGCATTCAACCAACTGAATTCTACTTGCAGATCTGTAGATTCCTCACATATCCGTAGATTCATATGCTTCCCTTTCTTCTGAATTCTACTTCAGTAAAGCCAAAATATCTTGTTCAGATTCAGCGTCATACAAGGCTACTAGTAGTCCAAGAACAGAATGACCCACAAGCTCCATCCTGCAATTAATATAGCAAAAGATAATAACTACTACTAGTATATTTTAACCACAAATCATTTAGCATGACACTGATATTATTTTAACCACAAATCAATTGAGCCAAATGCTTTCTCTAATCAATACCACTTCTTCAGGAAGCAGCAGGCATAGTGGTATAAGAAAAGGGCCATAACATAAGCTGTATAACAACCTTGAATCATGTCAGAGAAATTCAGTGCTGTTACAATGTCAACATGTGCTTTCTTAACAACAGCCTGCCTGCACCCGCATACTGACGGAGTTCAAAATTAAAATGCCACCTTCAATGTCCCTCTGCATGTTGATCAATCACAAGGGGGAATGAAACAAACAAGGAAATAAAATGTTCATCTGAAAGCACGGATGAAAAAGTTCTACACAAATTTTACGACACGTCTTCAGTAGGCAGATAGACCCATCTGATATGACAAACATATTAATATTAGTGCAAAAAATCCAGTAGATGGTCAACATATAAAGAGTTAAGAGGCCAATTTATTGATCAGTAAGATGTACCAATAAACTCACAATTGATGCACTCAATTAGAGCATGCTCAAGGACAAATATTCTTGAAACTACCATGCATTTTAAATTATGACCATCTGACCAAGTTCCATACTAAAAGAGTTTGACAACTGAAGTTGTTTTGAAGGCTTATTGTTGCCTCTGTTTTCTATTCTATTTATAGAGTAAAACATGTACATGGATACTTCAAATCATTTACAAGATTAGACTTTGAAACAACCTAAAAAACTATGAAATGATACGATAAGCTCTATCTAATTTAATTCATGCATGCTAGCTGCCGTTGGGTTTTATCTTTATCACATACAAACCAGATATATGTAGATAGGAAGCACTCTCATCAGTCTTGTGTACATACAATTACAAAGATCCTGCTCATATAAAAATGCATATTCTATACAAGAATTGTTTTCCATTTGTGCTACATACAAAAATATAACCTTGTTACCTTTTCCTTCTGTAAAGCAGCTATAGGCATTGCTAATGCAACATTTCAAACTCTACTAGGGCCATCGCTTCCTACAGAAGAAAGAAATTTCTCATCAGGGCTGCAAAACAATAAAAGCAGTACTATCAAATATAATTAAAATTTACAAATGAAGTACGATTTTATTAAGCTTGCACTTGCAGAATTGAGGAGTTCAAGTCAATCTGAAGTAGCTGTTGTTGCGACCTGAAAGCTAAATCCTTCACAGAGGTATGAGCATTAGATTCCTCCAGAATAGTATCCATGCTAGGCCACTTGAAAACCCTCAACTTGCCATCCTGTACTGCACCATAATCAAATCATCAACAACATATTCTTCTGCATAAAGAGGATACGTAACTTCAGCAAATCAACTTTATTGTGTTAAAAACGGTTGATATAGCACACGACCAAAGGAAAAGCAGAAGAAATAAACGGTACAACTATTTAAAATCACTTCCTATTGAGTGCTTGGAGAATACATAGTGTAGCCAAATGAGCGCTTGTGGGTATTAAAGTAAGCGATGACATGACATAATTTCATTGAAAATACGATTGTTATGACACTACGCTTAGAAGCAACAAACCAGTTTTAACTATATATTTTTAGAAAGCTATCACTAACGTACCATGTTCCAGATAAACGTATTTTGTACCAACCAAGTGATTTGAAGAATCCTATCCCTACCATACTCTGTACGACGAAAACTGACATTTTCCATTCTAGTTCCACGTACTGCATCGAACAACGATCTAGGTAACACTGGTCAACAGACTCAACACCAACTTTTTATATCTTTTGGATAAAATAAGTAAAATGTATTACATAGTAGAGAGGATACAAGATGAAACATCCTCCAAACATAACAAAAGTGAACACACAAAGTCATCTATTTATTATTTCTACACTTTTTCTTTATTTCATGTAACGAAAGCAAATAATTTTATCAGAAATAACATGAACGACGAACCCTACCTCACCACCAACAGCAAGTACAGATCCCTCATCGTCAAAAGTTAGTGCTAGCTGTTGTCCAACATCTTCCAATTGGTTGAGAACTTTCATGTGAACACAATTGCTTTCTGCTGCATCCCATTCAAACCATCTACACAAGAAAACCACTATAATCAATGTAATTTATAAACTAATTCTGTAGAATAATATTGAAGGTTTGAAATGAAAAAAAAACTAACGCAAAAAAAAATAATTTGTAATATATTTCTCATTAATTACATCAGAAAATTATAGTTTCATACTCGATAGGCTTGCCGAGAAATGTAAACTAGATGACAATAATAAGGTTGACTTGGATATAAAAATTATGACACAATAAGTACAGATGCAATAATGTTAATGGTAAAAACTCTGGAGGCCTAAAATAAACGTGGAGGCAAATCATAATAGTTTATGCCTGCTTCAAAATAAAAACTGAATAGCAATACACGAGATTGATAAACACAGCTAATGGTTAAGTGAATATCAATATTTTGAAACCTTGTTGCATTGGCTTAAAATACAATATTGTTAGTCTCTGTCAGAAAAGTAAGTTAAAACAAAGTAAAACAAGTGTATCATTCTTCTTTGAAATTGCCTGCCTGGCCGGCCGAGAATTGAAAAAGAAGTTGCAAAATCTCAGACAAAAAATTAGAATGAGCGGGGAGAATTACCTACAGCTTTTTGGCATTGAACATATAAGTCCTTCTCCCCCAGGGTGGACAGCTATTCTGTAAGGCAGATCAACCCCAGTTCCAAGATTTGCAACCTTTAAACAGAAAACCCTAAAGGCTTAGTGTAGAAATATTAAAGGCCAACGTATTACATTTTACAAAGTTATGATATACTCCCTCCGTTGTAAAATTAGATTTACATTTCTAAAACTACTACTTTTAAGGATTGTTTTATGTTACCAAATGTATGCTTAATACTCCTTCCATTCTACATAAAGAGTCTCATTTGCCCTTTTTTTCCTAGTCAATTTACGAAATCCTAAAATTAAAAATTGATTTTACTTTATTTGATTAGGATAAATGCAATATTCAATATTGGAAACTACTTGAGAACTGAGAAATATACAAAAATGTCATTTTGAAAATATAAATACAGTCCCATCAAAATTTTAATTTTAGAATTTTGCAAATTAACTAATGAAACTCAAATAGGACTTTTTTTGTGAAACTGAAAGAGTATTAGCTAAGAATTCAGTAATGGCTATGTGATGCTAGAAATAAAATTGAAAAAGTAATGGCAAATTAAGGATAGCATGCCACTTATTAAAATGAAAATGTGTCTCTAATTTAGTAACGGAAGGGGTAGATAATAGAATATAAATCTAATCTTAGCAGAGTTACAACTGCATTTAACAAATTCATAGTATATCAGAATTATGAAGAAAAGGAGAGATTGGATTTACAGGCTAATCGGAGAGGGAATTAGAGGTGAAATCGAACTGGGAGACGAGAAAAGAGTTGGGCATGCCGCTGTGGCCTTCACCGCCGCCTCCTTCCAGCGAGAACAACGTGAGTTCCGGCGACGATCGGCGACGGCAACTCGTCGGAGTCGTCTTGAGATGAGTTGGTCTGAGATCGGGTTAAATTAAGTGGGAGCCAAGAAGCTCCGTAAAGAGGCACCCCATAGGTCAATGTGAAGAGAGCCTAGCTCTATACGACTACTCTCGAGCGTTGACAGAATGACAGTGAGGTTTGTTACTCATTGCACATACAAACGGATCGGGCCCGTTTACACTGTTCGATCCATACTCTCTCTGATTAACATTAACCTTTCAAGAAAACAGTCGTCTTTATTGTTTATTTGTCAGTAACATCGTTTTTATCTTCCCTTTACTTTAATTTTATTTTTTATTAACAAAAAATTAATAGAATATGCTACCAATGTGCTTTACACTGTGATTTTATTTCCTTTTTTATGTTTCCTTGTGTTTATCAAATTCCAAACGCCTGATATAGAAAGAGGTCATCCAAAAGTGTTTTTTGCGAATTCATATGTTTTCACCTTATTGATTCCTCTTCAAATAGTGTATTCATCATGGATTCTATGCTTATATATATATATATATATATATAAGGATATATTACAAAGCTTGATAAGTTATACTATTTGAATTCATCGACAGAAAATTACTGCAGAAAACCTTGTTGACTATACACGGTGGTTATTTTTAACTGTTGACATGAGCGATGCTACGGCTTCTCCCACAGTCAAGAACAGAAAATCCGGTCTCATAAAATCACGGGTCTCGCCTGATCGCTTCAATTTTTCCATCACCTCACCGATTGGATTCACTAATACAAGCTGTGAAAGCAAAGAACCAGTTGGAATTAGGACATTAGTAATAGAAGAAAAGTTACTTCTTCTGAAATGAAAATGACTTGCCTCGAGACTTTTCTTCTCTAATACCCTCCTCAAATCCTTAAAGAAGGAGACTCCACTAGTATCAATGGCACTTACAGCTGTAAAGAAATTGATTAGATGAACAAATAGATTGCTAAATGATAAATAAAAAACAAATGTAGTATTAAAATTATGATCACAATTTCTGAAACGAATTTCAATATAGAGGAAATTAAAGATGCTAGATTATTATAACCTTTGAGCTGCAAAATCATCCTTTTTATCATGCTAATTATTAACAGGGTAATTGCATATTTATACTGCGGAACCCAACCCAAATATTGGTGGCACCATTTTACTTGATTTTCTTCTTCTGATGTATGGCTCATCACAGTCCGATGAAAGGATTAGGGGTTCACAAGCAACTTACCAGACAAATCTAACACCACGAATCCAAGTCCAGAATGTTTTTGGCTTTCTTCTGCTTCATAATCCTCAATCCATCGCGAAATCCTTGATAAAAGAATTGTCAGGTCAAAAGACATAATTGTGCAGATTAACACATGAGCTACCTATTCAGAGCAAATTACTAACCTATCTTTGAGATAAGTGATGTTTGCAAAGTTAATTGGAGCTTCAATGCTTAAAATAAGAAATCCAGGGACTCTGACCGCTTCTTTGTACTGGTGAAGGTTTCGGAAAATATGTGAACCGGGTATGTTTCCCAACATCACTACTTTTGGTCTAGTAATTTGCAAGAGGACCTTGAATATGGATATTCCTACCTGATCATCATCAACAACAACATACCAAATATATCATATCACTCTTGACTTGAAAGAATAAAACATTAGAAAATTTTAATACAAATTCAAAAACTCTTCTGAATTCATATTTGTGAAAAAAGTATACTGCAAAAGTTAGGGGAAAAGTAAATAAGGAAGAGAACTTACAGCAATAGCAAGTCCTTCTTGAACTGAGATAAAGATAACACCCAAGAATGCACATAACATCACAAGGAAATCAAACTTGTCGATTTTCCAAATTTCGTATGCTGCAGGGATATCAATAAGGCCAACGACGGCTGTGACTATGATCGCCCCTAATACAACGTTTGGTGTGTACTGGAATAGTGGCATGAGGAAGAGGAGTGTCACCATAACCGTGAACGACATAATTATGTTAGATACTGCAGTTTTTGCGCCCGCGTTGTGATTCACAGCTGATCGAGAGAATGCACCTGCAGTATTTCAAAGTTCCATTAGAGAATTTTGTTATGTCAATGCTTGCATTTGGAAATTAAGGAAATGTGAAAATTGTAATACCGGTTGTAACATAGCAGGAAGTGGAGGAGCCAACGACATTCATCAACCCAATTGCAATCATCTCCTTGTTACCATCTACCTGATAGTTTTTTAGAGCAGCAAAAGTTCTTCCTACAGCAATACCTTCCTGTTTCGAATAATGATTCAATCAAACAAATCACAAGTATGGCCTTTTTTTATATCTTCCCTCCCTGTTATCATACCCTATTACCAGTGCAATGTAATTAAATAATCGATCCAACCCTAAGGTAGCAAAGTACCAGGACATCTGAATTGGAACAAACGGAGGGAATTACATGTACTCAGTCTCAAGATACATTTCTAAACCAACAATTTTAAAGAAGAATTATTTTTTTTCAAAACATATCCCTAACATTTTGGTAGAAATATAGTAATAGTAATGACATAATATTATTTAATCTACCTAGAAGGAAAGTAATGACGTGCTAAGAACTTCATATCACTTTTTATAATCTAAAAATGAAAACGGATGATCAGAAAGAAAAACATATATCTAATTTTGGATTTGGGGGAGTAAAGTTTCAAACACATGTAGAGAAGAGTATTGCAAAAGCATGAAAACTTACGGTGAGGGAAAGAATGCCGGTGATAAGACCAGTTTTCATGACTAGCCCAAGATAGCTTCCATGAAAATGCAGCTGGTTCCACGAAGGAGGGTTTAATCCTTCAACTAACTTTCCAATCTAAAAGGAATTTTTGTTGTCACTTTACATTACATAAATAAACCAACATTATAATTGAGTGACAACGTTGACACAGAAATGGATTGAGGAGAGAGAAAATGTAGAGGCTCCCGAAACTTACCACACTAACGCCATGTTTTTGAGCTTTGAATGCGAAAACAAAGAGGGTAGAGAGGATGACTGATAGAAGAGGGGCTCCGGCAGACACCCAGAATAATTTTGGCTTCTTCATACTCTGCATTATATTACACACGTTAAAAATCTACTCATCATCTTTGGTTATTTCTATGTCCATTTGTTTTTTTGGTCAACCAGTACACTGTTTTGAAACCCAGCCCAGACCGAGGGTAAGATGGCTATTTTTTCAGCTCTTCTGACTATGCTCTCCGTGAGGGGTTTCCCCCTTCCTAGCCAATACTCGAAGGCAAGCGAATCACTACCGTCAGGTTTCTCTAACATAACGCGAAGTCTTACCCAGCGCCTCGCTAAGCGAGTGGTGCTGAGTCTGCCAAGAGCGTCTGCGTTGAGGAGATCTGGGTCTTCTACCTGGTGGTAGATCGGTTGATCGCGGGTAGAATCGGTGGTTCAACCGGTAAAATTGGTTAAATTGATCCGATGAACCAAAATTTTTATTATTTTTTAATATTTTTTTGTACCAAAAAAATTTTAATATTAAAATTAACCATTTTTAATAATATTGTAACTCATTTTTATTATGTTTTAGTTCATACAAGAAGAGATTTTTTAAAATTTATTAATTAATAATAATAATAAATATATATATATATATATATATATTTATGACGTCACTGGTTTAATAACGGTTCAATCACTAGTTGAACCAGTGACCCCATCCATCCGATAATTTATTCGGTTCGATGACCGGTCCGGATCTAAAATATTGGAGTCAACCGAAAAACGAAAAGAATAATATCATTAGAATGAGCTTTCCAGAAAAAAATTATATTCAATCAGTTTCAAAATATAAAGAACATTTATATTTACATTTACATTTTACACACTTTCTCTGTTCTAAATATAAAATTCGTATTGACTTTCTAAAATCAACTTAAAATGTTTTTAAACTCAAAATTAACATAAATTTCTATACATGGATGAATAATCTAATATTATATTATATTGTGCAGTTGAATTTTATTTAACAAAAAATAAAAACACAAGAAAAAAGTTTTTATATATATATAGCCAAGTTGGGTAGCGAGTCTTGTGACCCATATGGTAATAAATATTCTTGACGGGGAGAATAAAATGAAAACAAAGAAAGAATACATACGTATGTATCTTTATGAGAAACAGTACGGGCTATTGATAATGTATCGGATAGAGACGTGTTCAGAAATGCGACAATAACACAGATAATCTGAACAGATTCTCAAAAAATAAAAAAATAAAGTAAATTCAGATTCGCAATAAATACTCCCCAATGAGCTAGATCAGAAAAATTAAAAGGCGGTATTGGAGTAACTTTTTATAAGTAGTAAAAAATAAATTAATCCAACCAAAAAAAAAAAGTTACTAGTAATGTATATGAAAGAATTGATGACATACAACGTGTCTGGTTATGAGGAGGAACACTAGGAAGCAAAATCCCATGAGTATTGTTTGCCACGACCACTGCACATTATTATTAGTATTATTTCATACTCCAGTGATCCAAATGATATTCAAAAACGTTAATTTAAGCGAAACACATGAATCTTCTCATTCGACTAACCTCATTTGTATTGTGGAAAACAGAAGTCATAACCGGAACCAAACCCATTTTCTTGGTGAAATGGGTGATTCCAAGAAGACTTTTAAGCTGCTGAAGAGAAACTATGATAGCAGCTCCCGCCATGAACCCAACAAGTGTAGCCTTTGAAAGAAAGTCGATAATAAATCCAAGCCTACACCAAATTGTAGTAATTAATTAATACCAACATATATATTTATATATATATACCCAACCCAACCCAACCCAACCCAACCCATGTTATATAGTTAATACTCCTCCTCCTAATTAACAATTCAAACAGCTGCAATTAAGGTTAGACTACTACTGTAAACTTGATTAATTGGCACCTCAAGAAGCCTAAAGAAGCTTGGAAGAGACCAGCAAAGAGGGTTGAAGAGAATGCGAGGATGGAGAAACAAAAGAGGGTCGGCAGTAGGAGATACTTGTTGCCTGAGCATTGACCCCATAACCAGAGAAGCAATTGAAACTGGACCCACGGCTAGATCTCTTGAGCTCCCAAGAACAGCATACACAAGTGGAGGAACAAAGCTTGAATCTACAATTCCATATATATATATATATATATATATATATATCAAATAAAATCAACTAATCAGTCAACATTCATTTTATTAAAGTAATTAAAGAGCTCATAGATATATAGCAGAACATGACTTACAGAGACCAACAATGGGAGGTAAATTAGCAAGCTTGGCATAACTTATTCCCTGGAAAAATAAAATAACACACCCAAAAAAAAGAGTATAATTAGTTGATAAATGACGAATTCAAATTCATTAATTATATAATTGATACTACATATGTATATAAAAGAAGTTGAAGTTGAACCTGAGGAATGGCTAAGCTGGCAATGGTGAGGCCAGAAACAATGTCAGATTTGAAGAGCTTGAGATTGTATTCAGGACCCCATTTGAGAATAGGAAATACATACTGAGCGCCAAGTATCCATTTCTTTCCGAGGGTCTGGCCTTTGAACTGGCGAAGAGGATCATCAGGAAAGAAGGTCTCTTTCAGCCTGGTCTTCAGCTTCTGGATGGTGCTCCTATGGGGTGGTGCCTCTACTCTGTGCACCTCCATCCCTATTTCCACACTCATCATGTTGTTGTTGTTATTATAGCTAGTCGTATTTGGTGCCTCCATTCTATGAAGCTAGCTATCTACAATTTATGACTAGTGAAATGAATGTCTATAGATCTTGTGGTATTGAATATATATACGGGTTGATATACACATATATGTATATACTCCACGTGTTCCTTTTCTAATATGAATTTTCTGGTTCCGGCCCGTTCATCGGACCAGGATCCTCTCCATCTCAAGTGAATGAACAATTTTCATTTCATGGTTCATATTTAAAATGTGTTGGAAATGTGATATCAAACTGACAGAAGAGAGAACACACATTTTAAATCTGGACCATGAAATGAAAAATCTCCATTTACTTGAAATGGAGATATCCTAGTCCCCATTCATCCACCACCACATCAAGCCGATGTTTCAAAAAAGACCGCTACAAAACAAACCAGTTCTTGCCCACTAACTAGCTAGGGCAAAAGCACTGAGAGGTGAGAGGGAGAGGGAGAGAGAGAGAGATTTTAGTTCTATATTTTCTGTATAGGAGAAGGATCAGCTAGCCTTATCTGTATGGGTGTGTGTAGAGTATATTCTAAGGATGAATTGAAGGACCCTACTACTCCCTTTGCTAGTTGTTTCGTAGCAGATAAAGATATATTTGACGGACAAAAGTTTCTCTAAATATTAATTATTGGGCAAATGTCAACTTCTTCGTTTTTAACCCACATGTTTGCGAAAAAACAATTAACACCCCTATAAATTTTTAAAATACAATGTTTTTCTCTTTTGCCAATTCCGATCCATTAGTCTCTTGAAATATGGCGTAGTTTGATTGTATAACTGTAACAATATACACCCAATTCCCTCCAAAAATGTATATCTATTTCATTTTCCTCCGTATTCAACAAAATAGAAGATACATAAACAGGTCTCTCACCGTCCAAAAGCAAATCTAATGGTCGAGATCGACTTGGGCATGTACCCGGGCACCACTAGAAGGACTAGCAATCAGTGCAACTCCTACTAGCTAGCGGCCAAAGAAATAACTAAGTACGTTGACTATTACGTGCAGGGCAACCTTGATGTTGTTATTTATTTTCAATGTATGTTATTTTAATTTTAATAGATGATTTTTTAATTTCAATGTATGATATTTCAATGGTTTAGTAATTTTAATAAGTGCTTTGTGCATCTTGAAGGGTCTAAATTATTCTACTATTTTGATGATGACAAAATAAGAATGATCAAATATTTACTCTACGAACTGGTTTTCTATCGTAGAGTGACTTCAGCCTTCACTCAACGATCGTATTGTTCCCTTTAAGCACTTCACTCTACGATAGTAGAGTAACTTCAGGCCTTCACTCAACGATCGTAAAGTTTCTATTGAGCACTTTACTTTACGATAGTAGAGTGACTTAAGTCTTCTCTCAATTATCTTAAAATTCCCATTAAGCACTTCATATTTTTTGGGATGTTGTGTTTTGCTTTAGTGGATACTGTGGTTTTTGTTCTAAAAATTCACTAATAGCCGGCAAGTAACTTGTAACTAGACCTGGCAAAAAGTAATTATATTTGGTTTTAAGTTATATAAAAATGGTTATGGGTCAATTGAAAACCAAAACCATATAACTCACTTAAAATATAGTTAAAATAATTTGAACCCATATAGTTATGGGTTGAAAATAGTTAACCATTTTTCATGTAACCATTTGAACTGTGAATTGGAGGAACAGTTTCATGCTGGATTACTAAGAGCATTCACAACAGTTTTTCTAATCAACTCTCTATCCTCAATTTTGAAGAATACATCAACAAATCATTATCCAACATTTTCTTTATCCTTATTTTAATCCCTATATAAGATTTTACTCCCCAGTATGAGGAAGTCAAAGCATCGTTCTCTATATATACAAAATGACATTTCACACCTTCATTTAAGTGGACAACTCATCAATCATACACATCTTGACATTTTTTTACTATTTCATTTTTAAATTATAAAATTAATATTGACTTATTTTTTAAAAATTAATTTCAAACATATTCAAATTTAAAATTGATATAAATTTATTTAATTTATGTCAATATAATTATAAATATTATAAAAGTACTATTAATTATAAAATTTATTATTTTCAAGATTTAAATGAATCATATTAAATTTAAATTTAAAATATCACAAATTAACTTTTTAAAAGTTAATATTGATCTTATGTACATTTGCAGCTACAATCAATTCAATACTTACTCCATAAGATAATTTAAAATAAAATAAAAATTATTTTACAGTGAAATACAATTGATAAATTATATTCTCTTTTATAAATTATAAGATTATTATTAATTTGATGTTTTGACTGTTGGAACTTTCAAATTTTAACTTTTAAATTTCAAATTTCATTATTTAATGAATCAATATAAGGATTCTGTTGAGTACATAGTGAAAAAATTGAATCCTTATTTTGCAGAATGACTCAATAACACTGCAGAATAAGAATAGAAATAAAGAAACTGATGTGAATGCATTACTAAGCTACGGACGAATATAAATCCCGACTCCTGTCCAAACTCCAAAATGGCAAGCATGCATGTTTGAAAATGATAATTAAATTTATTTTCATACTTCTAAATACTCCCTCCCAGTTTCAAAAAAAATATTATTTATTAACCCCTACAACGGCCCGCGGCTTAACAAATTCATTACCAAATACTGTTGCAGCTTCCTATAAATGTGTTATCAAAAATCGTAATTACTTTTTTTTTTGAAACAGACAGCCTAATACGTTGCACAAAAAGTAATATTGAAAATAATTTTTTTTTATTTTTTATTTATTTTTCAGAAAAAATAAAACGTACGATACCAAAAAGTATGAATTCAATTTAAAATAATAACATCTCAAAAAGTATGAATACAGTTTGAAGTACAATTAATTTTTTTGTTTAGTTTCTAACTCATATCAATTATAAATTTTCTGTACATTGTATAATTATAACTTAATAAATTTAGGAGTATACATGAACACAAAATACATAGAATTAATTTTTTATAAATTAGACTCTTTTTATAAATCATTAGAAGTAAAATATTAGAAATGTGTTGGTAGAAAGAAAAGGTGTAATAGTAGCCGTCGTGGTATCCAAACATATTGTGTAGTATTAAGAAATTCTTAATGTTTTTTAAGAATTTTGTTTTCCAAATAATAAAAAATATTAAAAAAAAACTGAAACCTAAAAGCAGGAAGGAGACTAACGCCACTTTTAGTATAGATATGATTCATTGATTTGGGAACTGAAAAAAAGAGGTTCAAACCAGTAAAAAAAAACTAGTTAATTGGTTTGGATCTGTTTTCTTTTAAAAAATATGGTTCTAAACTTTAACCGACTCAAATGGTTCTAGTTAAGTTCTAAACTTTAACCAACCTAAAAGATTCTAGTTAATTTGATTTGACCCATCAGTTTGTAAATTAAATTGTCAGGTCTACTTGTAACAAGACCACTCAAGTTCGATTAGATATTATGCTCAACTCGGTAGCTTAACGAACCTCAATCAAGTCTTATTTTATACTCGAAAAATCTTGTGAACCAAATTGGAGTAACTTAATACTCGGTTCGGTTCGATTCATTTACACCCTTAAAATAACATTGTATTTTTAAAATTCATGGAGGGTTGATTGTTTATTCACAAACATGCATGTGGGTTAAAAACGAAGAAGTTGACAACTTCGAAGTATATTTTTGTCATTTATCCTTAATTATCCAACGACTAGATGGTGATCCAATCGAGAAGGTTGTATTGGTAATATGCACTCTTTCTGTTATAATATTAAAAACATATTTTTAGTTTTATTTCGTTTTATAACTAAATATATATTTTAAGTAAGAGATTATAATGTGACATAATATTTTATACAAATCATTATTTATACTACTATTGAAATACTATCACTGCATGAGATAGTACAAGCCATTTTTTAAGAAACCAATGCAAATTGGATTTAAACATAAATAAGAATGAATGGGAAATTAATGACGATCTCATTAATTAGGAAATTAATAGTAATAAAAATTGGAATATATGTATGAAAGAATATTCGAGTTCTAGTTGCTCAATCAATTCATTCAAGGACGGTGCACTTTCCTAAGCTGGTTATGAATTTTATGGAAGATGATGAGATAAGTGTTAAATATTGCTCAGAGAGAGAGAGAGTCGGTTACGTTTGAAGAATGAGGTCGGTAATAAACATCACCAATGAGGCAACAATGATCAGTATATGTGCCAACTTTCAACATACTTTTACCCGTAGCTATATCTGCCCACTCTTTATTTTCAATCTGTATTGTATCCGTATGATCTTATCTATATCATTTACTCCACCATATATAATGAAGTTTGTAAATGGACCTTTTTACGCAAAGAAGTAAATTGGAAAGAATAATTAGATCGGAAAAATAAAATAATTAGACTGTTCGCTCGAACAAATTTTGTTTCTTCTACCGGTCTAATTATCATGTCTAATTTATTTGTACGCAAAGACTTATTCTTTGTAAATACTCTCTTCATCCTTTAATATTTGTCGTTTTAGAATTGTGCACAATAATTTAAAAATAATTATACAACATTAAATATAATATTAATCTTCTACAATACCCTTAAATTTTCATAATTATCATACTTATCTCATACTCCTTATCTCTCATCTGTAACATTTTTTTCATGAGTGGTAATTTTGAAGAGATTGTGGTTAATTCTCCTAGATTATATAAAGCGACAAATAATTAAAAAAATAAAATCATCTAAAACGACATATATTAAGGAACGGATGGAGTATTTAACAAACTGCATAGTAATATAACTATTGCGATCAATATAAAACACTTTTTGACTTAAAATATGAAATTAGAGGTATTGAGATAGTTTCTAATTTTTATAATTACATTATATAAAATTAAATCAATTCATGTAAATTTGAAATTTAATAATATCACAAATTCATATCAAAAAATAAATACTACCTCCGTCCCATAATAAGTGCTTTTTTAGCCTTCATATTTTTTTCTAAAATAAGTGATGTGTTAGGACTCCAATACAATTTTAACAATATTTTTTCATATATGCCCTTGTGCAACCAATGGTATTTATTGCGTATTTATTGGGAAGTTAAAAGATTGAAGAAAGAGAAATAGAGACCAAAATGTAATAAAAAAAGTTTCAAACAAAACAAAGAAAGTATATTAAAGGTATTTTTATCATTTTAACTTGTGTATTGGTATGTGTGATTTAAGCTAAAAAAACACTTATTATGGGACGGAGGTAGTATTACTAATTTTATATCCTAGAAAGGACGAAATACTTTCAAATCTTATGAATCTTAAAATGTATAGTAATTAACTTAATTAGACCCTAGAATTACCTTTTGGTTATGTACGTGTTAAATTCTTGCTTTATACTATTTGATGCAGAAGGATCCGAAACTGAAGAAGTCGAAGAGATCGAACTATCAGATCACTTATTAGCGGCTTTGAAATATCACGAATTAGCTGATCATCGCCGAAGAGGTTATTGCTGACTTCGGCTTCTGGCTTTATTAGACTTCAGACTCAAGGCGGCAGAAGGGATCGTGAATGGCTTAGGCGCGTCGTGATCTAGAAGTCTAAAGTCTAAATAATTATTTTCTTTGTTATTTCCTTTTGTTTTATTAAAAGTTTGCTAGGATTTATTCCTTTTTGAGGCAAATCTTTTCCGTATCTTTAGGGAGATTTTGTTAGTTATTTCCGGGTAGCTAAGGCAGATCTATGCATTGGGGATAAAGTTTTGGTAAAGTTATATAAACCCAGCTTATGGGTTAGAATGGGGGACTTTTTGATTTTGATAAAATATTATATACACATTAGAGAGATTTCTCTGTGTTTTGTGGTGAATCTCTTGTTCTTCAATTTGTGAGTTCATCCTATCTTAGCCCGCCGGATAATCACTATCCAGCCCGGCGTCAGTTGGTATCAAAGCTCAAGCATTCTTCTGGGAGTAGACGTTAGTTTCAATGGCTGGTTGTGGTCGGCGAGGACAGGTTCTAACTGAGGAAGTTCCACCCCGTGATCGTAATGTCCAGGACGTGATGATTGAGGAATTACAAAGATAAGTTACAGAGCTAACCCAGCGCCTAGCAGCGCAGACCTTGGGTCGTCATGGACAGGTTCTGGAGGAGGAAGTCCGACACCCAGGTCGCCAGGGGCCGTTTCCGGAGGAGGAAGTCCCGCACTCTTATCCTGACGACTGAATCTTATGATTCTGAGTCCAGTTTCGACAACCCATACCATCATAGGAGGCAGCCGTGGAAGCAACGAGATCGTGGTGTTCGACACAATGATCTGGGTTTTAAGGTAGAGCTGCCAGGAATTTTCTGGTACTCTGCAAACAGAGGGATTCATCGATTGGATGAATGAAGTTGAAAGGATCTTTGAGTACAAAGATGTTTCAGATGGTGCTAAAGTAAAGTTGGTTGCCATCAAATTGAAGGGACGAGCATCCGCCTGGTGGGAGCAGATGAGGCGCTCCCGGGAAAGGCAAGGTAAGTCCAAAATTACCAGATGGGAGAAGATGAAGAAGAAGATGCAGAGTCACTTTCTTCCTTTTGGCTACACCCAATCTTTGTTCAAGAAGGCTACATCTTTTAAGACAAGGCACCAGATTGGTAGATGATTATACCGAGGAGTTCTATCAGTTGATTGCTCGAAATGACTTGTCAGAAACTGGAAGAACAGTTGGTGGCAAGGTATTTGGGAGGGACTGAGACAACAGTTACAAGACGTGCTCAGTGTCCTATTACATATGGACCGTGTCCGAAGCCTATCAAATTAAGGGCTCGGGAAGCAGAGCAACAATAGAATAGGAGGCCGATGCCCAAGAGTAATCCAACTAACAGACCGAGTCAACCTCAGCAGCTTCGTCCTATACCCCAACAACCACAAAGCACTTTCAATTCCAACATTAAGTGCTTCAGATGTGGGGAGCCAGGTCATCAGGCAACAGAGTGTCGAAAGTCTGCTAGTCAGAAAGGAAAGAACCTTTTAATTGAAGAAGAATTACTAGTCGACACCGAAAGAGTTTAATGAACCAGTGTATGACGAGTACGAAGAAGAGGAAGATGTGCTTTATGGGGATGGCCATGAGACTCTAGTGATTTGGAGGAGTCTGTTGAATCCTAAAGAAGAATCCGAAGAGGATTGGTTGAGAATCAACATCTTTCATACAACTTGTACAGTGGCATGATAAGGTCTGCAAAATGATTATCGATAGTGGCAGTTATGAGAATGTTGTGTCCGAAGCAGCCAGTTCGGAAAATTACAGCTAAAAACGGATCGGCATCAGAAGCCATATAAATTGTCATGGTTAAACAAAGGAACAGAGGTAACCGTCAATCAGAAGTGTTTGGTGTCCTTTTTAATTGGAAAGAAATACTTTGATAATGCATGGTGCTATGTAGTGTCCATGGATGCATGTCATTTATTGCTAGGACGACCTTGGCAGTATGACCGAAGAGTCATCTATGATGGTCGAAAGAACACCTATTCCCTCAGTATCAAAGGAAAGAAGGTTATGCTGGCACCGCGAAAGGAGGAGCCCAGTTCAGTTCAGACAACCAGAAACCCCAACCTCTTATCCATGGCGAAATTTCTAACAGAGGTTGAAAGTGAAGTAGTGGTGTATATTTTACTTCCTTGTGAAAGCCATTAGGCCAATGAGCACACCTAAGTATCAGCCGATGTCCAAAAAGCTATTATCTGAGTATGTCGATCTGATGCCTGAAGAGCTTCTCCTAGGATTACCTCCATTGAGGGACATTCAGCACGAGATAGATCTTATACTAGGATCGATTCTACCAAACAGACCAGCATATAGACTCAGTCCCAAGGAGTCTGAAGAGCTACAAAGGCAAGTCGTTGAACTTTTGGAGAAGGGTTACATTCGCGAGAGTATGAGCCCATGCGCAGTATCAACTCTAGTTAGTTTCGAAGAAGGATGGATCATGGAGAATGTGCATTGATAGTAGAGCGATCAACAAGATCATAGTGAAGTATCGATTTCCGATACCTCGACTGGACGACATGCTAGATCAGCTATCAGGTGCCAAAGTGTTTTCAAAGATCGATCTGAAGAGTGGATACCATCAGATAAGAGTTCGACCTGGAGATGAATGGAAGACGACCTTCAAAACTCAACAAGGGTTATACGAGTGGATGGTCACTCCCTTTGGCCTTTCTAATGCCCCTAGCACTTTTATGACATTTATGCACTAAGTGTTACGGTCATTCATGGGAAAGTACGTGGTAGTCTACTTCGATGATATTCTGATATATAGTCCGAACGAAGAACTACACTATGAGCATCTTCGAACCATTTTTGATGCCTTGAGAAAGGAATCTATGTTCATCAATCACAAGAAGAGCTCTTATTTCACAACTTCGGTTACTTTCCTCGGCTTTGTAGTTTCTACCAAAGGAGTTCATGCCGATCAGTCTAAGGTCGATGCCGTTTCAGCATGGCCCACACCAAAGACCATACACGATATCAGAAGCTTTCATGGATTGGCATCCTTCTACAGACGATTCATCAGGGACTTCAGCACATCGATCACTGAATGTCTTAAGGGCAAGTTATTTCAATGGTCCCAGGAAGCCGAAGACAGCTTTCAGCTGGTCAAACAAAAGATGACTGAAGCACCAGTTCTAGCACTTCCCGACTTCGAGAAGGTTTTTGAAGTAAACTGTGATGCATCAGAAATTGGTATTGGCGGTGTCCTAAGTCAAGAAGGTCGGTCAGTGGCTTTCTTCAGTGAAAAGCTGTCAGGATCAAATAAGAATTATTTCACTTATGATCTGGAGTTCTATGCCTTAGTTCAGACACTGAAGCATTGGCGTCACTATTTAATTCAAAGGGAGTTCATCCTTTTCACCGATCATGAGGCTTTAAAATATATCAACGGTTAACATAAGTTGAGCCGAAGACATGCGAAGTGGGTGGCTTACCTACAGGAGTTCACTTTCATTCTAAGACATCAGGCTGGTAACTTAAATCGTGTTGCCGATGTATTAAGCCAAAGAGCATTGCTCCTTCATACTCTGCAAAGCAAAGTTGTCGGGTTTGAAGTCTTCACCGAGATGTATGAAGAAGACCCTTCTTTTGGGAAGATAGTGAACGAAGTCAGAAAAAGGACAACGATCTGACTATGTCTTACATGACGGATATCTGTTTTGGGGGCTTCAGTTATGCATTCCTAATTGTTCGTTTCGGTAGAAGATAGTAAGCGAACTACATAATGAAGGACACTTCGGACGAGATAAAACATTGGCCTTAATAACAGCTGACTATTATTGGCCAAAGGTCTCAAGCGATGTGGCTCAATATGTCAAGGGATGTTATACTTGTCAGAAGTCAAAGGGAGTACTTACGAATACAGGATTGTACACTCCTTTGCCTATACCGAAGAAACCTTGGTGTGGCGTCAGCATGGATTTTGTTTTGGGTCTACCCCGAACCCAAAGAGCAACAGACTAAATCATGGTTGTGGTGGATCGATTTTCTAAAATGGCTCATTTCATCGCTTGTCGAAAGACAATGGATGCAGTTCGAATCAACCATCTTTATCTTTGCGAGATTGTACGTTTGCATGGCGTTCCCGAGTCTATCACCTTGATCGGGACACCAAATTTATGAGCAACTTTGGGAAGAGTCTGTGGGAGAAGCTAGGAATGAAACTAAATTTCAGCAGTGCCTATCATCCCTAAACTGATGGCCAAACCAAAGTAGTAAACAGAAGCTTAGGTACTCTGTTAAGATGTTTGGCTGGGAACAAACCGAAGCAATGGGATTTGGCGCTTCCTTAAGCAGAGTTTGCTTATTATCGTTCGAAGAACCGGACTACTAACATGAGTCCTTTTGAGATCATTTGTGGGCAGAACCCTCCTGGAGTCCTAGATTTGGTTCCGATCCCTCGGATTGGTCGGATACATCCCAAAGCAGAAGAAATAGCAGATCATCTTCGGGGTATCCAAGATCAGGTGTACGAATCTATCTCCAAAAATAATGCTAAATACAAGGATCAAGTCAATCAACATCGGTGCCAAGTTATTTTTGAGGTTGGAGATTTTGTTTGGGCTGTTTTGACCCGAGACCGTTTTCCTATTGGTGAATATAGCAAACTAAAAGAACGAAAAATTGGTCCTTGTGAGGTTCTGCAAAGGATTAATAACAATGCTTATCGGCTACGCCTTCCTAATCATCTGAGGACTTCGGACGTTTTCAACGTCAAACATTTGAGCCTTTGTTTTGATCAGCCGAATGAACCAAATAAGAACTCGAGGACGAGTTCTTTTCAACCCGGGGTGACTGATGCAGGAGGATCCGAGACTGAAGAAGCCGAAGAGATCGAACTATCAGATCACTTATTAGCGGCCTTGAAATATCACGAATTAGCTGATCATCGCCGAAGGGGTTTGTTAGTTCCCAGTAGGCACACAATAGATCTAGAAGGGGGGTTGAATAGATCCTTTGCGTTTTTAAACTCTTTTCCATTTTATTTTGTATTGCTAAGAAGTTAGCACATCACAAATATAAGAATCATTTCAAGCACAGCGGAATAAGTTAAATGTCCCCTTCATTGATATATTGATAAACATTAATACATTGTTCTTGGAGTTAGTTTAGATGTAAGTAGTTAAGACAAACATAACAGTTATAGCAGTTAAGTACATAATGTAAAGACAGAATATAAATGATAGAATGTAAAAGACACAAGGGATTTTAAGTGGTTCAGAGACTCAATCTCCTAATCCACTCTTCTGCACTCTCGTAGGAAATCCACTAAGGAAGGGCAGTACCCTGAATCACTAAGATTCCTTCAAGGCCAGCAGCCTTGGAACTTCAGTTCACTAAGAACTCTTCAAGCCCAGCAGGCTTGGAACTCTTCTAATTCACTAAGAACTCTTTAAGGCCAGCAGCCTTTGAACTCATTTAATCCCTCCGGACAAAGACCCCTCAGGCCCTGACTACTCATTGTTGTAGTTGTTGTTGTTGTTGTTGATTTGCTGCTAAGATTGACTTGAAGCTTTATCATCTCTTGTTCTTAGTAGCTTGGCTTGGTCCTCAGCATTCTGCTTCGAGTCTGGACCTCTTCTTCTCAGGTGCAGCTGATCTTCATTTTGTTCAGCTCATCTTCTTCTGATGTCAGCTGTGCACCATCACCACATAGGGCTGCTAGGGCTTTTCATTGTGGGTCATCTTCTTCTGGTCCTTAACAACCCTTGAACCCTTCTTGATAGATAAGTAGACATGGTTCTGCATCTTTTCCTTTTCAGCTTCTGGTTCTTCATGGTGATCTGTAGAGTGGCTCTTCTAATCTTCTTTATGCTCAGCCACTTTCCTGAATGTTATCTTCTTGGCCTTCTCGGCTCTCAGCTTAGCTGCCATCTTCAATGGCATTCTCATCCTTGTTGAGTGAAGCTTTAATCTGTTAAAGTCCTTCTTCAAATCTGTTTCACTTCCATCTTCGTAGTCTCACTGCCACTGAGACTTGTTCTGTTCAGCTCTGGTGGAACTCGTAGAGTCAACAATGTAGCATTCCAACAACTCAACGATTCTTCAACTCAGCAACAATTTCATCTTTGAAGATTCATCTGTTAAATACCATTCCAGGATCTTTCGTTGGAAAATAGCCGTTGGAAGCTATTTGAATTGCTTCGCAGATCTCGAGTTATTTGGTGCAGACTGCTGATGTGATGTGACAGCTCCTTTTTGACTTTACTGACACAGCAGTCTGGTACTTCACCTACCGCCTCAGAGATGTCACTATTCCGTGTCAGGCTGGAAGTCACCTTTATTTCTCCTTTCTGATTCTTTGATTCGAATCTACAGGAGTTGTCCTTTTGCATCTATGCTCTCAATTAGCAACATTCGGATGTCAGTCTTCATATTGAGACTGTTTCCAGTGCTTCAATATTCAGATGCCCGAACTCTACGATTCTGATGCAGATGTTCTTGGACCTTGATCGTAGTGTGTCTTGTTGAATATTGCTCTTTGACTGGTTGAGACAACACTACGATTCTGAAAAGTGTTCTTTAGATATGCAATGTAGAACACCTCTTCCTTCTCTTGTGCAGTGCTTCAACACTTCTTTTTGCCTTGACTGATCTCAGGAACTGATAGCTTGACTTGTCGTCCTGGCCTCCTTCTAAATAGTAAGACACATCAGATATGTGGCATACCCAGCTTTCTTTCTCCTGGTGATCTCCCGTTCACCTATCAACAATGGTCTGACCCATGCTTAATCACTTCTGTCTTGTTCTTCATAAGCTAGCCAGTATCTCTGTGTAAACTGCATCAGTTCCTGCTTGTTTGGCAAACATTACGATTCTAGTTAATCCCAAGATCGTTGTCTTCTGTTCTCTTGACAGCTACTGCACTTGCTGACTTTCTCTAGTCAGTTACTTTATCTGAAGCCTTCTTCTGATCGGCTTGTGGAAGACTTCATCTCGAATGACTTCACAACTCAACCTGGATGACGATTGAGTTGGTGCTTAGATTTTCCGTTAGCTTGCATACCATTCGTTGAATGCTCTCTGGTTTCCTTCAGGTGGAATGTCTCTTTGCAGCTCAAACTAGAGGCTTCATCATTGGATTCTATAGGAGTGCTCATCTGTTGAGAATCGTGTTGACACTACGATTTTACCTTGGCATTGTGAGCAACCTCTGTAGACGCCTTAGTCCTGCAGACTATGATTTAGCCTTATTTCTGCAAACACTACGACTCCGAGATCAGATCTTGACAAACTACGATTTCTGCCTTCATGCTTGCTGTCCTCGTCTGATCTGGCTCGACTACGATCTCTGCCTCTGATATGATCAGTAGACTCCACTACTTCAAGTGTGATTTACGATTCTTGAGTTATCTTTGGCAGACGCTCGGTCGGCTCATAGACAGGCTATCTCTACGATTCTGAGCATGACTTCCTCAGCAGACTACGGCTCTGAGAAAGTTCTTTCCGACACTACGATTCTTTCTCGTCTTTCCTGGCAAACTACGAAATTCGAGATCTACTATCCTTGCAGACTACGATTCCGCTTTGATAGTTCTCAAGTCTTCCTTGTCCCTCCTGGCAGACTACGATGTTGGTGCAGTGCTCGATGCTCAGACAAGCCTATCTATTACACTTTATAAAATCAATCTAACAAGTTTGATCTTTCTATATTTATAGTCCTTGTACATCATTTCTTTTTAAGGACTTTACAAAGCTGTTTTGTTTATGTAGGATCAACCTAACATATTTGATCATTTCAGTCTAGGTCCTTGTACATATATTCCTATTATCTATTAAAGGACTTTATAGCTTTTATCAATGCAAGCATACTTGCATATTCATTCATTTATATCATAATAAAATTATAAAAAATAGGAATAATATTCTCATGTATATTCCTAACAGGGTTATTGCTGACTTCGGCTTCGGGCTTTATTAGACTTCGGACTCAAGGCGGCAGAAGGGATCGTGAATGGCTTAGGCTGCGAAAAGTATGGCGGCGTGATCCAGAAGTCTAAAGTCTAAATAATTATTTCCTTTTATTTTATTAAAAGTTTGTTAGGATTTATTCCTTTTTGAGGCAAATCTTTTCCGTATCTTTAGAGAGATTTTGTTAGTTATTTTCGGGTAGCTTGGGCAGATCTATGTCTTGGGGATAAAGTTTTGGTAAAGTTATATAAACCCGGCTTGTGAGTTAGAATGGGGAACTTTTTGATTTTGATAAAATATTATATACACATTAGAGAGAATATGATCAATAAAAAATTATAATTTGAAAATGCTTGAGTAATTTATCAAATTTTGAAATTTGCTCATATTTGAATTATTTATATTTCAAGTCAAGTTCAAATCGAACTTTTAATTAAACGAGTACAAATCAAACCTGAACCGTTGGTTCGTTTTACAGCATTAGAGACACCTGTCATCATGCCTATTATCACTTATACATAATGCCTATTATCACTTGGAGGGGACAAAATAAATTTCATAAATCAATTTTAAATACAAGTACACAAATCTTCTTAGTTTAAGGCTTGGTGAAATATTAGAAGTACAAAACTAGTTATTGCTTTGAAATTAATTCATGATTTTGTTTGAATATAGAAAGCAAATTTGGTTTGAGGTTTTGAGCATTTGAGGAATCATTCAAATTGAGTTATGACAAGTAACCAAAATAAGTTTTTAAATTATATCTAAATATTTTTTATTTGAAATTCTTTTTTAGCTTAGATTATGAATATTTATTGCAATTTGTAAACATTATTATGATTAGTTCTCCATCTCCATCATTGGATTTTCTATTATTGGCTTTTTTTTGGGGTGCATTTTGTCACAAATTTACGTCTTTTTTGTATATCTTAAAATCCATGTCAAAATACGAAAAAGAGAAGAAAAAAAATCACAACTCAAATTTGGAAGATAATGATTCGTTTAGTACAACTGTCTAAATAAACCAGACTTGTTTTGTCTAGTTATACCTATCAGTTTGCAGCTGGTGAATACTAATAATTAAAATGACGAGGAAGAAGAAGAAATTAAGAAAGATTTGACATGGTTGTTATCTTCAACTTCATCAATTGGCTGGTTATAATTAACCCAATCAATTTGATCATGGCCCACTCCCACGGAGAAGCATGCATGCATCAGTTCATGATGGATCGTTTCCATTAATTAGCTATTGCAAGTTTTGGCTAATGAAAAAAGATAATTAAATACATATGATTTCAAGTAAAGACCAATCCAGTCGATCCAAAAGCTAGCTTATGCAAATCCGGTCATGAATCCAGAAGAGGTCGGGACCAAACTACTTTATATGTGGAATCTTGATCTGCATCCATCTTCTTTCTCACACAATAAAGGAATAGAAATTAAAGCTACAAATGTTATGGCGCACTATAGAGACTTGCTATCCTAATCTCAGGCAACAGTGATTATGTTTACTTTTTTTAAATATTTTACCATTTTTACAATTGTATTGACTTCAATTAACTTATATCATCGATTTAAATTTAAAAGTATCTCAAATTGACTTTAAGAGTTAAATCGACCTTATATTTGAAACGTATAGAGAGAAAAAAAAATCTACACAAGGAGAGTAATTATAATGTTATCAATCATTTTTTGCCTTTTATTATTTTGTATTTTAATTTCTATTTTTTTAAATTTCTAATATTAATAATTCATATAATGACGGTAAAGACAGAATTGCCCTTAATAAAATGGGTCTGGTCAAAATTTAGGTGGGTTTATTCGGTGAAATTGGGGAAAATGAATAGAATTGACACAAAATGCCACTTTAAGAACTAATTGACGAAAAATAAATTTTTGGAACGATTTTAAAAATAGGTGGCAACTTGGAGAGACGTAATATCATTCAACCATTTTTTTTGTGTTGGCTTAAATCCATCACACAAATGTAAAAATCATCACAAAAGATTTTGTGATGACTTTAATCGTCATAGGGGCCGTCTTGTATACCCCGATCATGAAAGTTTTTCGTGATGGTTTTAACAATCACGAAAATGTGTAGCGTTTTTGTGATGATTAATACAATCACATTTTCATGTAACTCTTTTGTGATGGTTAAAACAATCAAATTAAGCACACAATCTCTTGTTACTGTCAAAGTCATCACAAAATAACACAAGACTTTCAAGATCAAAGGTAAAAACACGAATTTCTTTTTACGGATAATTTATTCCACTCATGTATCAAATGATACTTGTAAGATTCTCTTTCCCCCATTTGCAAACTAAGTAAGAAGTATTATGATCACTACACCAAAGGCCATATCATGCATATAAATTTTTTTAAAACATAAAAAGAAACACGTGTGAGTTGAATTGCTAAACAAATTTAGTCCCACATAAGATCTGGTGATGGCAAGGACAGTCACATATATTTATACTCTATAATGATGTAAAATTAGTCATCATTGAGAGTCTTCATATATATATATTTTTGTGATGGCTTGAAAAATTCGATCACAAAGTTTTTTTTTTTTGTAATTGCAAATAAAAATCATCACAAAAATATATATTTTTTAATGATTGTCATGACCGTCACAAAATATTATTTTGATTATTTTTTACATTAAAATATTGATGATAGCTTAAATACAATCACGTATATCCATGAGTGTTGGCTTAATGCGTCAAAAAAAAGAAAATTTTATTTTTTGTGAAAAATTTAGTGATTTACATGATTATCACAATTATAATATATTGATGGAAAAATTAGTCCATGATTAAGAGTCATCATATACATTATTATTTTGTGATTATTTTGTAATTGCTAAAAAAGTCTATCATAAATTATTATCTTTTGTGATTGTCTTTGGTAGTTGTGAAGTACTAGCTAGTAGTCTATGGATGTACATGTGAGGCTTATGTATCTTTCCAGCTTATAGAAGGATATTGTATCATGAAGAGACTCGTACGTACATAAGGCCTGCAGTTGAGTAAAATTAAAGCTAATAGATTACATAATACATGCATGCGTGTTTCCATCAAGAATTAACAAACGGGAAATTAATTCAGACTCGAAAAGGCTAGCTAGCTTCTTCTATATGCAATGATGGGGTGGGGTGGGGTGGTTAAAATGGAATATTGTCTATCAACAGAGGATTAATATTGAAGAAGAATCATATCAATTATATATAAGTCTAAAAGATGAAAGGCATGGGCCACAAAAATGAAAAAGTGTTTTGTCTTTAGAAGATACCAAGTTTTTGAGAACCATTCTTTTTGCATATAATTGTTGTGGATGGTCCTAAAGTAGAGAGATTTTAATTGGGAGTATACGTACTTGTTTATTATCAAAGACAAGCTATAGCCATATGCTCTTAGCATGGCACAAAAGTGAGGATGGAATGGAAATCGATCGAAAAGGTGGTCCAATATATATTTATATATATGTCAACAGGCCATTCTTTCAAAAGTTAGATATGTAGGAATATATCAAATTAAGAGCTAGCTAGCTCCCCTTTTTTTCTCCTTCAATTGTATATGCATGGATCGGATGTATGCTCAACAGCTGTTTGGGAACAGGAATATGCCCCGGCCCTCACATCTTGCTTTGATCAATCTCTCTACTCCTTACCATAAAAAAAAAAAAAAAAAAAATTAATGTTACATTTCTTGAAAATTACAGCTTAAATTAACATGCATGCATGTACACATGTCAATTTTGGATTATTTCTCTGCTCCGCAACTGATCAACTTAATTTTGTTTGTGTTTGGAAGAAGGGAAAGGAAAGGACACAAATCCTCTTTTTAATCTCTTTCCTTTCTGGTTTGCCAAACACAAATTATGACTTCTTTCTTAATTTAAAATAAAAAATAAGAAATAAAAAAATATTAGAAATTTTTTTGGGCACGGAAATGCAAGATTGCCTAGCCTATATCAAGATTGCCTTTGGTTGCAGGGGCTTCTAATTTAATCTACGTACCAAGATTTATGATTAATTGTTTGTTATGATCGTCGAAATCTCTTAATTAAACTTTGAATGATTAAGTTGGCCAGATTTTCATTTTGTCACCCGGATTGGAGAAACCTACTTACTTAGTGGCTTGGTCATAGAAAAAAGAATGTATGCAATTATTTGTCATCTTTTTAGTTTTTATTTTGTAACTCACCTTATTATTATTATTTTTTTGTAATTTTTCTAGGCCGAACGAAAGTCTTTAATTATTACTTCTCGTCCCAAGATAAAAATCTTCATTACTATTTTAAATATTTTCAAGTTAAATGTCTACTTACTTTAAATAATTTATCAGTAAAAACCTTAGTATTAATTGTCATATTTATATGCTCTATGCATATTTATAGAATACACTAGTCATGACAGAAAATTATGTAATTAAATAAAGATTTAAATATGGATAATTTTGTTTCAATTTTAGACACAAATGCAGAGCACTCTCATTATCACATGAGCCCAGTAGCGTCATTTGGACGGCAAAGTTGGATCCAACAAGGCTTGTAGTTTCACATGAGCCCAGTAGCTCATATAGTTTTCTCACCATTAGCTTTTCCTGTCAGGCCCAACCAATACTACTATTTTCTCTTGTAATAATGTACAGAAGCCCTTAACCCGGCCCTTGGAACAGCTTGAGCAATAAACCCTATACCCTTGAAGCCTAGAATCTTCTACCACCGTCATCTTCAAGGTCGTTCAATTCATAAATAAATAGGGGAAGGGGAACAATCAGTCTTATATCGTTTCGGTAAGAGTAGAAACAGAAACCCTAATTCTATAATTTATAGGAAGAAAATGGCGAAGCGTTTGGTCCCATTACTCAACAGGGTACTGGTGGAGAAAATTGTTCCTCCGTCGAAAACCACCGCTGGAATTCTTCTCCCTGAGAAATCTTCCAAGGTACTGGTAGTTCATTATTAAACTCTTTAGATCTGTTATGATTTTTTTGATCTTTCTTCAAACAATGAGTTTAACTGATGTGATAAAAAGTATAGTTGAACCCTGGGAAAGTGATTATGATTTTTTTTTTATCTTTCTTCTCAAACAATGAGTTTAATTGATGCGATAAAAATTATAGTTGAACTCTGCAAAAGTGGTAGCGGTGGGACCAGGGAGCCGTGATAAAGCCGGAAATGTGATACCTGTAGTTGTCAAGGAAGGAGACACCGTTCTCTTGCCTGAATATGGTGGTACCCAAGTCAAGCTCGGTGATAAAGAGTATGTTTGGTTGCCCCATTTATCTCTCTGTATGTTTGTATAGGTATCAACTAGCAAGGGACATTTCCCTTTTTGTTATGAATGAAATATTTCCTTCATTTCACATAAGAAAATACATTAAATGAAAAACATGGCATTATAATTCTGGACAGCAACTTTATTGTTTAAGTGGATAATTTTATGTTGTTTCTATGCACTTGAACAATTGCCAATTAGGGTTTTATTAATTCTTTTTTTGGGGCATGGTGGATGTGATGCAGGTATCATTTATTCAGGGATGATGACATTTTGGGTACCCTCCACGAGTGACAATGATTGATTGTAGTTTCTCAAGTTGCATTGAGTGATAATGATCAATGGAGGTTTCTACTTTTAATTGAGCTAGATCAATTGAGGTTTCTTTAGAGTGCTTTTGGTTGAGTTGTGAGATTAACTTTTTCAGTGTATTATCAGATTATGACGGTATTGTTGCCTATTATGTTGGTCAAATTGAGTAATGAAGAACGTATCTTTACTTATCCTTTGTGTTGGCTTGTTCTCTTATTTTGATTCCTTTATGAAGTTGAACTTCTTTCTCGGAACCAAGTATAGCCAAAACATTGAATTCATTTGGAACAGGCAAAATAATAACTTAAAACCATTGAGATGGTGAAGTTATTCATTTAGCAGATGCTTGTTATGGGTTGTTAGCTAACTAAGTCTCAACTCCTATGCTTTTTATGAGCTATCTGGAAAAATTTATTAGGTAATTGATTGGTTACACTATTAACAATTTGGTTAACATTGTTCTTGAAATCCTTAGGTGGTGATGTTATTCCTTCATTTTTTGGTTGGTAATAGGTTATCATATAGATTTTGTCAAGCTTGTGATGTTATCATGAAGTTGATTTAGCATGCGACGAAAATAATGTGACATACAGAGATCTAGTAAACTGATAAACTTTATTAGTAAGCTAAAACATGTTAGCAGATGCACCGGAGAGGACTGTGTTTTGTTAATTTGATATTGTGTCCGACAACTGGCTGGCAGAAAAACTACATTCTCAGTTGTTACGATAAAATGTTTCATAGTATAACCAGTGCGTGATGAACCTACGGATCCTTACCTTTATAACCTTTAAAAGGTGGTTATCCAGGATCATGATTTGGGAAGCAAGGGAACATATGTATACTTGTATGGAATCCCGAAATAGGGGAGGATGTTGAATGATACTTATCCACCTCTTTTTTTGCCTTCCTACCCAGTTTACAGAGCTCCTTATCCCTGTTTCTTATCTTGCCTTGAGTGTAAAATTGAAGATCTATACTGAATATATTTTTTTAAAGATCTTAGTAAGATTAATGGAACTCTATATTTGAAATATGCTGATTAGTATCTTTTTCTGTGTTTTACAATACAATTGAAGTAGCCTGCCTAAGGTGTATAATGGGATTTGTTTGTTCTTCTCATAAATAAAGTGGCTCACCATCTGCTTGATTCAGCATGCATCATTGTTCATGGATTACATAAAATAAGTTAAAACCAAAATTATATTATCTATATTTAATATGGGTTATGTGATTTGAATTTAAATGGTTATGGGTCGAATACAGGTCCACTTATTTTTCAAATTATAGTTTCAATAAAATCTTAATTTCTGTTATACTAAAAGAGTTTTATTTTAATTTTTTAGACTTAAGTTTGAAACTAAAAATTTTAATTGATGTGATTAATTTGAGTATTAAAAACATTCATTTTGTGATTATAAGCACTTTCAAAAAAAAATTACATTAATAATTATTATGTTAATTAAAATTAATGAAATTATTGAGAATTACAATAATCAGTAAATATTATTTTTTTTGGAGTGTATATATAATTAGTAAAAAAAAAATTTGGGTGGGGGTGAGGGTGAGGGGGGTGAGGGTGGGGCGGAGGGCGTGGAGGTATATACATAATCAATAAATGATTTTTTTTTTTTTTTTTGGGGGGGGGGGGGGGGGGGGGGGGGGGGGGGTGGGTCAAATCTAGTTAAATTAGATCCAACCCATATTTGTAATAATAATATGGGTCTAAAACCAAACCAATTCATCGCTTAAAAACTAGTTAACCAATTTAATAGATCCAAGTGGTTTTGGTTAACTATATGATTTTCAACTTAAATTGTCAGGTCTAATAGCAACATGAGTATTAGATAATTTCTTTTTAGTTATAGGTTGGATATGAATTTGTACTACTAGCTACAAACTTGCTTTGTAATTATAGTCTATATGAAACTGAATTACAGTTTTAGATTTCTGTTTAGACACCAGAAATTGTTTTATGGAAATTCCATTTCATCAAGAAACTAAATATATATGAAAACACATGCAAATATTCAGTCGGGATGTAAAGAAGATTGGAAACGGACGCACGTCCCAGCTCACCATAAGTCAAATATAAAGTGATGAATTAGCATATTCAAATGAATGGTGCAGGTATACTAATTTTAGATTGCTATGTGGATCACAAGATGTTGACGCTCCAATGCTAAGCTGCAAATTCCTACTATCAAACCTAAGAAAGATGTTGACGCTCCAATCCCAATTCTAATTATAATTCCGCAGGGGTTTATGCCATCTATACCTGTCCACCTATCACATAGATTAAACCATAGCCCAGAGGGAGGGGTGGACGGACGGACTGGACTATGTAGGGCATCCATGCCCTTACTTTGTATGCTTCTAGTTGCTCCGCCCCTTCTCATTTGCACGTCAGGGTTCACATGTCATTGCTTAGCAATGTTGAGCGATACCAAGTTGAGTGATCCTCCCTCCCCCATCGGCCAAGAGCATCGATGACTCGTTTCATACTTTGTTTACTAAGAAGTTATTTATTAGTAATAACTCAAGCGTGCATGTCCTATTGAACATGGAAAAAATAGTAGATAGTAGATAGTAGATGCTATGCTCTACTGTTGAGGCATGGTTGTATATGCATGTACGTGTAGCGTCATTATTGCCATAAAAGGAGAGTTAAGAAATGAGGAGGAAAACGAACCAGACAGTCAGAGTGATTGACTCATTGGTTGTTCGGACTTGGACTGAGGTGGTGCTGTTGGTCAGCTGCTGCATCCCCATTCCATCGTCCTATTTGCGGGACAAACCAAGCCATTAATTAGAGTGTACTGTCAAAGACCAAACGTTATCTCCTTTAGGGGCTCACTCCCCCCTAAATATACTAAATTTTAACCCCTTGCAACTCCTCTTCTTAATTCCCCTTAGATTCTTTCCTACCTAGATCATACGGTCGGCTCTCTCTCGATCATCTCCATCTCTCTCTCTCTCTCTCTCTTGCAGCTAGCTAGAATGCAGGCCAGACATGCAGTGATGAGAAAAACGCCAGTAAATATATTTCAGTAACAGATAGCAAGCTACCATATGCCATCTCCCAATAAATGAACCCCCACAACCCCCCTCCGCCACCCCCCACCCCCACAGCCCCCCCCCCCTCCTCTCTCTCTCTCTCTCTCATCATGTTATTATTATGGAATATCTTAAAAGTCAAGTTTGTTGGAGTACCAGTATGTTTTGAAACAACCACCATTCGCACTCCTATTACATGCGTTCCATCTGCCATTAGACTTTATCAAATTCATGATTATCAGAACTAATAATAATCCACACATTTCCTTATAGAAATTCACGAATTCTTATTTATTGAAACACCAATAACTACCCTTTTCAATTCCATGGTCGGTAAAGTTGCTACTACTTTTTGCCTTCCTTTCTTATGTCAACTCATCTCTTTTCCTCTACTCTAGTTGTATACTACAATAAATAGATTCATTAATACGAGTTCAGAGCTTGCAGCTATTGCTTCATCTTAATTTTGTAGAAAAGAGTACGTACGTTCATATTGAAGCTGGAGGACTATATATATATCACGTTGAAGGTTCCTCTATAATTATATACAGGAAAAACCCTTATTCGTTAGAAAATGCATTGGGAAAGTAACAAAAATTTATTGATTCATTCATTCAGTAGTTGAGAGGAAGTCATGCATGCACATTTTTGTTTTTTCTTCTATAACTTTATTCATGATAATTTGATAGACTTAATATATATATATATATATATATATATATATATAGTAATGAACAACCCTAATACATACACCTGAAAAGCACATGTATGTATATAGGGTATCCTCCAATATTATATGTAGATGATCAACATCAAACTCTTTCGCATCCATTTCCCATCCAGCAAACAATCATCAGAGCCTCTAGCTCTTTCTTCCACGCCCTCATGGTATAAGAAGTGATTAATGATGAATTTCAATTTCAGAAAACATAGTGCACTGCATTTCTAGGCACATCCATCTCTTCCCCAACCAACATAACTAAATGTTGGAGTACAAAAGTAACAAGAGTCAATTTCCAGAAACAAACACCACCGCCCGCCATGAAAATAACCAAACTGCTGACCAATTCAATTTCATCATTTCTTTAGAGGAAGAAACTCAAAAAATTGAAATGGAGTAAACTTGTTACTTTGGTTTGTCACGGCCCTGCCCTTCTGAATCATTCTTTGCTATTTCGATCGTCTGATGATCATGATCACCATCACCCATCGAAAGCGGGAAGAGCTCAAGTGTTTGATATTCTCTTTCATCCTCTGGGTTCTCGGCACTAGTATCCCTGTTGGGTTCCAATAGTATGTCGAGATTTGGAGCCTTAGTTGTTGTAGGAGGAGGATGAGGAGAAGAAAACTCCATCATCTGTTTCATTGCATGCTTTGCAGTTGTGCTGCAGCTGGTGCTAATTTTCCGTTGAAATTCTGCCACCTCATATTGATTTCTTTCTTCTTTTTTACTTTTTGCAACGGCTACTGCTGTAGGCATTGATACCGACTCCTAAATTACACATTGGTAAAAGACACAGTAATCAATCCAAGAAATTCTAACAACAGCTAGCCCCAACAGAAACTAAAGAGTGCAGCTTTTCAACCTCTAATTCTTCATTGTTTCCATCATATATACCAAAAAAGCTTTTCTGGCAATTTGCATGTACTCTACCATTACACTTTTTAATCTTCTTTTGGTTAACTAAGTTGAAATAGGGTGGTAATTAATCCTACATGAACAAAAGAAAAAGATACCTCTGAAATTGTACTGCAGTTTGAAGGGGTCACCCTGTTCTTTGTCTGTCCAACTTCAAAACCTGTCCTGCTACACCCTGTTGTGACATATAGAAAAACAAAATATGTCCAACTTTATCGTACGCTCAAAACAAGAAAACACAAAGCAACAAATTAAATTAAATTAACCAAGTCCAAAATTCTCTCTCTCTCTCTAGTGGTGCATTCCTTCTCTTGAACTTATTAACCTGATAATTTTCTTTGTAAGCTTTCAATATTAACGCGGAGTGGATGTTCTGTTAATGATGAAGAATTAATTAGCAGTTGTTGTTGACGACGACGTTTCTGCCTCTCTCTGGCTTTGTGGTTCTGAAACCAGTAGAACACATTCTTGCCTTCAATCTTACCAAACCGACGGAGCTTTAGAGCAATTTGTTGGATTTGGTTGGGTGACGGTGTCCTTGTTCCACTTCGATAAATTTCCTCCAAACCATATAACTGCTCTGGAGTTGGATTCCACCGTGAACTTGCTACCACTCCTACTTCTTCTATCTTGTTACTACTTCCTCTCTTGTTTTGTTGCTGCTCATCAGTTGCACTACCTGCGTACATTCAGTTGCACATAATGTCAAACAAACAAAAACACACATTCATGCAAGTGTATATTTATTAATTTATATAAAGAAAAATATTACTTGCAGAAAGATCCGTGTTGCGGATGTGATCACGATAGGGAGTAGTTGGCATTGCAGAAGAATCTATCCTATTATTGAGATTGGCAAATGCTTGAGATGTTGGCATAAGAGGCTCAACTTTCCTATTTTTTGGTAAATCATACTCTTTGCCATCACCATAATCCACCCTCCACATTGTTGGCAACCGAACAAACAAATTAACCCAACCTCTCTCTCTCTCTCTCTCTCTGTTTGTCTGTGTTTGTTTGCGTAGAGAATAAAGCTGAGGAGGGAATTAAGTAGGTGAAACAGTTAGAGTAATTAAGTTGAAGTAATGTATGTACAAAAGTAAATGAGTCGCTAGCTCGTACTAATATATATATATAGGCTACAAAATTGATGCGTGCATGCAAAGCTTTTAATTACTAGTAGATAGTGAGAATGCAAAGATGAATGGTACTCCTATATATTGATCCCACTATATATGTTGTGTGTATGTAATTAAATATTTTATATATATATATATATATAATGAATAATTTAATTAATGCTATCTAGCTAGATCTCTTGTATCTAGGTAGGACAGAGTAGAAGTGGTTCCTACATCCCAAGGTAGAGCTGCGCCTAAGTTTGCAGAGATGGAGACTGAACAAGCAAGCAAAGAGAGAGCTAGCTAATTTAGCAACAGAAGAAAATAAAAAGAAAAAAGAAAAAAAGACGGATTGCTAGCTAGCTAGATATTGCAATGAAGGCAAAGGAGAAGTAGTAGTTAGTGAAGGTTTTGGTTTCAAAAAGAAGCAGGGAGGGTTGACCTGGCTAATAATAATAATAATATATGCATTAGGTACATTCTCAGAATATGAGAGAGAGAGAGAGGGAGAGGCAGCAAGGACAAAGCCAAAAAGAGGAGGAAGAGGGAGGAGTGAAATTCTGGTAGATATTGGAAGGCGGGGACTAAAAGCGACGTGACAATGATGAGAAGACAGTCACACCCCTACATACGGACCAGAATCTTTTTCATTTCAAATGAAATGAAAAGTTTTCATTCTTTGTATATTTTCTATCATCATATCTTTCTCCTATGAGTATGATATTATATTTTAATATATTTTAAATCAGGATCATAAAATAAAATATAGAGAGAATCTTAATTCCATTTCACACCAAAGTGCACCCTTTTCCATTTATTGTTTTGTTCGGGACCCGTCTCGTGCCTTTCACAATTTCTTCTCATTCCAAACTGCCCCCCCTCTCTCTCTCTCTATATATATATATATATATATATGTATGTATAACGTTTTTACATTTTTTTCCCTCTCGGTAGAGGTAAACGATCCTCACTAATTTCATCCCATAGGCCATTAGCATGTGTCCCTTTTAATGCATAGGCCTTCAAGTTCATCAGGACAGACAGTAACGGAATGATTTAAATAGACAGTCCTAGTGTTTGATGTTTTTGTACATAGAGATAGAGAGAGCCATTTTCAATATTCTTCAGATCATTATTGTTGAGTTATATTGTCCAATTTACAGGGAACACTCCATCTCCATCAATCAATTCATCCGAGAGCTTGAATCATAGCTCAATTATTCACTTCTACATGAGATTTGAGCCAATTACTTGTCTGTCTGTCTGTCTGAATACAACCAGCAGCAAAATGTACCAACCTTTCTCTTGTCCCTGCTACCTCAACGTTAGCCCTTCTATGTCTTCTTCACCAGTTGAGCTAAATTCTTTTAATTTTAATCAATACAAAGATGAATATTGTAAACTATTTAAAAAAGTATTATTCATTGTAAATTTTATTATTTCATAATTTTTATTAAATTGTCTCAATTTTAAATTTAAAAATATCTCAAATTGACATTCAAAAATTAATAATAATCGTATAATTTAGAACGGACATATTATTAGTTAGCACCCAGAAAGACACGATTGCTCTGTGCCGTCATTGCATGATACGTTCAGTAGCACATTCGTACAACACGATATCACATTTTGTAGGATTAGCCTCCATATATATATATATATATTGTCAAAACATGATTATACCTTCAATCATGCCACTTAAATACAGTAACATTTTTTTTAAGGAATTTACCTGTGGCTTCGGTTAGAGACCAGCCACTGATCATCAATTTCCGGTAAAAATTATTTCCAATTATCCCGTACAGATAATTAATGAGCCAAAAACAAGGTTTGGAGTAATAAACAAATCTTCAGTTCTTACAACTGGAAATATTTCTCCCCCGTCTAAGATCATTGTTCATTAAGAAATAAGTATTGTGCTAACCACTTTTAATCACATAAATACCATGGTACTACTATACACTTACAATCACATAAATAATTAAATAAGTTTATGGGAAACCTGCTGCGTTAAACCATTGAGCAGTAACAGCTAATGGTAAATCTGGAAGAGCAATGAACTGTTGATTCCATGGGAGAGAAATGCAGACATTTCGACAAATTGATTAGTACGGATTTGTCATTACTCTAGAAGCTTATTACAGCTACAAACACCAATAGCTGCAGCAAGATGCCAAGCAGCATGAAGGAATGGAGTTTGTGGGAAAGCATCATCTGCAATGAAAAGCGCACCACCAAGCAGTGATGACATCTTATGCACATTGTGTGCCATCTTGAGTTCTGGATCTTTGAGGGCTCTTCTAGCAAATGCAACCTGAAAGGAAAATCACAAATGATTTTAATGGATGCCACCACGAACCTTATAAGCTACAAGTGACACTAATATATATCATCAGGACTGGAAGCTAATAACTAGAAAATACGGCTGATGCAGAAACAAATAGATGACATGGATAGGATTTAAGTGCACCTAGTGACATGAAGACAACACAGAATACCATGCATATCGACTTTCAGGCTTTTTGTTGCTGTAACGTAATCAAAAGCCAATGCACACAAATTTTCAATTATCATACTATTTTTGCCATGCTTATATTGCAGCAAACTAGCCAAATTTATAGGAAGAGAGTCCCCCAAGACAGGTGAGCTGTGTTACTCGGACTCGGGTGCGAGTGTCGAGTGCGGGTACGAATCTAGGTGTCGGATACGTGAAGTCAAAAAATAGAGGATACGCGGATATGAATCCAAATTTGGACACGGGTGCGGGGATACGGTATGTTATGAATTTTTAACAATAATGTTTATACTGTCCAAATTCATATAGACATACATTTATCATGAAACTTCAGGGATTAAAGTGCAAAAATATAAAGAAACAGGGGCAGAACTAAAACTACTGAAACTTTAGAGGCTAAAATATAAGAAAACAAAACTACAGGGACTGATATGTAATTTTCCAAGGGCTATTTTGAACTTTCAGAAAACCTGGAGGACTAAATTAAAAAATTATAAAAACTATAGGTTACTCAACTATAATTTTTCAGGGATATATCGAGCTCTGATCTCGTTGAAGAAGAAAAAGGCTCAGATACTCGTTCTCTTTGGAGAAGAAGAAGAAAAAGGCAACGATTGTAAGTTTCTCACTTCTTTTTCTTCGGTCTTTCCTCTTTCTTCTTCCTCCTCCTTCCTCGTCTCTTCTTATTCTCCTCCGATGAATCACCTGTCATATCCGGATTTTGTGGCCGAATCCCGTACGGATCCCGCACCCGTACCGGTGTCGTGTCAACACGGGTACTCCGCCAAAAAATGGCGAGTCCGAGTAACACAGCAGGTGAGCAACGCCATTAAATAAGTTTCTAATGCGAAGCTCAAATTCCTAGATTTGCCTCGCGTCACTACCAAATCTGAAACAAAAGGGCCTCAACATATTTAACACATGCCAGATTGCAACTGTATTCAGCATATTGAAACAAACTGGGACTAGCATTGATATGCAGAACAAAATTATAGTTATTATTGTGGTTACATAGCCAAATCTGAAACAAAAGGGCCTCGACATATTTACCACATGCCAAACTGCAACTGTATACAACATAATGAAACAAACTGGGGCTAGCATTGACATACAGAACAAAATTATTGTGGTTACATAGCAGCAAATATGAATCATATGATTCAGGTTGGATTTAGAGGCATAAATGTTGGAGATAAATTGAGCCCATAACACAGTTGGAAACAAATAGAATTTGAACTAATACTAATAAATCCAGTTAGGAGATAAATTTTCTTTTGCAGCAATCAATCATGAAATGGCCAAGGCGCAAGCAACAGATAGATAACTACTACGATGAGTGCAATTTCTAAAGAATAATAGATATTAATATTTTCTCACGAGAAGCACTCAGACATGCACACACTCTAACTGGATAACTTCAAAAGTATTTCCTCAGTTCTATGCTATTAGTGGGTGAACCTCCAGGTCACTTGTATTCTCAAAATGATGATAGCAAACCACGTGGATAAAATAATTGCACATTGTGTTATGGAATATCTTTAATGAATTTAATAAACAAATATAGGAGTTCTAAGTGAAACTCTTCCTAGACTATCATTTTTACAGACATAATAGCAGATCCATGAAAACCAGAAAAATAAAGCGGTGAATTTAACCTCAATTCACTCGATAAATGTCAAGGAAAAGATGCAAATGTATACCTCCATCATCCCAGTGTGAACAGCTGAAACCATCAGAGGCTGGATTGGTAGAATCAAAGCAGATGCTGCCATCAACAAATTTGAGTTTTCATCCCGGATTGCCCTAGACAGACACTGCAAAAAGATCTTCAGTTAGTTTACCCATGAAAGAGCCAACAGAAAATCTTTGACTGAAATGTAAACAAATGCTACAGTTTATTTCTTTTCTTTTTTGATAGGTAAATGCCACAGTTTATTTCAATATCTACAAAGGAATATTTGTGACACTAATGAAGTAACAAGAAAGCTATCAGAATAGCCAATAGAATGAACTGTTCACCTTACGTTACTGATGCATTACAAAAACTAACTAATAGCTCTTGACTACCACAACAACTTGTGGGCTAACACAGTAGAGCTAAAAGTAAAGAATATAACAAAACTTGATTAGTTTCAAGTTTTAAAACGTAATTGATACATGAAATGAAAAACCACTCCATACAAGACTACGTTTTATATATGAATTAATAGCCAAAATAACAAATACATAAAAAAGAAAAAAGAAAAAAAAGGGAGACTTTTGATTGCAACACAAACACACATTAATCTCCCTCTCCCAGAGGAATCCTCTTGAACTCTACTTGTGCAAAATCAACACTGCAAGACAAACACACACTAATCTCCATCTCAATAGCAACCTGTCCTACAGTCCCACAGGAATGCTCTTGAACTCTTCTTGTGCAAAATCAACACTATTAGACATAAATAAGGATTTTTATAGCTATTCTGAAAATCCAACGGATATACATTAGCCTAGCCCATTGTCCTTGAGCAGGTCAACAATACATATACATCTAACAACAAGGTCTAATTGGTTCTAAATTAAGAAATCAACGAAGCTAGAATAAGACCCACGAGATGAGCTAATACTCAACTCGACAAAACCTTTTCTCCCAAGTAAGATGAGCAAATGGTAACCAATAGTCTAATTTTGACAACCCAAACATTTCTTGTCAGATTCAGCAAAAAGGCAACAACATTTTACATTACCAATTCAATCAAAGTATCATCAGCAACGAGTTGAAAGTAGAATTTTCAAACAACATAGGGCTGAATGGTAACTGGTAAGCAATCCATAGAGTAAGCAAGAATGGTTAGATAATTCACTTAAGGAGCCATACCAATGCCATTAATAATTATACATGCAAATTACTTGTATAAAACATATAGTTGTGTCACAATTTTGAATGTATCTATAGATGTATGTATGCGCTGTGTGCATTTGTGTATCATATGTACAGTTATGACAGATGCATACACAAACGCACACAACACATACATACATCTATAATATACATTCAAAATTGGGACACAACTATATGTTTTATACAAGTAATTTGCATGAATAACATTGGTGTGGCTCCTTAGTGAATTATCATATATATCTACACACACACACACACACACACACTCTTATGATGTGGCTGTGACGAATTTACTCATATCCATGGACATCTGTAATAATGCACTTCATATATAATTTAACTTCCAAATTCTAAGTTGCAACTGGATTATAACTTACAACCGTAGCTGTAGCTATCATAGTATAGTCAGCCCATCTCAGATATTTTCTCAATCTGCCTCTTGAAACATGGTATAAGCTTGATGCAACTCCTACTCCAATTAATGAATTAGCATAAAGCTTACAGTTGAGATTCTTTCTGCATCATAGTAAAAACAGTAGTAAGGAAAAAAGACATACAATTAATATTACTGATATAATGCAATTCATGCCTTGGGGTCCTGATTCCAAGAGCAACAAAAGGAAGTGATGTAAGCACATTAGCAATCGTTTCTGCAAGATTCCTATCACCTAAAAGCACGGGTGAAACAATAGTTAGCACACATTTATAGTTTTTATAAGAGGGAAAAAAGTGTCAGCCACCTTTAACATATCAGCTAAAAGAATTACTCAATATTACCATGCAAAGAACACCTGATCGGCCTAAGACATGAAGGCCTTTGCTGCCATACTCTCCTGAGGAAACAAGTAAACTAGACATTACTGAGGCTCGAGCACAATTCATTTAATGTAGGTGCGAAAAAATTGTGAACTTAAAATTGGAATTTCAGCAAAGACCAAGTTAATAAATTTGAATAAACACTTTGAACCTTACAGTCTGAATACACAAATTACAATGTTAACAGTATACAAACACACACACACATATACATGTATATATTAGTTATGAAGCATATGTTAATATGAAAGAATTTTTTTACTCACTGCACTATTAATAGCTGACTAGCTCCAACAGCTGAACTTTCACACCTTGACTGATGGAAGTCCCCATGTTGCTTTATCTCTTCCAAAGCAAATGGCGAATGAGGCACCAGATGAACTCCATGCACACCCTCTAGAGCTTTACTTGCATACAGAGCACTCTGGTGACTCATAAGCTAATCGACAATCAGTCGAATTAGACTGATTGCCAGCGAGACCATGTGGATCTCAGTATGGAGAAGGGTGGATGCAGCAAGAAATCCTGCTTAAGCTATAGCATATCATAAGAATTAATGGAATTGAATGTATGCACTACACATTACTCTTGAAGAACACTAGGCTTGTAATATGAATAAGATTTCCTTTCAATGGTTTCTCAAACTAGGCCATTCTCATTAGGGCTGCACATTTGTTTAGTTCCACATGTAACCCTGAGAATTGACATATAATCTTGGTATGTGAATTCTGGTTTTCTGGAATCGGGCCAATTGAATTTCTGATTGGTTATTAGCTCCATTCTTAAATACTATAGTTGTATATTTACTTATGAACTTATAAATGATAACACTTAAAGACGAATAGCAGTCAAAATGTCTTGAAACCCCTGGAAAATTAATTGTTTTTGAACCAGATCATACACTCTCACCCTCAATATACTCAACCAGCCTAAATCATTAGTCAAACCCAAAATCAGACAGTAAAAGATCTACATGTTTCTGGCATCAATCTGTACAATTCTAAACAACCCCACTTACATATCACTGTTCTCACAAGACTTTGAGTCACTAAGGGAAGCTCATAATTCTTTGACCAAACCATACTAACCAGCATCACAAATTTCCATCAGTACCACCCGATTTTAGGACCAACTAACCCAGCTACCGAAACCTCCCAAAATTGCATTTTTCCCATTTTGTTTTGAATTCGATAACAAACACAAAATAAAAGATTCGTTGGCTCATCTTCAGTTACAAGCAAAAACAACAACATCGTTGAAAATGAAAATTCAACAAAATCATTAATTAGCACAGTTCATTAAGAAATCAGGTACAAGAGATCTAGAGAGAGATAGAACCTGGAAATGTGCTTGAACAGGGGAACAGAAAAGGTGGTGAATTGAGTGAAGTAGGAAAGAGCAGCCACAAAAATATAGAGAAACAGTATTGAAATTTGAGGAGATAGGAGAAATAGGACACCTCGTATCTATTACTGTGATATTGTGATATGAGAGAGAGAGAGAGAGAGTCTGCGTGTCATTTCCGTAAACCGGCGTATGTGTTTTGTTTTAATTGGACCCCTTTATTCATTCATTCAGACTGGACCAGCCCTGGATTTGTTTATTGATTCATAAAGCCCGAAATTGATTATTCCTTACTCTCCGTCTTTGGGCCAAGCCCAGTCCAAAAGAAGAAATTAAGTCGAGTTATACAACTGGATTTTGGAGTATCAGGATCCAATGTTTTGCATTTTGAGCCTATCGACCGTCCTCCAGCAACAGCAATACAATTTTATTAAGTAAATAAAAATTTTAAAAATTTATTACTTCTTATATATGGTAATTCTAAAATTAACTAATACTCCGTAGCTAGATGATTTAATAGTTATGAGTAAAGATGTAAACGAATCGAGTCGAAACGAACAGAGAGCTACTCGGATTCAACTCGAAATGATAAATTCGTACTCGAATTCGAATTGTATTTGAAAAATCCTACTCAAATTCAACTAGATTCGAATATTTACTACTCGAATTCGATCCGACTCAGCTCGAATTATAATCAAACTACTCGCGAGCTTCAAATTCAAGCTCGAATTCGAGTCTCTATATAATAACTAGTTTTATAATAAATATAATTATAAATTGAATTTGTTATTTTACTTAAAAATGAGAAAATATATTTATTATTACACTTTATAAATATAAAATCATAATTAAAATTAAAAAATAATAATAATAATTAATTATTCTAATTTGATTTAAATTTGTATATATTATAAGAGAATGTATCGAGTATCTAATCGAATTTGTATCAATCGAGCATATATCGAATCACACTTAAGAATTCGAGTAGTTTGAATATTAAACGAGTTGAGTATAACCTTGCTCAGATTCTACTCATATTTTTATTCGAACTATTTTTAATGCTCAGATTTGGATCATATTATTAACGAATCCGAGTCTCGCTCGTATTTTTTCGAGTCGAACCCGAATCGAGCTCGAACCGTTTGGCTCTTTTAGAGCCTTAGTTATGAGAGTGAATTTTCAACATATAATTGTCCCCGTGATTAGGGGTGCTCATCAGTAAAAAACCGAATCGGTACCGAAAAATCGAACCGGTACCGAAAATCGAACCGGTACCGAACCGAAAATACCGAAAAACCAAGAACCGGTACCGGTACCGAATAACCGGTTTCGGTATCGGTTCGGTACAAAGTCAGTTTCGGTTTTTTCGGTTTGATTTTCGGTTCTACCGCAATAATCAAATAATTTTTTTAATATATAAATACTTTTTTTTAAAACCAAATATTTTCCCTTCTTTCTTTTTCTTTACTTGGAACTTGGATTTGATGCAAGAAGAAAAGTAGCTCTTCATATAAATTGTTCACTGCAGGATAAAAGAATACAATCCTTCCGCATGAAACTTAATTAGCTAAACATAGCAACCCACCAAGACAAAAGTTTAAACATTAATCAGGCTCGACTGCTCAAGAGTACATAATCAATTTAATCATCTTCTGGTGGAAGCCCACATGACAAAAGCCCACATGGCAAAAGCTCACATTATCCAGAAGATTCTTATGTGCATTTTCTCGGTAATTTTTTAGGGACAATTACATTTTCTAGTACATTTTTAGAAAGAATTACAATAACAGTGTATCTAGAAAATATTTACAAAATTAATACATTTTTATAGTTTATTTACAAAATTAATGTAATTAGTATTCTTTTAATTTAGGTGATTAATAAATGAGGGTGGTGACATGGCAAATCAATTTTCTATTTAAAAAACGGTTCCCCTATTATTAGTTCGGATTGATTTTTTTGAATTGTGTGTGTTATGAGAGAGATATAGACCTTGGGCTCTTCATTAATGGCGGAGATGAAACTAATCTATCAAAGAAATCACCGGAGAATCTCAGTTTAGATCGGTCGGTAAGGATTGTTTGGGTGGTTCACCTTCTAGTCTTGATATTTGCAAACTACATCAAATAATTGGAAAATGTGATATTTTTCCTCGTGCTTGGAAAATTCTTTTACAATTTGTTCTGCAGATCTTCACTGATTTGGTTTTGGTATTATACATTTTTTTGGGATCTTTTTATGGATGGGAAAAAGAATCTGAATACTTTAAATCAGGCATGCTATATTTCTAGTTTAAATCTTGCCAGAGTCTTCAATCTTCAGGAACAAAAATGATGTGCATGAGGTGAGATACCCTTTTGATTACTTAATTAATTATCAAACTTTCATAACAAGGTAGATAAACCTTTATACCAAGGTAACCAAGTCAATTTTAGTAGGTTACATTCATAGTGCAGTTGGTAACCAAACTTTCATACCAAGGTAACCAAATCACTTCCACACCTGCAATTTTTTCATAATACAGTTGGTAACCAAACCTTCATAACAAGGTAGCCAATCATGGCAACTCAGAAAGTTTTCTTTTACATACATTTTTTTGTTCTGGTGGTAACGGGTTGGCACTTGGCAGGGAGGAGTGTGCCTTGCATTGCAAATGAAGTGTTGTGCTGGCTTTACGGAATAGTGAAAGAGAGTAAGATTTCGAACTTGATACACTTCACATTTGATAACAGATTTTTGTTTTGTATGGTTCTCTTAGCATATGATGACTTTTCATTATCTAATTTATATTTTATTTGACATCAGATGAAGACTACACATTGTAGTTTGCTCCGTCTTTCACCCGTTTGGAGCTTCTATAAGCGCAATCTTGCCCAGATGCAATTACTAACCATGTTGAGCAATTATAACCACCACCCGTTTTTTTGTTTTCATTTTAAAGGAGAAGCTCTTCGTGTGCAAGCTTAAGATTCACAGTGGAGATTCGCGGCGGCAGAGGAAGATGACGAGAAAATAATTTTTTATTTTTCCTCCTTTTGATTTGAATTTTGAATTATGGATTTGTTTTTGTTGTTAGATCACAAATATTTGAATTGAATTATTAATTATGGCAATTATTTTCTCCTTGATTTTAGGGTTCCTTATTAATGTGAAATTGAATAGTTTGAATTTGTTGTCTTCTTTTTGTAATTATTTTGTGGATGCACTAATTGTGTAATTACTTTCTAATTGTTGTATATTTCTGCAAATAACACAATTTTTTAATCATCTTCTCTTTCTGGTGGAAGCCCACTTGGCAAAAGCATTTTCTGCAAAAGAACACAAGTCGGTTTTTTTTTTCGGTATTTCGGTTTTACCGAATTCAAAATTTTAAGTACCGCAACCGGTACCGAAAAATATAAAAAAACCGAAAAATCGGTACCGAAAAAATTGATACCGAAAAAAATCAGTACCGCCCGGTTCGGTAAAAAACCAAAAAAATCAAAAATTTTGAGCACCCCTACCCGTGATAACGTAAGCACATTCTCTGTCTAAAAAGTAGAAGGTCAACTTATCATAAATGTAAAAATTAAGAAATTGTATACTCTCCTAAAGAAATAATAATAAAATAATGCTACTATTACAAAAAGTGAGTCATATAATGCTCACATAATGATGATGTGGCTGTATGTGATTTGTTGTTGAATTAAGTGGGTCATGTCAATAACAAATTACGTACTGTCACATCAACAGTATGTGATGTTTATGTGATAGTTTTATGTGATAGTAACATTACTCATAATAATAACACTAGTCACGTGCATGTTTCTACTTTTAAAAATAATTTTGATAATTCTAAGACAAAATTAAAATCATAAATATTTGTTGATCTGAAAAAATTAGTCTCAGCGTTAATCATTAATATTAGTTTAATGTGTATGATGAATTGATGATGATATATATGCAAGTTAACAATGCATGAATTGTTGAATAGCTGTGAGATAGCAGACTAGCAGTAGCACCATTTGTTGAGATCGAATGCACGTGAATAAATAAATATTGTGGCTATAAAATGGTCATGTTTTAGAGGTGTTGGAGGACAAACAGTAAAGTAAAAAAAAATCGAGAAAAAATTAATAATAATTAATATATATATATATATATATATAGTCTATTTTCTTTCAATTCTCCCACATCTCCATTGACTGTGATACAAGAGTATGGTAGGTGACTTCTTGATTTGCATTGCATATGGAATTCGGTTATTATAAATTTAATTTTATGATAAATTAATTAATTTACTAATATAATACTAATACATAAAAAAAAATAATTTAATTTATATATATATTAATTAATTGACTAAAATTAACTTTATGATAACGCTCTTCAACTTCAGAAGGACATGGTATTCAACTTTTTTGGCGGAGTCATTTGTCAAAAAGAGCTGTACGAAAAGCCTATAACCCACCCTACCCTTACACGTTACCAGGATGAATACGACCCAAATCTTGAAAGATAAAATATGAAAAATTAAATAAATATAGATATGATTTATTGCATGACAGTGAGGTACAAGTGGGTCATGGCATGAACAAGTCAAACCCTAGTTCGCGGCGTCTGACCAAACCAAACAAAAGTCTCAGACATGGAAGCAAAGGGCGAAAAAGGCAATGAGAAGAGAAGAAATGTATGTGTGTATACATATATATATATATATATATATATATATATATTAATGTATACATGCACGGATACAGATATAAGGGGGTGTCTGGCCTTGATGTAATTTGTTTTAAGCGAGCCCCCTATAAAAAAGAGTTGGCCTAGCTTGCTGTAAAAAGGCCAAAGAAGGTGGTCCGTAATAGTAGTAGTAGCACAGCAAGTTTACCAAACGCCGTCACAATATTTCAGATTTATTATTACATTTGGATTAGACGAATTAAGCTGGAAATGAAATGATTTAATTTTATGAAATAAAAAAAAATTGTGTTTTCATTGGAAAAGAATAAATCATTTTCATTTCTCTCAAATTTATAAATTTTATTTTTTTTAAAAAATATAAATAATTTATTTCAACTAAAATATAACGAATCATTTCACTCACCGTTTTATTTTCTCCTATATTTCAGTACTTTAGGTATTCTATTGTTTCGATCCAAACAAGTTATATATATATATATATATATATATATATATAGTCCATAGACAACGGCTATTAATACTCAATAGTACCACACTCCCCTCCCCTGCTCCCAACACAGTATATATATATATATATGTATGTATCTATCTATATATATATATGTATCAATATGTATGTATGTACACGCACCATATATAAAGATACCCGAATACTGCTAGCTAATACATATAAGAGAGAGAGAGAGAGAGAGAAGTCAATATTGAGTATGTAAATAGTATGCTTATGAAAAGATTGGTATGCGTTTAGTTTAGGCAGCTGTAATTAAAATAAAGGTCCAGAGTTCGAAGATTCATAAGATATGCATAAGAAGGTTCCAGGAATCAAGGGTCAAGAATCAACATCATGTGGCTAGACCCTTAACATAAGGAGGCCACAGAATTCTTTCCCCCCTCTCTCTCTCTCTCACTCTCTGTTTCCCTGTGTCTTTTCATTTCTTCTTCCTAGCTCAGTCATCTCTTTTTCTCTCTTTGTAGAGAAATAATTTTGTGATATATACAGAATATTTGCATGCTTACCCAATTAACCAAGATCATATATATATATAATCTCAAATCTCCTCATAAGTTAAGCTTTTAATGGTCTAAATTAGACAAGTACTGCTACCAAGAAGAATATACGTACCATAGAAGATGAGTTGGTGCGCAATGACAGTTTCTACTAAAGGAGAGAGAATATCATCAAGAACAAGAACAAGAATAAGTACAAGGCATGATTCTGCAGCTACACCTAGAAGAATTGCAGTTTTCTTCATATGGGTTATCTTAATTTTCAGTCAGCTATGTCTGTCATCCTCGGCCAAGCACCACAACTCCGGTCCCTCCAGTTGGTCTCCGGCTCGGAAAGCCCGGTTTTTTCGAACAGTTTGGGTTCATGCCGCTGCTTCAAGTCCATCACCGTCAGGAGCCAATTTTTCTGATGATAAGAGAATCATTCACACAGGTCCAAATCCTCTTCACAATTAGCTAGCTAGCTAGTTATGATCTCCAGTGATACAAATGAGTTTAGTTTTGCTACTGTTAATTCTTCTAAAATGGAGTAGCTGGTTAGTTTTAGTAGTATAATTCCAAGTAAGAGATTCAGAGTGTGCAGCTTCTTCTGTTTTCTTCTCTTTCCTCTGAGATGGAATTAATGGTAGCAAAACTTTAGCTTTTTCGGTCATGGTTTAATGAGGTTATGGGCAGAGCAAGCAATGGTGGTGGTGAGAGAGAGGAAAGAAAAAAAGTAAGAAAGATAGTAACAGTAATAGTATCAGCAAAGTTGGCTAGTAGTGTTAATGCTCATGTTTCTTTTTGCAGTCTTCTTCTTCTTCTTCTGCTGTACTTTCTGTTAGAATTTATTGCCTTTGTATTGAAGATTGAAGATTCATTGGTGTGGTAACTATCCTTATTCTTTAATAGTATAATCACAGATTTAAATTTAAAATGTATTTTTAATTTTGAAATGAAAAAAAGAAAAGAAAAAGTATTATATACTCTCACACCGACCGACCAATTGAGCTCCCCTAGCTGCTAATTTAAAAGACAGTATGATCCTTACTAATACATCTATGTACTGACTGATGCAACAGTGAGGGACAATTCTGAATTTTCACTATTTGTTTCTTATTTAAGTGAGTCAGTTCTGTGGGCAGCCACGTTTCTCGTCTTCTCTCTCCTCCACCTTTCTATTCTTCTCTGTTGACTGTCGAGCGTCATAAGTTCGACCAGGGTTTAATACCCAAAAAGGCACTGCAGAGTAAAGTCAAAATATAGTAAACTTGTTGATAGACCATGTAAAAAGTGTATGTAGGTAGGATGTTTAGCCTTTTTGCCCTAGTAATGCCACCCAAAACATTCATATTGGTATCAAGTTTGTTGTTTTGCACATCCGCACATTGTTTTCCTGTTCTTTAATTATATACATACATACATACAAACAAAATTAGCAATGACAAAAATTATTTTCCAAATAAATTTAGAGAATTACTATTATTGTAACAAAGTGTATTTTAATTTTTTTGATAATTTCACGAGCCATTCTCTGACACGAATATTAGAGTGTGATCTTTTAGTATTCATATAAACAGACAAATTATACAAAACTTTGCAGAAATAATGAGAGTATATCATTTCCGAAATTTATTTTAATAGACAATGATGTACGTAGTGATAGTTGGTTTCACAATAAAATAGGTATGTGAGCTATATATATTAGAGAGAAGGGTTCATTTTCATTATTTCTATGCAAGTCTATCATTATGAATGAATTAGTTATCAATGAAATTAACCAACTTCTAGCTTCTCTCTCTATATTTTATGCTCTCGATCTTCTCCTTCTAATTTTCTGGAGTCTATCTAAACTGCTACCCTTTCTTTTGGAGAGAGTCTCAATCAAGTATGGCAAGAGAATTAAGGTAAAAACACACAAGTTTGGTGCAATAGAGGGATACTAAGACACTGTCGTCTCAGTTTTAATTATTTGGTGGGGGGTTGTGGGCTCTTTGGTTGATTATTCCTACAAGTCCTCAACTCATCTGTTTTAATTGACTTATATGCTTCCATTTTTATCAAGGAGTATGCCTGTCTCTCCGAGCCAACACATGCATTAATTATATGTACATAATTTTTAGTATTATTAATTATTTCAACCAGTATAAAGTAAGGCAAGTGTTATTTGCACTACCCAAATTTTTAATGGATCTTATCTTCTCTTCAATAAGTATTCTTAATTTGTAGGATTTGTCTATGTGGTTTTTGAATTTTCACGGAGTTGAAGAAGGAAGGAAGAATATGTTTTCCTTTACCTTGATGTTTAGGAGGAAAAAAGGAAGAAGAAGATTATTTAATTTGTTTGGCATTTTATTTTTACTGCAATTTGATATTTTAGTGAACCCACTTTAGAGTTCTTTTATTTCAAAATAATGCTGTTAACGCCTGATTTTGTACGCCCGACGAAATCACCCAAAAAGACGGGTCAAAACAGCGCCAACGGTTGATTGTATCGTTGTGAATTCAAACTCACGAAATACCCTCACATAAACATAAACAAAAGAAATATAAAGCATGAACACAAGAATTACGTGGAAACCCAATTGGGAAAAAACCACGGAGAGAGAGAGTAATCCACTATAATAATATTGGGAGTACAAGTTGTGTATTTGTGTTGTATCTCTTGTGCCCTGTGTATCATGATGTCTTCAACCCTTGCTTGTAGCCGTATATATAGAAGTCTTGTCTGTCCAAACCCTACTAGGAATAGAAGTCCTAGTCAAAATCCACTTATAACTGCAATTGCTTCCTTCCCAAGTTAGATATCTTCATCCCACCAAATAAGGAAACCCCAATCCTTCTCTAATAAGGACTCTTACAATAAAATACATAATAAACATATATGGGCCAACATTAAATCCGGCCCATTACATAGATAGGGTTACCCCATGGCCAAGCCCAAATATTCACGCCCTAACATTGCCCCCCAGTCTCTTATTTATAAGGAACTTATAATAAGAGAGTATACAAATAGATTGGGCTGCACCATGGCTAGACCCAAATAATCATATCCCAACATTGCCCCCTGTCTCTTATTTATAAGGAACTTATAATAAGGGAGTATACAAATAGATTGGGCTGCACCATGGCTAGACCCAAATAATCACAACCAAACATTGCCCCCCAGTCTCTTATTTATAAGGAACTTATAATAAGAGAGTATACAAAAAGTCCACCATACCTTCCAACTGTCGTGTTGGTAAAACTTCTGAACCCACTATATCTATTGCGGCTTGTCTTTCGGGAGAACGAAGTCTTCCTGAAGGATGTTTATTCGAAGGATGTTTATCTGTAGGATGTTTACCCGTAGGTTGTTTATCCGTATGAGGTTTATCCGTTCGGGAGGTCCTACACCTCCCCGAAGGATGTTTATCCGTACGAGATTTATCCGTTCGGGAGGTCCTACGCCTCCCCGAAGGATGTTTATCCGTAGGATTTATAACCGTTCAGGACGCCTCCCCGAAGGATATTTACCCCATAGGATGTTTAACCGTAGGATGTCCATCCGTAGGATGTCTACCCGAAGAATATTCATCCTTTCAGGAGATCAAAGTCTTCCCGAATGACGTTTATCCACCCTTATACCCCCAATACACCTTTATTGCACCCGATGATCCAAGTCTAGCAAATTTGTAACATGTCCACCCACTTGCCGAAGCCTCGAGGAATGTCATGAGCAAGTTAGGTCCGAATGTCGAAGCCGAGTCCATTCTTTCTTCTTTTTCTGGTAATTTGTTTTCCCCATCCAAATTTATGTAGACACCTTTCCTTCCATGTCCATTTTTGTTCTGTACTTTGCTCGCTTCCACCGTTTGCCTTGACATTTGGTTAGACCCAATTCTTTTTGGGTTGAGTTTCTCTGGTTGGGTTACACCGAATAACAACCCTGCTGCACCCATCACACTTGAAATCAATGCCATGAATTTTCTCTATTTTTCCTCTCTGACGTGGTGGGGTGTTCAGTTCGGGAGGAAAGGAGAACTGGTCTTCACTCTCTTTCTGTAAAAACAATTAACTTTTGTAATTACGAAAAAAAAGAATCACATATATCCAGATTCCCTTATCAGGACTTTATATCATAAAAGTAGTGATGGTGGGGGCTAGGTGATGAGTAGTAACAACAACTAAATCCCTTTTTTCAATTGATTTTGGTAATATCACGTATATTGAGATTAGAGCATACCATATAACATGTTAACAACTTTTTTCAATTGATTTTTGTGATATCACATGATCGAGATCAGTGCATATAAAATAACATGTTAACTGTTTTATAGCATCCTGCTCATACTCATATATTACATATTATCATGCGTATGAATTTCATAAATAAATAAAAAGGAATCACTTATCTCCTTCGGTGAATTGGTGATTTTAATTTGACACTAGAACAAGTGTCTTCTTCCCACAGACGGCGCCAATGTTAACGCCTGATTTTGTACGCCCGACGAAATCACCCAAAAAGACGGGCCAAAACAGCGCCAACGGTTGATTGTATCGTTGTGAATTCAAACTCACGAAATACCCTCACATAAACATAAACAAAAGAAATATAAAGCATGAACACAAGAATTACGTGGAAACCCAATTGGGAAAAAACCACGGAGAGAGAGAGTAATCCACTATAATAATATTGGGAGTACAAGTTGTGTATTTGTGTTGTATCTCTTGTGCCCTGTGTATCATGATGTCTTCAACCCTTGCTTGTAGCCGTATATATAGAAGTCTTGTCTGTCCAAACCCTACTAGGAATAGGAGTCCTAGTCAAAATCCACTTATAACTGCAATTGCTTTCTTCCCAAGTTAGATATCTTCATCCCACCAAATAAGGAAACCCCAATCCTTCTCTAATAAGGACTCTTACAATAAAATACATAATAAACATATATGGGCCAACATTAAATTCGGCCCATTACATAGATAGGGTTACCCCATGGCCAAGCCCAAATATTCACGCCCTAACAAATGCTAAAGCCAGAATCTTTCTAATGGTTAAAACGAAGGGGGCTAATTTTGGATGATAAAATCTTTATTGTGCGAAAATTTTATATTCAAATTGTAAATTTTTCATTACTCATTTTGGATGTCCCAGAGGCCAGAACGAAAAATAGAACAACTAAATTTGGACACAGCCTAGCTTGTAAGTCAACAACTAAAGATTTACTAAAATAGGAAGAAAAGTTTGAAGAGGGTGAATCAAAGATGCAGCGCAGCTAAAGTAGTTTTTTAGGTTTAGGTACTTTGACATGACATGACATGACATAACACTAGGTAAGTTTTAGGAATATATATTACTAGTATATTATTATACTCCTTTTTGCTTAACAAAGTACATGCTCTCAAGGTGAGATCTAGAAAGAAAGAAAAGTTCACAGAACCTTCTTTGGAATGACTGCTTGAGCCTTTAAAAATTCCTAAAAATGGTTGGACTATTTCTTGAGATAAACAAGTTTTGAATTGTTCAGTAGATTCTTGGAGGGAGAGAAAGTTTAATCTAAGTAAGAGGGAAGGAGACCGCTTTACTTTATTTTGTGCATGAAGATAGTTTTTCCCCATGAAATGAATGTCTGCTGGACCTGGACCTGGACCTGGACCTATTATAGTGCATATATAAATGTGCGTTTAAGAGAGGTGTAATAAGAGTGCCAACTACCTCTTCTCTCTCTTCTGTAAAACTTTTAGTTTATTGTTTCCACCCACACAAGCCTAAAGTATTTGCTGCTCGTATTATTATAGTAGAATTGGTTTATATATTCACAGGTACCTTGAGGAGGATCATATGCATTGGGCTTTTATCAACATTACAATCACCAATTGGGAAGCTATAATGGAAAGATAATAGAAAAAGGCCCCACTGCTGGTTCACAGCCTGGTTGGAAGGATAAAATTTATCACAATATCAACCACCCAGACACGATATCAAATTAATGTCACATTCATGATTCATCATCTTACTTATTGGATGCTATTCTATCCGATGGGTGGTTGGTTTTTATAATGGCTGAATTAAAGGGGGTATCATTTAAATTGTCCTAAAGAGATACTATCAATCGTCCTTGGGAATGTTTTTCGCTTAGCAGTAAATATTTGGATCAGTTCAAGAAAGAGTTTGGCAAAACAGGGGACCACAAAATATTACAGTACCATTGCCAAATTTCAGTTGCACATTTCAGTGAGGTCCCCCTCCTAACTTCTTTCAACAGACTCCTACTACTACACCAATTAGTTTTTTCAGCTTAGTAAAGCTTCTTGGGCTACTCTATTGAGATATATAATTATTATTATCTTAATATAAAAGCACAGTACATAAGAGATTGATGGAATATGAATTTTGAGCAAGTGTACGCATGGATGTGCATGCAAGTGTGTCTCTGTGTGTGGTAAGAGAGTATTATAAGAGCTGAGATTGCTTCACAATAACTAAAAAGTAGAAAAACAATTATGATGCACTCCTCATTGACATGAAAAAAGTTTATGTTTTAGTGTTTTAAGTATATAACCTGGTAAACATACAAGATGATTAAGTATCGAGGCATTGAGAGGGTTTGAACTAGATTCCTGATGCAACAGCAATGTGTGATCTCCCATATGTGCCTGCAAATGGATGAAATATAATTTAGTACTAGAAAAAAGTAACAATTACAAATCCATATCACATGTCCAATATAAACAAAAAATCTAGTTAAGCTCTAGAAAGAAATTTTTCTACCATTAATTAGCTTTCCAGTTGCCACATTGGTAAGCCTAATGCCAATTTGAAAGTTGCTAGCCCAGAATACTGGCTATTGAAACATGAACTCACACAATTGGTAGGAGAAGCATTGGAGAAGTTGGAATAGAAAGTACAATAAAAGAAGAAAGTAGACAATTAAAGGAAAATGTCAAAACTTCCGAGTCTTGATCTTAGCCAAGCTAACATAATGATTGATCTTTTACATCAATTCGAAGTACCATGATAGGGAATCTGTGATATGATGGAGGATTAAATTGCTGTTTTCTTTTTATAATACATCATAATTTGTTCAAGAAGAACGAGATTCATGATTACTATAAGCAAAGATGGATTGAATTTTTTCAATTAGAGCAGCACTAACTTCAAGATTCAACCTTAAGAAATATTCAGATATACGAGTCACTGAAGTTGATTATCTTTTAAATTGCATTTGTGTTACTATTTATGTATTTTTAAGTTATCAAAACTACTGTTCTTTTAACAATTATATTTTATAACGCACTTAATTACTTCAATGGTTTTCTATTCCAACGAATGGACAGGGTCTAAAAGAAATATCATAACCACAACTTACTCCGCAGAAATGAAGTCAATGAAATGAATGTTGACCTTTTTCAACTGAAAATACTCTTTTAACAAAAATGAAAATTGTCAAAATTTATCAATAATCTAACTCGGGTAATATAACCAATCTGCTCTTTGATGAAGCCTTAGATAATCAAATCAGTTGTAATTTGCATCTCCAAATGATGTTGCAATCCCTTGGATGAGAAGAAAATCTTAGGAATGGACAGATGAAAAGTTGTAAAAGATAAATCTTCGGGACAGGTAAGAAAATAGATTACCGAAATGAAGTGCCTGAAAATGCAGATCAGGCGGTACCACTCTAGTGACATAAAACAGCATCGTCATCTTGAAACCTGATTGGAGATTATGTAGCTTTGTTGTGTAAAGGTTATCCAAGAGCTACTAATCTTTTGCTTTTGATACTAAACATTCATGATCATCTCCCTGCGCAGAGAGCCCAACAGTTGTCAGATTGCAACCAGAATAATATTCATGCTCCACTGAGCATAACCTATTTGACAGACTATTCTGTAACTTTTGTGACTCTGATCACCAATGCAAATAGGAATTTATGTCTTCGATATCCAATTAATTCATCAACAGTTTCTCTCAAACCACTTCTTGCAGTTGAATGGCAAATTGTAAAAGAAAAAACATGGCTTCATCTTTAGACAGATTCAAAGTAGTTTTCATAGCATTTAATCACCAAAAGTCCATGCAAGAACAAAAGCCATTCTTGAAATGGTGAAAACGATTCTTATCTCTCATGATGATCTCCCTCATGGTGATTTTTGAGACAAATTTAGAAAAAGTATGGCAGTCATTACAAGTCCTCAAATTCTTCATCACTCTAACAGGGGACTGATGTTCCATATTGATGAGACCAAATACAATAGCGAGCTTTTCACTATGACTGCTAAGTGTTGCGTTTTTTTCCTCCATGTCAACATCATGTAAAACTGAACCAACATTTGGACTGTAACCAATATTTTTCATCCGTTTAATAAGTTCCTCCAATTTCTCGTATATTCTTGCCGCTTGTGGGTGCCATCTATCTCCTTGATATAAAATATGAATTTCGCCATTAAATTCAACTGAGCTATAAGCGACTACTTTTTTAACACCTTTCTTTTGCATCTTGTGTCTAACCTTTTCAACACAATGCCACCTTCCGGCAGCTGCATACATGTTCGACAACAAGACATGATACGAGGCAATATTAGGTGATAATTCAAAGATCATATCTGCCGCATGCTGGCCCAATTCAATATTGTGATAAATTGCACAGGCACCTAAAAGAGCTCCCCACACTCCTGGATCCGGTTCAATTGGCATATTTTTAATTACGTTATGAGCCTCTTCAAGGTTCCCTGACCGGCCGAGAAGATCCACCATACAGGCATAGTGTTCTTTTCTAGGTTTCACATTCTTTTCATTGGAGTTAGTTATGTAATTGAAGTAATTCCATCCTTCCCTTACCAGCCCGGCATGGCCACACGCAGAAAGAACCCAGAGAAAGGTGACACTGTTTGGCTGCACCCCCTCATTTTGCATCCTGGAGAACAATTCCAACGCTTTCCTACTTTCCCCATTCATGGCATACCCCCCAATCATAGTACTCCACGAAATAACATTCCTATGGGGCATGTTTTTAAAAAGACTAAATGCCATGTCAATACTTCCACATTTCACATATACATCTAACCTTGCATTATCAACGATTACATTGCTATTAACAATTCCTTCTTTCCTTGCAAAATCATAAATTTCCTCTGCAGTTTCCAAGCACCCCAAATGAGAACAAGCTGAAAGGGCACTCACAATGGTCACAGCATCAGGCCTAACTCCACTTCCACCCACACGCATTCTGCCAAATAACCTTAAAGCATTTATCACATATCCATTTTGCACATACGCTGAAATAAGAGCATTCCAAGCCACTAAATCTTTCTCAACCATACTAAGAAACAAGTAATCAGCAGAATCAAGATCACTAAATTTAACATACATTATCATTAACTCAGTCCTCACCATAGCAATAAACTCCATCCCATATTTCAAAACAAGAACATGAACCGCCATACCGACCAACGAATCGCATAGTTCAGCACACGCTTTAATGACAAAAGGAAATGTAAATGGGTCAGGACGAACATCAAGCATATGCATTTGCCTGTAAACCGATGCAGCCTGAATGGGAATTTCATTTTTAACGTACCCTTTGATGATGGTGTTCCATAAGTAAGGTCTTGGCTTGTGCATTTCATCAAACAGTTGGCGAGCGTATGGCATGTCACCTAGGACTGTTAGAGACGTTAGTAATTGAGTGATGAGGGCGTTCTTGATGGAGAGACCTGCAGTGAGGATGAGCGCATGTATTTGTTTGAGTTGAATTGGGTGTGAAGAGTGAGATTTTAGGAGAGAAGTGAAGGCTTGTTTTGTTATGATTAATGATGTTGGGGTCGACGGGGGTTCTTCATGGGTTGCAACTGCTTCTGCAGGCAGAGCTGAAAAATGGTGAAATGAAATTGGGGTGGTGCGTCGGAGGAGGCAAAGCTTGGTGGATTTAATGTTGCATGAATTCATAGCGTGAAGAACTTTTGAAAAATCTGTGCTGATGGAATTAATAAAATGCTGTGGAATTTAATTTGGTAGAATTGTTTTGTCTTTAATTGGTTTAAATGCTATTTTCAGAGTATTGTTATACCTTACAAATGTAAGAATTCTTTTACAAAATATTTTGTTAAAGTGTAATATTAATCCACTATACATGATTAAGTCTAATGGTTATAACCAATCACATCATTACACATCATTTTGTATCTTATTTTTTCCAAATGCAATAGGGACATAATTGCTAATTGTCACCAACTTAAATTTTGTCAAAAAATGGGTATATTACTAATGTGATAGAGAATAGTCCATTCCATCACTTTCCTTCACCCTCAATTGTATACAGCGTATAACTATTAGTTATAGCATTATAATTTATAATATTCTTTCGGGTCATGATAATTATAGTAATCCCTCCATCACAATATTCATAAAGTTTGCAAATACTAAAGCTAGTTGTTAATTTTTTTCATATTTATCCTTAACTCATATTAATTAATTTGTTAATTTAGTAATGGTGGTATATATGATAATGAATTTATAATGACAAATTAACTTGAGGATATATATATATTATGTCATTTTATTATCAATAAAAAGATGATTTTTCAATAGAAGAATAAAAAAAAATTAAAATGGAAAAGTAATTGATATTGAATTGGGTGTTTCAACATATCAATTTGATATGAAACTCAAACTTGGAAATGCAAGTCAGTTTACCATAGATGTGAATATATATATATATATAAATATATATAGGGGTATATGTATATACACAGCTGTGTATTATACAGTCGGGCTATGGCGACGGTTCATCCGTCGCCGTAGCCCAGAATAGCTATGGCGATGGTTTTAAAACCGTCGCTAAAATCCTAAAAACCGTCGTCATAGTCGACTGTGTACTACACAGCTGTGTACATACATTTTTCCCATATATATATATATATATATATATATAGATTGTGTTTCTCATCTTGATCTATTTGATAAGTGTGTTTCTCAATCTTACTTAATTATACGAGCAGGCCAGCGGAAAGGAGGAGGCTGCTAAAGTGGTTGTAGAAGGCATAGATGAGGAAAACATGCAAGTCCATCACCTTCAATTAAGATAATATTGAAGGAGATATCTTGGAGGTTTACAAGAGCTTCAAATCCACTTTTCATGTTGACACAAATTAAACGCTGAAGACAACTCGGTGACATGCATGGACCTTTCATTAATTCTGATCGAGAATTGAAGCCGCATGATCAGGATGTGGAGGATCCACATACATTGATATATGGAATTCGTGGTCGTACGTTAATCTCCCCATGCAAACATATTGAGACTCACCATCTCCAGAAATAGCTAGCTATACGTACACATTAGTTCTATACCTATGGCTTGCAGTTTTTCTTACCTAGCTATTTCCTTGCACTTGTATATTAGTAATTACGAAATGTAATGGAGGGTCTGGAGGGAGATCTGGTATGTACGTACGTAATAATCAAAAGCTTCTTAATGTCATTATTGATGTTAATTAAGATAATAAATATAAAACAAAAAGGTTAAGGCGCAATATATACAACAACTTGGTGAAATGGTTCTTCCTCTATAGGAGGAGCTAATTAAAAGAAGATGATCCCGGAGACAAATGCAATTGTGGACATGCATGGCTATGGACCTCACCACAGATAGCTTGAGAAATAGACGCATACGGCATTAGGTGTCAGTTAGCTCGTTTTCAAATGTCATATAAAAAATTGACAAGGAAAAAATAGTTGGGGAAACCTAGAGAGATAAAGTGCGATGGAAAAGTATTTCATGAACCCTTCAGGTACAAACCATACCATCTATATATCCAACATTATATTATTCCCGATATTGTACGTAGAGGGATGTCAGTTTGCCATACCTATCTATCTATCCAACTTTGTATGCTTTTGCAATTAAATTAACTGTGTGTATATATTATTTCTTTGGATTTGTTTGTGGTAGTCCAGAAGTGTGAAAAACGATTAACAGATGTAAAACAATCTCAGTCACATTCAACGGTTCCACAAACAGATCTAATGCCTCAAATAACACTATTTGAGAGATCCCTCAATTGAAGGGGACTATATATATATTGTCATGTTGGGCTTGAATTTCCCAGAGAAATAAGTTATTGGTAGTTGCTTTTTGAAATGTTATTCGTTAAAGATATTAGGATTATGTTTCATGTCTACGGATGATGTAATATTGTGATTATAAAACTAGAGATGTTATTATAGAATAATTGAATTATTGCAAAAATGTACCCAGCTATATACGGAGTATATTAATATAGTAACTCTCTTCTGTCTTTCTCATTTCTTTTGCGGGTATAGTAACTTACAATTAATAATCTCTTTTCTTCATATTTATGTGGCTAGCTAAAACCAATTGGGGACTTTAATTTGTAACCTATATACGGAAGGCTAGCCATGTCCAACAAACATCGATCTTAATTAGACTAATCAAGTACGTGTGTATATATATATATATATATATATATCAACTTCCAATGAAGTTGTCAATCTGAGTAATATCAAGTATATTATCCATTCCACTGGCCACAAGAAACCTGAGGAAATTGGGGAAAAAAAAACATAAATTTACATCATCCAATATATATAGGAGTGTGTGTATATATAATAAATTTAAATATTCAATTTTTCGATGAATTATGCACTAATTAGGACTTACTTATCTCTAAGAACTCTTGTCATGGTTTGGCAGCCTCCAGACACTGTTGATTGCATATTGACAGCTATATTCGGGTTGTGAATACTCTGCCTAATGTGTACCCATCCATATTGTCCATGTTTTTCCTCTGAAACTTTAGCCCTAAGTTTGAACAATTAAAGCACAAGTTCAAATAAAATAAAAGAAAAATCTTCTGAACGTTTAATTTAGTTATATCGATCACGTTAATCAATTGTACCTGTACATTTGAGCGTCAATGGCAGCTGGAGTATCATTAGAGTCCACAAGGCAGCCTTCGCTTACCCAGCAGTCTCCACAGGAGTCTAACTCCCAACTTCCTAGCTTTCCTTCCTACAATTAAATTAACGATTCATTAGAGAGATAAATGTAAAAATAGTAGGTAGTACTAAGCGAACACATCTTAAAAATAATCAAAACCTTTTTCAACAAAGTCAATTAAATACAAGGCTTAAATATATGTCAAAAACAGGCTATCCCGGTCTTAAGACAAGGCCATAAATTAAGAAGACTATATATAAATAGCCAACTCCCAGTCTCCCACTCATTAGCATTTAGCAATAAGGTTTTCTTTTCTCTTTTTTTAGTTTCCTGATTAAAGATATATGCATTCGTTTAAAAAGTGTTTGGATTGGCTAAAATTTCAATTGATCCAACTAACTGTCGTTACGACAGGTAATCATGAAAATTATTAACAGCTCCATTTTGGATTTGGACTAATGTTTTGGGTCTCATGAGTCATGAATTTGAATTTATTAATTATTAATTAGAGTTTTCTTCCTTACTATATAAACATTATTTCAGTATTAGACACAATATAATGTACTTGGATATATATATCTTGTGTCCTTTACTTTTCATTCTTCTTTAATTTTTACGAGATTGTTTGCAATATTCTATCTTAAATCTAACAAAAAGGATATTCCACAAAGTATTGCTACATTCCTATTCCTATGTAAATTAAATACGTACCTCAACGTAGTTCTTGAATGTTTCAATAGCCTCAACAGCTTTTGCCTTTGCATGTCTAGGCTCCGAGATAACGTTCATTCTGAGTTCTATCGATTCAAGTGGTTCTTCCAGATCTTTTATGAGACTTCCAATTCCTTCATTTGAACCCTCCAGCTTCATACGTACCATTTCAATTATTATTTTAACCACCATATAAGCACCTGAATTACAAAATATCAGCTGCCGGGATTTTAAATGTTTAAGAAAAATGTGCTCGTTTGGGAACAAATTTTTTTATCTTCGTCTTCTTTTTCTTCTTGATCTTCTTCTTCTTTTCTTTTTTTTTTAATATTCACTATTTTTTTAAGTGTGTATACAATTTTTAGCAAGTAACTAACTAAAGAAACGTTCCTAAACATATATATATATATATATATATATATATATATATATATATAATTTCACAAACTTATATAAATCACATTTTAACTAACCATCATCAAGAAAATGATTCTCTTTCAGAGCACCATGGCCAGAAGTTTCCATCATTAAATGAGTTTCAATCCCATCCTTGTTAAGCTGAATACCCTTATCAATCACATTTCGATACCCAACCCGATACAAGCAATGCTGACCCCCTCTATCAGTAATGAACCGCATAAGAGCCATGCTTGTCCGAGCATCGGTCACAATGGTTGTGCCAGGGTGTTCCTTTAAAACTATCGCCGACATGAGAGCGATTAGCTTATCGCCGTTGATGGGGTTTCCTTCATTATCCACCACGCCGCTACGATCCACATCCGTATCGAAAACAATGCCGAGATCAGCCGAGTTTTCTAGTACAGCAGCTTTTGTTAAAGCCATGGCAGTTTTGTCCTCAGGGTTAGGAATGTGGTTTGGGAACATTCCATCTGGTTTGAGGTTTAGAGAACCAAAAGTGTCTGCCCCGAGTTTGTCTAACACGTCCCATGTGAAAAAGCCTCCTGACCCGTTTCCAGCGTTCACAATAATCTGGAATTTAATTAAGCAATCATGATGTCATTCACAAAAATATTAGTAATTCCTATCAACTGTTTAAAGTTAAATATTGGTTGAAACTATTTTCCGACAACATTAATTAATTGAACATCAAAGTTTCTAAATAAGGTAAAACTCTTTCCTTGATCATGATGAGGGGGAGGAGAGTAGATTAATTGAAGAACCTGAAATCCTTGAAGAGGAGAATCATAGTGCAAAGGGTGGTTCACTCTTTCCTTGATGATGTCTCGGAGGTGGTTGGCATAAGAGCTCATCAAATCCACTTTTGTTGGAGGAGAAGAAAGGAGTGTTGATACTTTTGTGAGCCTGTTAGCATATTTACGAGCAGCTCTATCACATATCTCCTCCACCTCTGTGGATGTCAACCCTCCTTTCTTCATGAAAAATTTCAGGCCGTTCCGAGTATAAGGTAAGTGGGAAGCTGTCATCTGCAACACAAACACAAGTACGGATCATCATCACCCTAGGCCTGGCCTCGTGTGTGTATATATATATATATACGGTTCGGATCTTAATCTTACCCTTTATCCAACATACCTTGTTTACTCCTCTTTAATCGGACGATGATTTGGTCCGTCGCTATATATACAACCGTCGTCTATATGTTATCCGTCGCTAAAAGTTAAAACGACAAGTTGTACATATAGCGATGGACCAACCGTCACCGATCCGTCGCTAAAAGGGATAAATAAAGTATAAACTTAAAATCCAGACGGATATATGTGTGTGTTTATTTCAATATCTATCAAGGTCAACTAGGCTCTTGTTCAATAAAGCTAACTGATTCCATATATAATGTACGTATCAGCCAAAAGAAACAAAACATTACAAACAACAAAATGGAGAATGATATATATATATATATATATTTTTTGCGATTTTATATATTTATTTATTTTTGTCATTTACGTTATATAAAAAATTGTTATTATTAATATTTTAATTCAATTTCACAAAATATATAGCCCCGACTCTAACAAAATTAGTTGTATCAAACGCCAAAAACATCATTATAGAATTAATTAATTATTTTGGCTCGAACCCACTTTAGAAGAAGTTGAATTATATGTCGTGAATTAAGGTATTGTCGAAGATTATTTAATAAACTGAGAATTGTAAATTAAAAAAAAAAAAAAAAACTTGCTTAATTTTCCTTCAGAAATGGATGAACTGATCAAGCAACTAATTTGTGAAAGCAATTAATATATCAAAAGTCTACACGACTACTTTAAAACAATTGATCCATGTTAATCTTCCAAAAAGAGAGAGAGTAGATTTCCATGGTCTTGGAAAAACAGTTTTTCTTAATAACATAAAACTGTGACAATGTCCTAAACCATGAATAAAAATAGAATAGAGCTAGTAACACAGTGGTATATATATATATCTAGAGTGCCATATATATATACCATAATAGAAGCATCATATTCAAACGGAGGCAACAATGTACTCATGAAACAAGCGGGTGTAGTCGCAAGTCCCATATCAAACACCATACAACCAGGGCGAGCAAGTCCTGCAAAAATTCCAACACTTAACGATGCACCCGAAATTCGAGGATCCCTCCCTAGAGAAACCCTAACATCCTCCACCGGTCGTCCTTTTTCTTTCTCCAATTTATTTATCACCCACTCTCCAAAACTCTCCGCAATCGCCTCCACAGCCGGTGGCGTCAGGTCCACCGTCCGCCCTTTCTCCCCTTCCACCGCAACACCACGGACATCGGACCCGTTTTGAAGCCTCCTAATTCTGTCCATTTCATCTTCATTGTATTTTGCAGTACTAGAGGAGCTTGTGCGTAGTGTGAATTTATTTGAAGGCAATGAGAATGAAAAATGTGGATCATGGAATAATGATTTAGGGTTTTGAGATGAATGTGGAAAGAAGCTTGTTTTATTTCTTTGTAGATAATGTGATGAAGGGGTTGAAGTAGAAGCCATATGAATGAGTAATTTTCAAGTTAAAGTTTGGTTTTTGTTTATCAGAAGGCCAGCCGTGTAGGTGTAGTTTAAAGAGGGAGGGATTTTGGACCAAGTATATGAAAGATGGAAAGATAAGATCAAACCAGTAAACCATATATAACCTTACAATCCATGCAAATAATATCTTTCAACAAAATTCCAAAAATCCAAATAATCTCTCACTCATGACTGAATTAAAACATGTGGAGATGATACTTTCTTTATCTCAAAGAAAATATATCTGGCATGGCATTTTCTTTCAAGAATGATGTGTAGTACGAGTGAAGGAATTAAGGAAATTGTAATTGATTTATTTGATCAAGATACGGTAGAAAATTGTTAGAAATTTGGGAAACGTTGAGAAAAAATGGAAAAACGAAAAAAATGATGAAAAAATAACGGGAATTGATATTAACTGCGTAAAAACTTTTGTTTTTTTGACAAATTTGTCCTTGATATTTAGTGTTACGCAAATCCAAAAACAGGAGAACCAACCCCCCCCGCCCCCGCCCCTTCTCTCCCTGAATTTCACGAACAAGCGGATAATAATAAGTAATTCTGCAAAAACAAATTCCCGAATGGATTCACAGAAAATTACAAGTGCAGGACATCATTATATATATAAGAAATTTCTTAACATGTGCTCTAAGAGTACATACTAAGCACACAGTTCAAGAGAATATTCTTTTGAATTGTGTGCATATTCCCTTGAACTTGGTGTAAATGCAAATATCAAGAGAATATACACACAGTTCAAGATAATATTCTCTTTAACTGTGTGCTTAGCATGTGCCCTTAGAGCACATGTTAAGAGGACCCTATATATAATCATAATTCTCCCTTTTCATCTTTCGAGGCTCATTAATGGAGTTTAAATCTGAAATCTTCATACCAAAATGTAAGTTCTCTCACCAATATTTTCACTATTAACATCCCATCGTTTCTTTAATTCTTTTCCCCAAAGTTTTTCATCATCAATTATATATTTTTAGGGGTTAATTTTAAATATTTTTAAATTCAAAACCGACATAAGAAATTCTTTAATTTTAGTTAATAAAGTGATTAATATTGTAAACTATATAGCCACGCAAAGAAATTATTTACAAGCATTTGTTTTGTAATTTAAATAATTTTTTATTAAATTTTAGAGTAAAATACGCCGACATCCCCCTATAGATAATCATAATAACACTCACCACCTCTCTAATTTTTCAAGTAACAATCAGTACCCTTCTAGTTTACAATATATAGTATTCATTATCACTAGTGTAGTTGGCCAACAAATATTCAAAAATATTTTAAAAATAATGTCTAATACACCCTTCAAGTTATAATATTTAATTTATCAGCTAAATATAAATTTGTATATTATAATTTGTACTTAACTTGATCTAATTAATTAAATTATATACAAATTATAAATTTGTATATATTATAATCATATATATATATATATGATAAGTGCGTTTGCAAGTGTCTTTAGATTATTGACATTGATTGAATAAATAGAGTGAGGTAACTACTGACAAGTGAAGCGCTCATAACGATTTAATAAGAATATTTATCTATAATAGTTATACAAAAAATCGGATCATTTAATGATAAATGGTTCAAGAACAAATAAACCTCATTTTCTTATATAGTATGTTAATAAAAATAATTACTTACAATATCTTAAAAAATCGTATCAAAAAAAACATCCCCTTCCCTGTAAAGACGTTCAATTGTATTAAACGTATTAGAGATAAATAACATAATATTGTTATTTAGGATAGTTTTATATTTACCAAGAGATAATTATGATAATTCAAAACAATATTTGTTATTTATCTCTAATAAAACGTTAGGACAATACGAGTCAATATTTTGTCACAAGACTCAAATTAAATACTTATAAATAAATAAAAAAAGAGAAATTATATTAACAATCATGAGCCTGATACACTTTATACTAAAAAAATCTAATATTTAAAACAATGTTAAAAAGTCATATAATTTAGTTGGGAAAAATGAATCGAGGTGATATATCAGTTCCCTGAATTAATTTTCTAATAATAATTTTTGGGTTAATTACATATTATAGTACATTTTTAAAAATAATTACAAAAACAGTACATAGATAAAATAATTACAGAAGTAACACATTTTTACACATTTAATTACAAAATTAATGCAATTAGGATTCCTTTAATTTAGGCGGGTCAATCTCATTCTCGTCTCTCACAACGGCCTTATCCTCAATCTCTCCCTCGCCATTCTCTCTCTCGCATTCTCTCCTGTTTAGCAACTGGTCTTCTTTTTGCTTCCTCCGTATTTCATCTATTTTAATGGAAAATACCTTTCTGGTCTTCTTCTTACTTCCTCTGTTTATGTAATATGCATGTTTGTTCCTCTGTTTATGTAACCTCTCCACTTGCTATTTTATTATTTCATTCATATTTTTGTTATCCTAATAAATTTGACCCAGTCGAAAGGCGAGAGAAAAAAGCGCTAGGTCATTTTGAAAAGGAAAAGGGTCTTGATATTTCGGACGGAATTTCATCTGGGTCGGCACACTAATTGATTACTGATGATGAAGATGCTTTGCATTCAAATTGGGATGACCTGCTCGTGGATGCCTGTGCACAAAGGGTAACAACAAATCTCCTCACAGTGTGCTTTGGCGTTACCTTGGTATGCAGTGTTACTTGATGAAAAAATAATTGACACTGTGAGGAGATTTGACACCAAACCTTTGTGCTTTGGCGGGTCAATCTCATTTTCAATCATTTATTTTCTTCAAAGTAACACTGCACCGCTTTTTCTCAATTCTTACAGCTTTCATTTTATTGTTAATTGAAGTATTAGTCAACAAGGTGCAGTGTCACAAGGTGCAGTTGGTAACCAAACAGTCATATCAACGTAACCAAACATTCATACCAAGGTAACAAAATATTCATACCAAAGTAACCAAACCTTCATACCAAGGTAACCAAACTTCCATACCAAAGTAACCAATCCACCTCCACTTCTGCAATTTTTTCATAGTGCAGTTGGTAACCAAACCTTCGTTCCAAGGTAACCAACCCTTCATACCAAGGTAACCAAACCTTCGTACAAAGGTAACCAATTCAGTTTTATTAGGTTACCAATTTATTTTGAATGTGATGCAGTTGGTAGCCAAACCTTCATACTAAGGTAACCAATTTAGTTTTATTAGGTTACCTTCATAGTGCAGTTGGTAACCAAACCTTCATACCAAGGTAACCAAACTTTCATACTAAGGTAACCAAAACTTCATACCAAGGTAATCAATCCACCTCCACACCTACAGTCTTTGCATAGTGCAGTTGGTAACCAAACCTTCATACCAAGGTAACAAAACCTTCATACCAAGGTAACCAATCCACCTCTAAACCTGTAGTTTTTTCATATTGCAGTTGATAGCCAAACCTTCATATCAAGGTAACCAATTCAGTTTTATTATGTTACAAAGTTATTTTGAATGTAACGCAGTTGGTAGTCAAACCTTCATGCAGTTGGTTGACAAACCTTCAGACCAAGGTAATCAATTAAGTTTTATTAGGTTATTGAATGTGATGCAGTTGGTAGTCAAACCTTCATACAAAGGTAATCATTTCAGTTTTATTAGGTTACCAATTCAATTTTATTTAGGTTACCTTCATAGTGCAGTTGGTAACCAAAGCTTCATACCAAGGTAACCAAACCTTCATACCACGGTAACCAAACCTTCATACCAAGGTAATTGATCTTTGTTAGTGCTTGAAGTTCTCTTTCGAAAAGGCTGGTATATTTCTTTTCATCTTTGTTAGTGCTTTACATTAGAATTATTGGCTTCTACATGTTGCTTATTGTTTTTTTTAATTCTGCCAGTCTGATGAATTAGAAGAAAGGAAAATCGCCATGTCTGGAGATTCCCTTATGGATGTCCAGCAATTAGGTAGTTGGAACCATGAGCGCGATGAAGGTGATGAACTGAGGATGAACAGGTTCTGCAACCAAAAATAGAATGGAATCTGTGAAGAAGGAGATTCGCGAAAAGAGTAGCGGAGGAGAGGGTTACTGTGAGGGAGATGAAGATTTCAATTTTAATATTTGAATTTGAATTATTAATTTGAATTTGAATTTGTTTTTGTTGTTAGATCCCAAATATTTGAATTTGAATTATTAATTATGACAATTATTTCTCCTTGATTTTAAGTTTTCTTCTTAATATGAATTGCGTTATTTTTATAATTATTTTGTGGGTGTACTATTATTGTAATTACTTTCTAAATGTTCTATATTAGTGTAAAGGACCCATAATTTTTTGCTTCCCTTTACCATGATTGGGCGTAGAAAACCAACCCATTCAGACAAGTTTTCGTATATGATATTTCAATGCCCATAGAAGAATATAATAATATAATTCTAGTAGGAATACAAATTAGCATAGAAGCAAATATATATATAATCAACAGAAATAATAGAGACCAAGTTTTGTACAGCCAAATATTCTTAAGAAAGTTACATAAATAACATGATTAGAATTAAGATATAGAATGACAGTCAAGATGCTGTTCTTATTACAGGAAACATTACTGTTAATAGGTTACATTATTTGTATAAATATAAATACATATGGAGCAATAAAATCCCACAAGTAATATGCACATCAACAAAGTACCAACAAAGTACAAGTGGTCTAATTACATAAAGTACAACATCACAGTGGATGGGAGTTTCAATTAAAACCAGTTCTTTACCACCCAAGGGATCGAAGAGTATACAGATATATATATTACTTTAAACCTTTACAACCTGGAACTTCAACCCATTCAATTCCGAGCTCTATTTCCCCACATTCAACATTTTTCAGTCGAAGGATCATGTCTTGAGTGATTTTACCCTTGTTCCAGACGATAGCGCTTTCCTCAGCGAGGCAATTCTGTCTGTCTGGCTGACATCTATGAATTTTAGTGCCATCTGGAAGGTTTTCTAACCCCATCCTTAAACACTCTATATATGGTTTGATGTCGATCACGGCTTCCCCCATTTTGTCATCTCCGGTGAATGTGTCCTTGTCATATACCGTCTGAAAAGAAAATTAAATTTCATTACATTAACTAACACCAATGCTTGTGGCTGTTTTTTCCCCTTAACCAAGCCAAGAAGAAACCCAAAACATCAATAGATCAGCATAGTATGGTTACACATGTAGATTAAAAATTTATTTTTTTATAAAAAAAAATATGACTGGTAGTCTGTTTTGTTAAAGACTGCATTTTTCATCAATAAAATGCATATATATATATACATACGACTTGTGAGAGGGAAATATAATAAGAGCATTACATCTTTTCCGAGAAGACCTAAACGGTTATATGGATAAACTCATAAAACTACATTGGCTTGTGGCTGTGGCAACTGAGGGTAGCTTTACCTCCAACTAAAACCAGAGGCAAATAGAGCTCACCTTTCTGAAAAATATAAGAACTTGTACAATTATGAATTAAAGTTAAAAGAGGCAAACGATAATGCAGGGACAGCTATCTAATTCAAGAATGCATACCCAAATCGACATTGCCAAACAAGTTTTAAAAAGAAATATATATGCTCTCAGAGTTCCGCCAAAATATTGAAATCTCACCATATATGTGAGATAAAGTTTCAGTTATCTAGATTTAGACACGTTTATCGATGTGCCTGTGAGATGCCATCTACAGCATTGAACTTTTTTCAGGAATTTCAAATTGAATTATTATGGCACATACATAAGAGTCATAAAACCAGGTAGGTTTATTTATGTATTCTTTCCATAAATGTAATAATGAAACATTTGTACAAAAAAGATTATATACATCACTTCTCTGTCATGCTATACAATTAATTCAACTAATTATGGAGATGTCACTTACTAGTTTGACGGGAAGGTTTATATCCTTAACCGAGAGAGTCAATTCATCGTTCCACACAGGATTGCAATTGTCATTCACTACATGAGTTTTCAGTTTCTGTGTATGTACATATATGCTGTCAGAGGAGTGAATTACATCAAGAGCAGAGAGATAATGTTGTCATGGCAATGTAATTTCAATGTCTATTATGGTTAATTTATCTATTCAAATGTGATAGTAAAACACTAGAGAATCATGAGTGCATAGCATATCTGAAACAATGCATTAGGCAGCTTAAGCAGTCCATCTAATTGCAAAAATACAACCTATGAGGCTAAGGGGGTGTTTGATAAAAACTGAATGAATTTGAATCTGAATCTGAATGAACTGAATTTGAATCTGAATCTGAATGAGCTGAATCTGAATAAAAAAAACTGTTTGATAATTAATATGTCTGAAACATCTGAATAACAGTCTTTTACTATTTTACCCCTCTTAAGATAGTAAGGGAGGGATGGAATTGGAGAGAATGTCTATTTGCGTAAAAAAACCTTATTCAGCCCATTCAGGCCAAATTTTTTAAATGAATCGCTCAGTCCTATTCAGCCCAATTCAGATTTTCAAACTCGTAAACAAACACTCTTACTAACTGATTCGCTCAGTTTTTTATCCATTCAGACACATTAAGCTGCTATCAAACAGCCCCTAACACAACCATCATTAGAAACAGAACCTTGCTTCATTTTCATACGGATTATGAAGGCAATAAAATCAAGCTCTTTCTTTCTATAAGTCTAGATTTGTGATAGCTGCTCCAGAATCTGAAGAAATGAAGCAAAAATTTACATGATTCTGTATCCCAATTGTTTCTGATTACTATCGTTAGGTGTTCCTTAAGGACAGGCATTTCCTTTATCCCATCTCAGATTGAGCTTAGACATGAGGGGAACAGTTTCCTGGCTTTAAGCCTTTATCTATCTGGAATTTAAATTCATGGGCTACATGGACAACATTTCAAAAAACTGGCCGCAAACTTAACTGTAGCTCCTTACAAAATAAGCCGAATGATATGATTGCAGTTTAAGAGGAAGTTAAACACAAGCTAAAATTTAACTGTGGAACTTTTAAAGGAAAGAACATTTTAACTTTTAAGGTCATTCTTTAGAGTGTTCTAAACTTTACAATGTTATTCCATACCTGAATCTCATGAATTCTTGCAAATCTAGTTTATTTGAAACCTTAATATCTCTGCAAATAAATTATCTTGTTCAGACTCATGGATCTAGAACATGAAAACTACAAATCTATTGTGGTTGTACCATAATTGAAAGGTAACTACTGTAATATACATCAGTTATGGTGATTTGAAGAATAATTTGTCCAGCTTATTCTTCTCAAGGCAAGATACCATTAATTCCATTTTCACATCCAAATTCGATGTTTCACAAACCAAAAACATAGAAAATAAAAATAATTCACTTGAAGAGATATTACCATAATTTTGGGTCCAGATTTATAAATAAACTTGATTTCAAATTAAAAAATAAATAAATTAAAGGGGGTTAAAGGAAGAATAGAGGCAAAAAGGTAACATCATTTCTGAGGATATATATATATGTGTGTGTGTGTGTGTGCGCGCACAGATTTATAAACAGAAACATAATTAAGGGATTAAAACATGAAATTAAAATGGAAGAAGGGAAGTTAAAAGAGACCTGACGACCCATGACAACAACAACATAGGGATCGCTGCTGACGGCATCACGAACGGCAAGGTTGATTCCTCTGCGCACTCGAATTTTAAGAAGACCCAACAAACCATCCATTGTAAGAGTTTATACCAACGCCAAAAGTTTTCGTCTTTCTTCTTCTTCTTTTTTATTTTATTTTATTTGTACAGAGCGAGCTCCAACATTTAAATGTTTGTATGATAAATATAGAAAAAAGAAAGACTTCCACAGGACTTCAGATAATTAAGGAGACATTGTCTGTCCACCCACCACCCTCAGTTCTTAATATACTGTTTTGTCCCATCAACTTAATTTTTAAAATAAATTGCTACAAAAGGGTAATGACAAAAATGTACAAGTAAAAATAATATTTCAAAACAAGATAAATTTCTTTCCTTATGATTTGTATATAAGCACACTAGTCTTGCATAAGGGATATATGTTAGCTTTTGAGTAATTGGTTAATGTTCTCCCACTATCCCTCAATTTAGTATTCTCGACACTCTATTTCAAGGTTTAAATTTAAAATATGGTAAAATGTGATGTCATGATAATGGGAGAGACAAAGAATGGAAATTTCACAGCCAATGTACGACATCCTGTGAATAATGGAGAACCTAGGAGCAGCTGTGACAACTGTTATTCGAAAGGGTTCAAACAGTTGAAAGGCATGGTTCAATAAATCTCTTAATCTAAAGATATATATCTTCACATTGAATTTATCTAAATTATGGAATTGGTGTTCCAAGTGAATTTAAATTTTGCTATTTTTGTTTTTCTCTTTGACTTAAACAATAGTTGTAAACCTTTTGATCAGGGTTTGGTTAACAATTAAACTCTATAAAGTAGTGAACTAATTTGGTTTCTTAGGTTTAATTTCTGTTCAAATCTTTTTCTTAGTTTCAGTTGGTTTTGATGATTGGGATATTTATATTTCATATGGTGACTGTGCTATAATGGTAGTTGGTAAGTATGGCATTACATGTTAATTTAAAGATGAAGAGCATTGGAAGCAATCATGTGTTCTTAAGAACTTATTTTTTCTCAACAAATATGTTACACACTAAGATTGAGTTCTTGAAGCTGGAAAAGCAGGAGATTTGAGTTTAGTAATATGTTTTGAGTTTGCTCATGCGGTAGTTTTTGATATCTTTTAATTGGACCAAGTACTGATTAGAGCCCATTTTTTAATCATCATACTTCTTCTGCCTTTGTAATTTTTACCCAGCCAAGTGTTTTGCTCAAAATTTCTTTGACCCATTAGTCATGTATAGTCCTGGATTCTATTCGGAAGCTCTGCTCTGTATAGTTGGGTGGAAAAGCCTTGTCCAAAGTTTTTGCTTGAGCCCATGGCCCAGTCTATGGAGAATCAATCCAAATTCCAATTTTCATTCATTCCAAACATGAAACCTAAAAGAATGATTTGTTCTTCTAAAAGGAGAGTAGTTAGCATGAAGTTAATTTTGGTCAATTAATCAATACAGTGTCGATACACAGGTGGGAGGTAATCTCTCTTTCTGCGTGTCATCATTATATTGGTCAATTGACCAACTTACCATGAAGTTAATTTCATGGTAACCGAATCCTTCTAAAAATAATTGGTCACATATCTTAGGCCTAGTGGTATTATCTTGTCCCAACTACTTGATTATAATAATTAATCTGAGTTTGAAAACCACAACTTCATAACCAAGAATAAAATACCACAAATAGAAATGGTTGGATTACAAATAGTATCTTATGTTACGGTTTTAATAGGCTTTTGTTTGGGAAGTGAATCTTATGTATACAAAGTATACTCATTATATATAAGTAAGTAGGCCGCGATTAGAGGCGGAGGGAGGGGTTTTTTTTTCAGGGGTCCACAGACCTCTCGGTCATCGAAAAAATTAGTAGTAGGTATGTGGGTGGGTTCAGTCTGAAATTCGGCAATGACAGAAGGTCTGGAGAGCTCTGCGTGCGCTGAGAAGAAAAAGAAAGGGGAAGAAGAAAAAAAAAAGAAATTAAAAAAAATATATAACTTTATAATTAAGTAGCCTGCACATAATATAAATACTAACATATTAATAAATTTTTATCCGTTTGCAATTTTAAAATGGTCAAAGAAATGAATCTTTAATTTAAAAAGGAAGAAGTACTAATTTACTTAGCTTTTTTGCATCTTTTTGACACTTTTAGAGGCAGGTCGTCTAACAAACTTTATTATATAATCTATCTATTTTGCAAGAGAAAAAAAGAGAGTCCCATTTATAAATTTTGCAAACACTAACTACTTTTCATTTTATATATGTATACTTTTTAAAATAATAAGGTGTTCATTCATTAATAATGGCATTATATACATGAATATAACTAAGTGATATGATTTATTTTTTTTGAAACGAAAGGAGTATTTCTGTTATTTAAAAATAATAATTACTTCGCTTTACAAAAAAACTTTATTTATAAAATTTATCAATATTAAATATGTATTTTTGTTCTATATCTATCTCAAGTGAATAAGTTGTTAGGTTAACATTAACCACACTATATAAAAATATGATAATAATTTATACTCATCACTACAAAAATAATTATTTTTATATTCTTTTTAAAAAGAGTAATAGACGTGTTTGATCTTTTCAATATTTTTCTATTTGTAAAACGAAGTAAATAAAGGTTTGTATATTGGAGAGTCTGGTAGAAACAGATGGAGAGAGAAGAGAAGAACGCCGCTGCTGCCGCCGGTCGCAACTGCTGGTCTTCGCGCCGACGCCTGCCCGCCAAACCCCCGACTTAAAATCTTTGGCTCTGCCACTGACCGCGTTGAGCATGTGTTGCGTCTTGCGTGTATAAAAATATATCTAAAATTGTAGAGGTAAAAGAGTAAAAAAAAAAAAAAATGTGGCGCAAATACACGAAATTTTTGCCTCAAGCCTCACGAAGAAATTATAATATAGTTAAATACTAGTACTCGGTGACATATGCATTGCGTGCATAATAAAACTATCTTTAAAAATATTAAGTTATTAGTTACGTAATAGTGATATAATAATTAATAAAATTAAAATGACATTTTTAAGAATATTATGTAAATATATAATTCTAACAATTTTTTTTAAAAAAAAAAGAACTTTGTGGAAGGAAGAAAGTGTATGAAATAGAGATTCTAAAGATAGAATATAAAACGTAGGAGGGGGCATTTGATGATGGACGTTGTTTTTGGTGGAGATTGTGCTTGCAACCAAATACAAGAAATTAAAAGCTTAAGCTTAAGCTTTCCTTTTTCAAAGCTCTCCCGACCACGTTAATTCAGAAATTGGAACCAACCCACGACTGATGTTGACCCTTTCTCTCACCATGCAATGCATCAATTCATCTACTTTCTTCCCTTAATTGTAATGTTTTCTATTTATTGAAAAGTCAAGGATTTTTAAAATAGATTATATATATATGTATTAATTGCAGGAAGGTACTTAAAGTATTCTTTCTCTTCGTTTCATAATTACATAATCGTTTTATTTTTAAAGAAATAAAATAATATTTATATTCAAGTTTTCATGAGTGAGTATACTCAAGATTTTATCGTTAAGTTTTTAAAATGATGGACTAAGATTTTCTGGAAGATAATCGAATTTATTGTTGATATTTAATAGTTTTTTTAATGTATATTCTGGAGAAGAATTATGTGATATATATATATATATATATATATATGTGTGTGTGTGTGTGTGTTGTAAGTGGTAAAAGCTTGACATGAGTAAGAAAAAGACTAAAACCCGCACGCCCATGTCTCCCTCGACAGATAAAATCTACATGCATGTTGAGTTTGACTACAGACCCTTTCACATTTTCCACTATATATATATATATATATATATATAGGAATTTCTTAACAAATGTCCTTAGGGCACATGCTAAACACACAGTTCAAAAAAATATTTTCTTAAATTGTGTGCATATTTTTTTGAATTTGGTGCAAATGCAGAAATCAAAAGAATATGCACACAGTTCAAGAAAATATTATCTTGAATTGTGTGCTTAATATGTGCCTTTAGGACACATGTTAAGAAGTTATATATATATATATTTCCTCGAGTCACATTTTGTCAACAATTCTATTTTGACTTGGCTTCCAAATGAATGACCCTAATTGCATATATGTTCTAAACGACCTCACGGTTCTTCTCTCTCTATCGATCTCCCTTGGGACGTGGAAAATATTAAGCAAAACAATATATACAATGAAGAAGACATGTGGGGTTTGAAATGGGTACTGATGTGATATTTACCAATATCCATTTCACAAATCTAAAATACCTACCCATACAAGTTGGACTACTTGGGTTATTAAAGAATTATTGTTGGACTACACATATATATATATATATATATATATAGAGAGAGAGAGAGAGAGAGAGAGAGAGAGCACACATTACTATATATTTGTAAACAATGATTTTTTTTTTTCAAAAAAAATCTCAAAACTATTCTTAACACTATCTAGAATATTTAATTAAATATAATATAAAAATAATGACATGTTAAACTCTTTTGTTATTTTATATTCTAAAAATAAAAATGTATTTTTAATTTTAAAAAGAACAAATAAAATATATCTACTTGAACAAATAATATATCCCAATCAGGGTAGAGTGATATAGTCATTGCTATATATATATATACATTAACGTAGTTGTCACATAAAATAATCACATATCGCTTACATATCGTTGATGTGATATTTATGAATTTGTTGTTGAATTAAATGAGTCATGTCAATAACAAATTCATAAATGTTACGTCAACACAATGTGAGCGATATATAATTATTTTATATGATAGTAGCATTACATATATATATATATATATTATTGTTGTTATGCTCTGGCATGGCATCTATATCTATATACTATGTCAAGTCATTTTCATGTAATTTGTTAAATTAACAAGTCGTACAACTTGTTCTATCAATTATGTTTTTGTAGAATTTACAGGCAAGTTTGGCTATATATATATAATATTAATGCCCGGCCCACATAGTTTATGACTAACACTCTTTAACTCCCCAAATGATTCAGTTTACATACATAGATTATGGATTAATATATGAAAATGTTGTTTGTATATTTTATTTTATATTTGCTTTTTATGTTAATCTAGTCTTTAGCAAATATATATAATTATGTATCAAGCATCTACTGTATGCCTGAAATGAACGAGTTGCCCTTGTGATTGTGACATTTTAAAAGTTGATTGGCCGGCCTGTTAGAAAATTATTATGGCAAACTTTATCTTCACTGCATGGAGTTGGAGCCTACAAACTTTACGGCCGGCCAAATTGCTTATTAATATCTAGAGACTAGATAGATATTGTCACATCACTAACCATTATTTCTTCCTCCTTAAAATTATTAATTGTTAAAGGACTCCAGGAGGAGGAGCAGAGAAAGCATTTAAATTAAAATAGAGTTTTTTTTTATAAATAAAAGGATTTATTGAAAATGGAAATACGTAAACCTTCAGCACAACATAAATACTACTATCTCCGTTGTCGGTTAAGATTTTAACACATGAATTAAGAAAATTATTTAATACTAGTAAAATTTATTTAAAATTTTATTACTACCTCTTTACGATAAATTAAAAACTATTAATATAAGGGAGAGAATTTATTAAAAAAATAAAAATAATATAAAAAAGTAAATAGTAATAGTAGTAATTTATTCTTCTAGAGATAGAAAGCTTCTGGTTCTACTACTCTAGCCCGTAGTAGTGTATCAATAATTAATTACCGTAGTCCGTAGTCCGTAGTCCGTAGTCCAGTCCTATTTATTAAGGAAGAAGAAGGTTACATACATAGAAATGCACATGCAAGGTTTAAGATGATTTCACCGTCCCTACTCCCTTCCCTGCTAATTAAATTAATACACAAAAAAGATTAAAACAAAAACCTTAAAAAGGCTTTTTCTACAATTAAAAGGGCCACAAAACAAGATCAGCCCCACAATTTACAGTGCTCTATCTCACATCATCATATATAGCATCTCCCTCCAGGATCCAGCTCATCAAAAAACACTCTTGGCTGCCTGTGTTTTCCACCCACTCTCCCACTGAGGTCCACCACCCACTGAGTCAGCTCAAAGAGTTAACCACTGAGTTTCCAGGCTGAGGTAGTAATGAGTGGGCGAGTGTGCCAACCCAACATCAGACACCCTTCCTTCTCCTCCACTCTGTACCCATCCCCACCAGCAAACAGTGCCAGCAGCATGCTAGCCTGCTTAAAAGCGTTAGACCCCAAGTGAACCGCCTCCAACCCGCCCGCCTCGAACCGCCTTCTCCACTGCCCCAATGTCTCGTGCCTTTCTAACCGGTCAACCCCTTCACAACCCACCACGTTACAGATCTGCCTTCCCAAGAACACCTCCGACATCACCTTGTCCTGATTACTCACCGGTCCGCCGTCCTCAACCCCGCCACCGCAGCTCTCCAACGAGTCAAAGAGGGTCGAGTAATAATGCAAAGACTCGGTAAACCGGTCCAAGAATACCAGTCCGTTGTGATTAGCTTCCTGCTCCACCACCGTCACAATCTCCGGCTTCATCTCCTTAACGGCCGCCATCACCTTCTCAATTGCACCCGGTCGAGCCAAGAGCTGATGAATCTCGAAAACCGAGTTCACCGCCACAGTTTCACCCTCTCGAAGATCAAGCATGGATGCATCCAGATCAGCTAAACTATTCGCCACGAACCCTCTATACTCAAATTCTACATGAATAGTTTCCGCCAATTGAGCTAATTTCCAACCCACTTCCTGCAAATGATCCGTATGATCGTGCGACGGAGGTCCAATACCAGTTAACCGGAAAGTAGGCGGCCCACCTGCCCGCAAAGCCAAAGCTTGCATCAAAGCCGGCCACTGCATCCCCTGTTTCATGCTGAAATCTATCACGTGAACCCTTTTCTTATCAGCAAAAGCTTCGAGTATAGCTTGATTAGCAGTGAAATGGGCGAATTTTAGGTAAGGACAGGTTTCATAGAAATGCATTTCAAGTAGATCAGCCAAGGCGGAATCCTGAGAGTTTTGTGGGTACAATCGGTAGATTCGCCGAGCCAATGCTTCAGCAAAATAGGTGGCGACCTTTCTCATTGCTCCGATTTGTGACACGGCTAGGAATCCGATTTGTTTGACAAGTGCTTCTGCGACCTTTAACTTATTTTGCTGCACTGCTTCAGCGCAAGCCATTAAAGTATGAACTAATCGGACTCCGTTTTCTTGGGAATCCACCAAAACTACTGAACGAGAGGGTTCATTCGGGTGTTGTTGAGATTGAACCTGAGTTTGCCAAATTGATGGATTTGTTGGGCACATGGTTTTCAATCTTTTATTTGGTGGAGGAACTGGTGATTGAACAATCGGAGGGTAAACGGCGTCCCCCGGAATTGCTTTAAGATCGTAATCGCAAGAAGATGAATCATCGAAGATTATCTTGTTAGTAGACGACTCCGCCGGAGAGAGAAACATATCATTTGCCGGTGGTGGTGGGTTGAGCTCTGTAATCATAGATTCGAGCCAGGAAGATAAATCAGACGGGTTGTAATGAACGGTATCGCAAGCTAGATGCGAAAGGCTGTCTTCTTGAGCTTGCCCCATAACTTCTTCGAGATGTTCGAGTTTTTGAGCTACTTCCGCCATGTCTGAGGACCGGACTTTGTAGCCCAAAAGCGCCAAAAGCTCGTCCACTCCAGCATCTTGTTCAGTTTCCTCCCACATCTTCGACTTTCCGTCTGAATACACACCGCTATGGTTGACGGAGGAGCTGCCGCTGGTGCCACCACCGCAGTCAGAGAAGGAGATATGATTAGGTTGTGGATAGTCTCGTTTCATATCTATGAGAAATTTCTTGTTTTAATTCTCTCTATAGAAGGTTGGGTTTAGGGGTTTGAGAGATTTTATGAGACTGAGGGCAAATCAGAAACCGAAGGAGGTGGCCGAATGGGTGAGGAATCTGGGCACGGAGGATTGGATGGGCTTTGCTTGGTTTTTCACTACTGTAAGACCTTTGTGCTCCATATATACTCTCTCCGTGCTTTAATATAAAATTTTTTAGAGTTGTGCACAAATATTAAAAAAATAATTATATAATATTAAATATAAGAATTTGTTAATATGTGCTCTTAGAACACATGCTAAATACACGATTCAAGAAAATATTTACTTGAATTGTGTATATATTCTTTTGAACTTGGTGTAAATACAGAAATCGAATGAATATGCACACAATTCAAGAGAATATTCTATTGAATTGTGTGTTTAGCATATATCCTTAGGGCACATGTTAAAAGGACCCTTAAATATAATATCAATTGTCTGTATTACCCTTGTATTGAAAAAAAAGAAGGTTATTTATTGGACAAAAAATAGTGTGAGAGAACCAAAGTTATATTTAAGGGTCCTCTTAACATGTGTCTTAAGGGAGAATATTAAACACACAGTTCAAGAGAATATTCTCTTGAACTGTGTGCATATTCCCTTGATTTTTATATTTACACCAAGTTCAAGGGAATATACACACAATTCAAGAGAATATTCTCTTGAACTGTATACTTAACTGCTAAGTGTCCTAAGGGCACATGTTAATAAATTCATATATTTATTACTTGGGATAATTTTTGAAAATAAACAATTAATGCTTCTTGAAATTCTAAAACGTCTTTTATTAAGGGACAATTTTTTTTTTAAAACGTCTTATATTAAAGGACGGAGAGAATAATATATATGGCACCGATGTATAGCCATCGTTATAAATTTAAAATTATCTTTACAATAGATCGTGATTATCCATTTATAAATTTAACGGTAAAAATTACTACCTCTGTTTCATAATAATTGATTTTTTTGAAGAAAAAATTTGTTTCAATTTATTTATCGTTTACAACTTTATAGGAGAATAAATTATTTACTTTCCTATATCACTATTAACTTCTCTCATTTTTTCAAGAAATTTTATATATTTTATTAGTAGTTTTCAACTTCCCATGAAAGGGCAGTGAAGAAATTTCATACAAAATTTAATTATTAGTGATAATATTAAATGACTTTCTTAATTGATGTGCATAAAACTAAAACGATTATTATTATGTAACGAAGATAGTATTATCGTTCTTTAATTTAATTTGAAAAAATGCGAATACAAAAGAAAAGCAAAAAAATCATAAATTTTTCTAGATAAACATCAAGTTGGTATCAAAGCTTTGATGGATCGGTTCCCCATATAGGGAGAATTACATTTTTGTCAATTGAACAAAGAAAAGTTTTTAGTGGATCGCAGTATTATATAATGGAATTTTTTAACATGTGTCCTTCGAGCATATGTTAAGCACACAGATCAAGGGAATATTTCTTTGAATTGTGTGCATATTCTCTTTAATTTAGTGCAAATGCAGAAATAAAAAAAATATGCACACAGTTCAAGTGAATATTCTTTTTAACTGTGTGCTTAGCATGTATCCTAAGAATATATGTTAAGAAGACCTTTATATAATAGTGAAGCAAAAAATGGTAGTGAACCAACAAATTTTGATTAATATAGTTGCCTCTTCTTCTTATTCCTCTTATACAAACAACTAAGGAAACGATTTATGATTCTTGAGGGTATTTTGGGCATGGAGACTTGATTTTCAGGATTCGAAAGGCAAGTGTATTAGTTAATGCAACCTTTAAAAAAAATCATAGCCCAAGGAATCTTTAGACTAGGCAGTATAATTTTAATAAAGAACTAAACTTCAAGAATTTACAGTAGAACAAGTAGTCCAAATAAAGAAGAATTCTATTGTTAAGAATCTAACAAAACCATAGTAGAGCTTTTTGGCATATAATTTTACTGAAACAATTAAAAAGGAAAAACTCCCGAAGCCAATTGGAAGCAAGAGACAAATCAAAATTTGATTATATTTCTCGAAGCCAAATTCGATCCCGAACTTCAGAAGGGATTTCTGTAGTCGAATTCTTCTCGAATCGTAGATTATTTGGCATCCGTAGTTTAATACTGCGGAGCCTATAAATTTTAAAAAAAACCTAAATTTGGCTAATACAACGTCATTGGCCAATTAGTCTGCCATATTTAGAGTCTGCAGTTTAATACTGCGGACGAAATACTTTTACAAGGAAGGTATTTTGGACATTTGTCCTGTCCGCAGGTTCGCAGTATTAAACTGCTGAATAATAGAAATTAAACTACGGACGGAACCTCTATTAAACTGTTAGATCATCGGATTGACGATATGTGTAAGAATAACCTTAAATTGACAACATTAACTATAGATCGGTCCCCATATACATATATATGGAGGCAGAAAAAGTATATCTTTACAACAAATCATGATCGTCCATCCGAATATCTAACAATCAATATAATTCTCGTTTGCAGTTTAATTTTCAGTATTCTGCAATTTAATATTACGGACGAGACAAATATCAAACATACTCCTCTTTGTTCAAGTTCTTCGTCCAAAGTATTAAACTGCAGAGTCAGAAATTAAAAAAACTTGCAAAACTAGTTTGTCTTTTATTGTTTAATCTTCTCCTCATCCGCCTCTACCATCATCACTATCACGTCTGACTACCTCCATCACTAAAAATTTCTCTAATCCCCAATTTTCAAATCAGATTTATATTGGGTTTTGTGATTTTAAAAGAAAATTCCAAGAGTATCTTCAGCAAAGTTGAATTCAAACTTTGGATGAATGATGCATTCATTGAGAGATTTTTGAGTAAAGTACATGAATTTCTTCAAATAAGATGAAACCCATATTGTTACAAATTGGGGGTTCTCCCTATCAAGCCTAACTATCGGCATATTTGGGTATATGCCCAAATTCGAAGGTAATTTCAAAATTAACAAAAAAATCGGATTTTTTTTTAGTTTCATATGGTTGCGATTGCAAATTATGAATTTCATGTTACAAGTAAGAAAAACATGAAATATGAGGATGACTTTGGTGGGCGGTGGAACAGGCCGCAGCCGCAGATGTTGGAGAATTTTTTGCGACTGAAGAGGGATGGTGGGAGGATGAGGAAAGAAGATGAGGGTGTTGTTGTGGAGAGAGAATATTTGTCATGTTTTTGTTAAATTATTCTTTAATTTTTTTTTTTTAACATAATTGTTACTCATAGATACGTTAGTCATGCAAATGTATTCCTCCAATATTCTTTAAACTTTTTTTTAGCACAATTGTTCCTCATAGATGCCTTAATCATGCAAATGTGTTCCTCCTATTTTTTTCACCTATTAAAAATTAATTTTCTCTGTCCTATCCCTCCTTTCTCCTTTCTCATTTTTTTTTATTTTTTATTTTTAAAATCTGTGTAAAAAATATACTCTTCTTCTTTTTATTTATTTATTTTTATATTGACATTTTGAATTCAATATGAAATATATATGAATTTTCAATTTGAGATATATTCAATTTTAAAATAATTCATGCAATTATTAGTACCATTTAGATAAAATAAAAAAAATACTAAAACTTATAATTTTGGTAATTATATTGTCTAAAATTAATTAATTGATACAAATTTTGAATTTAGAGATATTTTATATTGAATTCAAAATGTCAATATAAAAATAAATAAATAAAAAGAAGAAGAATAGTATAATTTTCACAAAAATTTTAAAATTTTAAAATTAAAAAAATGAGGAGAGAGGAGAGAGAAAATCAATTTTTAATAGGTAAAAAAATTTAGAACAACACACTTGCATGACTAACGCATTTATGAGGAATAATTGTGCTAAAAAAAAGTTTAGAGAATATTGGAGGAACATCCTTACATGACTAATGTATCTATGAGGAATAATTGTATTAAAAAAAAAAAGGTTTAGACAGCAACTTAGTAAAAACTTGACAAATACGAGGGTCAGATTTATAATTTAGTCGAGAGAAAGTGGAGTGGTACTGCTGGGTTTCGAGAGAGAAAAAGGAAGAAAAAGTGTGTGAAACTAATTTTGTTAGCTTAAAGCTATTATAGTATCAGCTTTAGGCATTAGCCTTTTCTTTTCAAATTGGGTTTTGCTTTCTAAAGCCTCCCCACTTTAATAATGTGGATGCTCAAGATTACTTTTTTAAAAAGTTTTAAGTTATCCAGTTTAATACTGCGGACGAAAATCTTATACAAAAAAATATATTTTGGACATTTGTCTCATTTATAATATTAAATTATAAAATATTAAAAATTAAATTACAGACAAGAACTATATTAATTGTTAGATATTCGGATGGAATATCAAAATTTGTTATAAGAATAATTTTTTTAAAAATATTAGCTATGAATCCGCCTACTATACTTCTCTTAAATAACATACTTTTATATATACACTTATAATTGGATATCCACCGGTAGTACTGTGTGTAATATAACAGTGACTGGGAAACGCTCGTGATGGGGGGCACAATCCAATGTAGTCACAGGCAAGTAGTACAATTTGTAAAACAATAGTAGTACTATACTTACTATTGTACTAAATTTTATTTTAATTTTGAAAACAAGATTGATAAGAAGATTACTCTGTCTATGTTTTCTTTTGTTTTCCAAATTAACAATTTAGTTGAAGTTGAGAGTAGTTTACTTGTGTTTTTATTAGAGGTTCCAAACGCACAAAATACACTTGAAAATTTTGGTCATTTATAAATAACTTACTTTAAACACAAATATCCCCGATACAATTCCTTAGTTAAGTTTCGCGTACTAATATACTTTTGCATGTAGACACATGCTTTGTGGTTAATTAATATTAATACAAATATTGACATCATACATAATATTTTACTCATATTTTGTACTCCTTAATTATTGTTTATATTATTGTGTCTGTTCGCAATAATTTTTTTTTTGAAAGCCTCCATTATTTTGAGAATACAGTATAATTTAATAATCAAATACATCATCAAAATTAATCAAATCTCACTAAAAAGGAAAAAAATAAACGTACAACCAAATAAACCTCGCATAAAGAGGACACAAACTTTTCATAATAAAAAATAGGGTCCTCTTAACATGTGCCCTAAGGCACATGCTAAACACACAATTTAAGAGAATATTTTCTTAAACTGTGTGCATATTCTCTTGATTTCTGCATTTACACCAAGTTCAAGAGAATATGCACACAATTCAAGAAAATATTCTCTTGAACTGTATGCTTAGCATATGTCCTTAGGGCAAATGTTAAAAAATTTCTAAAAAATATAAACTCACACAAGTGAGAATCTTTAAGGTAAGTAGGTAACAATAACTTAGTTTTAAACAACACTAATTAACATGTATGGAAATAAATATTGAAGTTGTTCCAGCATCCATGACCCAAACTTTGATGGCTTCCTAATTGTCTGCAGTAGCAAAAGCCGTAGCCGTCTTAAACGATACCTAAACTGCTGAAATCAATAGCTAATTCTAATTCGACCAATTTAAAAACTAATGGTTGTTTGTTTACAATTGAATGAGTTTGAATATGACCAATTAAGTCATGCAATCTGTTTATTTTATAATTTTTAAATTATGAATGTACTTGAACGACATGGACGGATCCAGCCTCTGGTTTAGTGGGGTCAACTTTGAAAAAAAAAGTAGTAAAAATAAAAAATATAATACAATAAATCACAAAATTAAATAATACTCATATATTGTTTACAATAACATTTTTCGATACTCCGTAACTTAAAATTGTTGCATGATAGTCTCATTTTCAATAGCTACAAAAATATCATGTTTAGTAATGTAAGTTATTAAATAATCATTTATCCATTCATGTTTGATTTTTTTTTTTGATGGGTCGATGTTGTAAAAATATCATGATAACCTCATTTTAAACAATTGTAAGAATTCACAAACAATTACTAAATTTGTGAAATATCCAAATTTGCAAATCGAGTCCCTTTTTGTTTAAAAATTTGGATATTGAATCTCTGGGTGCCACATGTGCGTTGACCTGCCTAAGTGGCACATGTGGCACGATGACGTGGATATTTTGCCATGTGAAACCGCTTACATGTGCATTTTTCAATTAATTGTCAAAAAACATGTGGCACCTAATGGCTCAATATCCAAATTTTTAAATAAAAAGGAGCTCGATTTCCATTAACTAAAAGAAATGAGCTCAATACCAAAAAATACCTAAAGTTCAAGAGCAACATATTAGCCGAACCACATGGTTCGCGAACATGTTCGATCGAGCAATCGAACGGAACACTATGTGCGAACTTGACTCGACTAGGCAAGCAAGTTGAACTCGAACCCAACTTGTTCGCGAACAGTTTGGTTCGTTTGCAACCCTAATCTCTGCTATATTTTAATTTATATAAATATTTATTTTGTTTATTAATTTTTTATTTTGTATTAAAGAAAAATAAAATAATAAATTGATAAATATTTTGGCCTTTTAATTATTTGTGTTAATGAATTTTTGTACACATCAGCAAATCTTGTCACGTGTCAGCCCCATCAAAAAGAGTTTAACACCTTTTTGTTTAGGTGGCAGGTCCGTTAACAGGAGGGACAAAGTTGACTTGAAATTTGTAACATTAGGGACACTTTCGGGGGGGAAAAAAAGTTTGTGGGCTAAGTAAGATTTCACATAAATTCACAAGGGCTTTTTTGCACCTTTGCCCTATGTTGTGACTGTGTCAGGTGAAAGTGACCTGTGACTATGTGAGGGCATAAAACAAAAAAACACGACCCAAGTGACAGGCATAATGAAAAAACAAACTCCTCGTGGCTTAATAGTAAAAAAAACAACTTTTAAGACTTTAAGTGCGTTAGGTTTTGAAATCTATTCTTATCAAAAGCAAAAATATTAAATTTTTGTTGAATATTGCAAAAAAAAAAAAATGAAATGCTTTTGAGTTTTGAGAATAGAATGAGAATCATTTTTTCTTTAAAATAAGATTTTACTTGTCAAAAAAAAAATTAAAAATAATTTTACTTATTACGATGTGAAACTATAAAATAATTATATACTGCTTGTTTCTTTTTAATACTCATCTCATTCTAAAAAGAAATTATTTTTGTTTGCCATTTAAGAATAGCAAATAAAAATTACGTACTTAATTTTAAACACATATTTGTTTCTTTCTCATCTTTTCAATGTATTTATTTAATAATTTTTTTTATCTATTATTTCAATCAAAGTCCTTTTAAATTTTCAAGTAGAGAAATTAAGATAGATACGCTACATATATGAATTAGTTAATTAAGTACTTGTGCAAGCACCATCTCATTTTAAAAAGTACTAGAGATGACATAATAATAAAAAAAAATTATCATATTATATTATTTTAATATCATAAAAGATTGAAATTTTCTTCTTCTTTGATTTTTGTAAAAACTAAAACTCTTTAAGTAACAAGGGGAGTTTTAAGTTTTAATCTTTCTAAATGATGAATAATCCTTCATGCCGTCTATTTTACTCCGCCAAAGACTTGGTATTTTCATTCGGTTGTAATATATTTATTACACACATTGAAGTTCACATCAAAATACATCTTTTTGCCTTATTTAGTTATTATTCGCATTATAATAGAATTGACTAGATCTTATGCATATTAACAAAATCTTGACCACCAAAAAATATTCAATTTAATATGTTTATAAGAATATTATAAATTTTCTCCGAGGACAATGCTGGCACAACAATGTAGACAAGATTATCGCATGCGAAATAAAATTCTATTCCTTGTCCCTTAATATATGTCATTTTGTTGTGCATAAAAATTAAAAAAAATTATATAATATTAAATACAATATCAATTGTCTATAATACCATTTAATTTTTATAATTACTATACTTATCTCATATTCTCTCACATCTGTAACATTTTCTCATGAGAGTAATTTTAGAAAAAATGTAACTAATTCTCCTAAATTATATAAAACGACAAATAGTTAAGAGAAAAAAAATCATCTAAAACAACATATTTTAAGAGACGGAAGAAGTATCATTAAGTACTCTGTTGTAGACAAAACTTTTATTGAATTTATAACTAATATTTTTATATAAAGAATAGAAGAAAATACATTTTAAGATTCCAAATAGGTTCCAGTTGGAATGATATTTGACCTAGTTATCACCAACAACTATGTGTAAGCACAACTAATTTAGCTTTGATAATTAGCATTCGACAATTAACAAACTTGTCCCCAAAAAATGACTCACATCTATTACTCTCTTTTTTGTTGAACCGTAAAGATATTCTCGGATCAGTTTACGCGTCAATCAAACATCGACCTAATACATTTATAAAATTAAATTTTCTCTTGAGTGCTGACCTTAAAGTTTGAATCCGAAAAGTTAACAAAGGGGGCAACCCTCGTTGACCTATCTATATATATGCAGTATGTAGTGCAACAATTGATTGCTAATGTGTGCTTGTAAAAGAAGTCCAGCCACCCACCCTGATCTCCAAGTAATTTGTTAGCCACTGTAAATCCAATGATCACCTGTGTTTAAAAAGACACAGGTAGGTAGTCATCAATTTAATGTAAGATGATAATTTATGATTTTATTTGAGATCTCTCTCAAACATATTTTCTTTAGGCCTTTCGAATATGTGACTTGTTGAGCTGCCTTATTTTAATTGAATTGCAAATGTACGTATGATATTCACGTACTAAGACTGACATTACCAGAACGGCTAAGGCTAGATTATGATTGGACAATTGTACAAAAAACCTTTATAATTCAGAGGCCTAAATTATTTCATTTTTGAGCCAATCAATAAATCGGCCCAAAAAGTCACTTGGACCTTGTTTGTACTACATATTGATCCAACTTCCAAGGCGGGGCAGAAGGACATTGAGTAGTAAACATTTACCATGTGTGGACAGTTGGAGGCTTAAAATAGGCTCAAAACAATGGTTGGAAGTTGCCTCCTCATTTCTTTCTCCCTCATAGGGCAAAACAAGAAGAGGTTGGTGGCCGGCCTCTTGTTTGGTTCCCGACCCATTCATGTATTTCTAGCATACGGACTACAGTAGTAGTGGGCCATGGCATGGACCACTTGTTACTGAGAATTTCAAAGTTTCCACATTAATACTCCCTCCGTCCCTATTTAAATGACGTTTTAGAGTTCCTACCTAAACCTGGTAAACGGGTCGGGCTGGTCCAAACGTGCCGGGTTATCGACTTGTCGGGCCAAAACGGCCTAAGTTTTAGTGGGTTGAAAAAATAAACCCAAAATCTAATATTTTTTCTAAACTACCCTTATTAATTATGTACTAATTTTCTAGACTCTCTTTATCCAATCCTCTAATTACTCCAACCGTATTCAATTTTCACTCCCTACTTTTTCTCTTTCTCTTTCACTGTTTCATCTCTCTATTTTATCTCTTCCTATTCTAAAATTAATTATGTACACGGTAAATTTTCAATCTCTTCATAGAATTTTTGTTATGTTAAATATATTGAAAAATTTTAAACTTTCTAAAACGTCACTTAATTAAAAATGAAGGGAGTAAGAGACATAAAATATATATACCTGAAGAAAACCTTCCTCTTCAACCCAATTTAGAAAACTAGTTTCACCACAAATTAATTGGGTCCAATATGAAACAAAAGGTAAAATACTGATATACAAGTGAACATCATTTGAATTAAGCCCCAATTATACTAGATATACATATACTAATTAAAACACCCTCTGACCTTCTACAATTATAATCAGTAATTTATTTAGTCTCTTTACAGGCTGTACAAATCAGACTGCTCACATGAATACTCCTTTGTTTATAACTAGTTTGAACAACTCTTGAAAAGAACACTTTTACTATTATTATTATTTTTCTCAAATGGATGACTATGAATATAATAATAATGACATAAGGAATCTTTAAACATTAATTTAACTAACTGCATAAGCCTGCACTTCTTTGTGCCGCCTCACCACCAATTACTCTCTCTCGGTTCGTATGAATGAGATGTAATGCAGTGTAGTTAGGTTTATTTATTCTGATTAATTATAATAAAATTTAATATTGCTCATATATAAATTAAATTCTAATTTTACGAAATTAATTTCCATCACTTATTAGCCCACAAAAATTGACCCAAACATTTTATAAAGTCCAAATAAAATTCATTAATTATTATAGCCCACATAAATTAGTACAATCATGAGAAAAGCCCAACTAAAATATAATTTAAATGTTATTTATTTTGTATGGGTATTATAATTTATAAATAGGATCACTTCTTTCAACATCAAGAATATATGCCATCATCTGAAAGAGAAGTTGGTATTTTTATAAATAGGATCACTTCTTCCAAAGTACTCACTCAATACGCACATACATAGACTACGAGAATGAGTAAAGAGACTCACCCTCCATGGTTAAACTCTTTCTATTCTGCTCGTGTGTTGTTGCTGACAGGGAAGGGAAGGTGTGGACTTTAATTGGAATTATAAATACAAATTATAGCAATACATTACATTTTTTCTCCCCTTGTGTGCTTGCTTGACCGGGAACAATCTTCTTTAGTAGTCCATAATAATTAAGAAAATAAATGGATGGCATGCATAGTTGGTATTTGCCAGTTGCCACCTTCTCAATAAAATGTAAAAACTAATAGTTACTTATTTTCGTAGACAGATATTTGAAGTGTATGTATTTGCCATATTCTCTCCAGAAAAATAGTAATTTTACTATTAATTACTTTATTTTCATAGACAGACGGATTTGGGTGGAATATTACCATCTATGATCAAATTACTAATTATGAACTTAATTCTTATCATAGACTTTAATTAATTGGTACAAAATGGAGATTATAGTAAAATTAATATTGGTATACTACAAAATAGTAAAATTAATAGAGTAAATCGATGACCACTCGATGGATTGGATTGGTTCGAGAAATACTACTACTACTACTAAGAGCATCTTTAATGGCCTCTTCGATCAATTTGAGATACTCAAATAGGTGAGTCACATCAGAAAAATTCTCTCCAACCGCCTCCTCTTCAACCTTAGTTATCAAATCTGTAACCTCCTTCTCACTCTTCAAATATATAATTAAAGGCTAATAATATTTATTACGCTTGATGGATTTGATGTACAATTTATTAAATTGAAGAGACTAGTAATGCACAAGATATGAATATAACAAATAATGCTCTTTAAATTACGTGAAAACTGTGTTTTTGTTAAGTTAGGCAAATCCAAGGGGCTCCAAATTCCAATCCAATTCCAACTACCGTTCACAGCTCCATCTTCCTCCTTCTGTATGTTTTTTAGGTCCTTTTAACATGTGTCTTTAGGACACATATTAAGCACAGAGAATATTTTTTTAAATTATGAGCATATTTATTTGATTTCTACATTTATACCAAATTTAAAAAATATACACACAATTCAAAAAAATATTCTCTTAAACTGTGTACTTAGTATATCGTAAAGACCCATGTTATTTTTTTATAATTAAAAATCACTCGAAAATTGGATCCATTGGCAGTTCGGCAATTCAGTCAATTAAAGAGGTCCATTTCGAAAAATCAACACGTATATAATTCCAGTCCGACCCAACGTTCACTCTCTCCTTCCTCTTCGTCTTGGATCACCCAGTCGCTCTCGTTTCCAGATTTGTTCGCAATTGAGATAGTTTTCTCTCTAATTCCCTTCAATTCTCTCGACATATCAACAAAATGGAAGACAAGCCATTATCCTCTGAATCCAACCACATTGAGGACACCGAAACCGCCAATTCAAACAACAATCACGGATGGCAAAAGGTAACTTACGCCAAGAAGCAGAGAAAGCTTCCGGCGAAGCAATCCGATTCCGGCAAGCTCGTTTCGAATGGATCCGCTGTCCCCGGCGGTGACAGTGTCTTCACCTCGTTGGAGAAGCAATCGGAGGAGCGTCGCCGGCGAATCGAGGCTCAGAGAGCGGAAATGTCTGCTGCTTATGATGAGACTCAGCCGATCAGATCCTCAAAGCACCGCTCCTCCGACGATGATGACAGCGATGATGATATTGCCGGCGGCGTTGCTCAGGATGGAGGAACCGTTCATGAGAAGAAACCGAAGGTGAAGAAACAGAAGAAACCGAAAGTCACGATTGCGGAGGCCGCGGCTAAGATCGATGCGGATGATCTAGCCGCATTCCTTGCTGATGTATCGGTGAGTTTTCTATTTTGTTAATTTGATTTGATCTGGGAAATTGAGACTCGATTACCTCTAAAAATTGAGTTTTTTGGTGTTAATATATATCGTAGGCATCATATGAATCGCAGCAGGACATACAGCTGATGCGATTTGCGGATTATTTTGGTCGCGCATTCTCGTCTGTAAATGCGTCCCAGTTTCCTTGGACGAAGTTGTTCAGAGAGTCCAGTATTGGGAAGACAGCAGATGTGAGTTGATCTTTCATTTTAATTTCACCATTTCTGTGATGATCAGTTGTTTAAATATTGATCTTTGTATAAGAGTTCTAGGATCATTTTTTCTCTTTGATGTAATTAAGATGATATTATTAAATTTATTATTGTATGCCTGATGGTTGGAGCCCCTATTCTTTTCTTCTTCTTCTGAGCTAGTTAGTATGGATATATTTAGAATTTTTATTGTGTAGAAGTTTGTTCAAAATTGGGATAACCGGATAAGGTCTACTAAATGTAAAATAGTTGGCCGAGGCATATTTGTAAAAAAAAAAATCATGTTCCTTAACTTGTCTGTATGAAAGGTTGTAATTATTTGATCTTACTCAACAGAATCCTGTCTCGCACATATCAGAAGCCGTTTATAAGACATCGGTTGACTGGATCAATCAACGATCCAATGAGGCTCTTGGCTCTTTTGTATTGTGGTCCCTAGACAGCATTCCTGCCGACTTTGCCAGCCAACAAGCTGGTGGTAAGGGCTCCAAGAAAGGCACACAACAGACATCTTCAAAATCTCAGGTAAGCTTTTGAGGCTCTTCTTTAATGTTTGAGGATGAAATTGCATTGCCCTGAGCTATCTTATCTATATTACTGGCACGTGTAATGTGTTACTATATATAGCATTGTAATTAAATTGCACAAGAACCACCATGTGAGCCTCCCTGCTGCTAAATTTTCTTATATTAGAATCAGAGAATTAGCCCCCAGCAGAAAGCCCAATCCACTCTTTTTTTCACAGTTTAAGCTGTTGAAGTTCTGCTTCTTTTACTTTTAGGATTGGGAAGTGTTTCGTTGCAGAAGTCCAGAGTCCTTTTTGTATATACAATTAGGATACCAGAAGTCCGGAATACTACTTTCAGTTTTAACTTTTATGTTTTAAATCCATATTCTCTTATTAATGGTTGTGGATTATGAGAGGAAACCATTTTAAGACTCTCACTAGCTCTTGCAAGCCTTTCATATCGCCCTTCCTCATTATATACGTTGCCCAAAAGCTTTCTTGTCATGAAATATTCCTTCGTGAGTTAAAGACAGTAAGTTGCATCTAAAAATATGTAATACTATAATTTTTTGAATTATCAACTGATGTGCATTTTACTGTATTCTTGAATGGGCAGGTTGCTATATTTTCAGTATTAGCAATGGTATTGCGAAGGAAGCCTGATGTTCTAATTAGTCTGTTGCCAACGTTGCAAGAAAATTCAAAGTATAAAGGACAAGATAAGCTTCCACTGATAGTGTGGATGATAGCTCAGGTGAGCCAATGACAATAATTTTAGTGTGATAACTGATGAGGGATCTTTTGGAGGGAAGACGTTATTTCTTTATCCATGCACTAAAACTAAATTCTAAATGTTTAGGCCTCTCAAGGAGATCTTGCTGTAGGGTTGTACTCATGGGCACGTCTCATCTTGTCTACAGTTGGTGGAAAATCAAGCTCTAATCCATATTATAGGGACTTAGTTTTGCAGTTGGTTGAAAGGTGTGAAAAATTTATTATTCCTTCTTCTTCCTTGATTGGTATAGCTTTATACGTTTTCATGCTATGAAATGTTTATGAATTCTTAATTTGTTTCAGAATTCTTTCTGCCCCAAAAGCTCGTACGATTTTAGTAAATGGTGCTGTGCGGAAAGGGGATCGCTTGATGCCACCTTCAGCACTTGAATTGCTGTTGCGAGTAACCTTCCCCGCATCATCAGCTCGAGTTAAGGTGGGAGTTGTCAGGATTCTTTTATTCACAATGATCTGTCTGGGTTCAGTTTACTTGTTTGGTGTGTTCTTTTTCTTATATTTTGACTCTGGTATGTTATGCAGGCAACTGAAAGGTTTGAAGCCGTATATCCCACCCTCAAAGAGGTAGCCCTTGCCGGAGTTCCTGGAAGCAAGGCAATGAAGCAGGTTTCACTGCAGACGCTGACGTTTGCTGTGAAAGCAGCAGGGGAAGGTAAATTAAAAATGACTGCAGTTTATTTCAAGGAGGCTACTTTTTTAGAAAAATGTGATAAAGGTATTTAACTTATAGCATTTTGTGTGTAGGCATCCCTGAACTATCTAAAGAAGCAATTAACATCTTTATCTGGTGTTTGACTCAACACCCTGATTCTTACAAGCAATGGGTGAGTTATGTTTACTCTATGCATATTTCAGCCACAAGGAATTACTTGAGATCACTTTTGTTGATATAGTCTTTTTTTGATCAGGACAATATCTATCTTGATAATCTAGAAGCAAGTGTTGCTATTTTGAAAAAGCTTACAGAGGAATGGAGGCAGCTATCTGTAAAACAGTTTTCTATTGAAGGTCTGGGGGAAACTCTCAAGAGTTTTAGACACGAGGTAATGCCTCTCTTCAATTATTTTGACAATCAGTTCTGCCCATTCAATAATTCAATATCATTAAAATAAATGCTGAATTTCGCATACTTTTTGAATAAATACCCCGAAGGTGGTCCAGTTTATCCTATTATTATTTAATGTGTTGCTATATTTTGCCGCAGAATGAGAAAGCATTGGCTGATAGAGCAGAAGTGGCTCATCATGCACTCTTCAAGGATGCGGACAAGTACTGTAAGTGGTTGTTGGGAAGGCTGTCACGTGGGCACGGGTGCTTGAAAGGTTTGGCCTTTGTTGTCATTGCCCTTGGTGTGGGTACTGCTGTTATGTCCCCAAGCATGGAGTCTTTCGATTGGAAGGAGCTTTCTGCTTTTTTCAGCCAGCAATCATTCTAAGAAGAACCTGTTAGAGAACAAATCTGCAGCCCAATGATGCGTAGACCTGCAACTTCATTTTATACGATATCCGGCACAGGCAAAAGAAATCAAAATTTCCCTTAATGAAGTAGTAACAGAATGAGGTACTTTTTGTGTAACTTTTATAAGCCCTTGAGTAATCGGAACTAGAAATAGTTGGAAGTGCGAGTTGTGAAAGGATTGACTTTGTTTTGGTCAATCCAGACCTTAGCTTAGATGTAGGTAGTATAGGTTTTCATCTCCAACATCTCTGCTAAGGTAATACTGAGGTGGATAGAAATGCGTTACTGCAATGAATGTGGTTTAGAAGGGATTTTGATTACTACATTATAATTGGTCATGATACTTGGGTTTAAATTCTTGGTCTTAATTTTAATTTTATTGGGATATCATGATGGTTGGTGGCTTGCATGCGGATTCACTTATTTTATTACTACCTAATATTTATATAGATCAATGTTGTGGAATATACATTGTTTTGGTTATTGAGCCTGATAAATGTTACACAAGCGTATCTTCATTAGTAATGAATGATAAAGCACCGAGAACTTGTTCTTGAAACAAGGATTGTAGATGCTTTCAAGTTTAGGAGCGCAACTGTGATGCCATTCTGGATGATATTTTGCTCAAAGGTTCAATAGTCTGTACATTCTTAATACATTGACGGTTGTTTGTAGGATCTTTTGAAATTCAAGCGCCAGTGGTGGATATATATGGTCACATGATACATAATGGCCTTATGGCTCCATGTAAAGTTACGAAGCTGTACTTTACAATACAAGGACAACGTACATTTTTTTAATCATAATCTTCAGGTGTAGCCCAGGGATACTTGAGGTATGCATTTTTAATTTTGGAGGGATCTTCGGGTGTTTCCCAAGGATACTTCATGGACGGATCCCGCGGGAACTTTCTGAAGTTCAGGAACGGTGCCCAAAGCAGAAGGCTACACAACACACATTTGAGAATGGAGATTATTATTAGTCCAAAGACGTTGGAAAGAGGAAACAATGACAACATAGCTATGCCAAAGGTAGTTATTTTTTCTTGTATTTCTTTTTGGACTTTGAGGAAATAGAACTATAGGGAGAATTCCAAAAGCATATACTATATGATAACATTTCATTTCCTGAAAATTATATTGTAGGAAAAATATATTCTTTATTTTGACCTACTTTGGTTGAAAGATTGAAGTTTCTAATCCCCAAAAGGTGTTTTTATGAATGTGTAGGAAAAATGAGAACTGAAATATGATGAGGAAGAAGAATTAAGGACTTACCCGGGAAAGAACAAGAAGACAAACATAAACTGCAAATACATCTCCAAAAGATTTCTCCTGTACCATCTTTTCCTAAGCCAGTTCATTATAAAGGGCTGCAACATTCCAGAACAAAAGTTTTGTTTTTCCCCTTCCAAGTTCCAAATAGAACATACAGATAAAAAAAAACAAATTAAGCACTGACCGGCACCACAAGAAAGTAGAAGAAGGCTGAAATGCCTAATTGTATCAAAACCCAAGTGAAATCTTCTTCATTATTTACACCAGTAACACCAAAAGCTGGCTGAGCAACCTGTTGGATACGGGTTCACAAAACTTAGCCTAAATTAACAACTTGAACAACAACAACAACTACAAACAGTGTTCATAGAAGAACACTTGCGCCTTACAGTGGTCAAAATTGTCCCAACTTGTATTCCCAAACTGGATTTTTTAAGACTACTGAGGCAATCAATGGCCTTTAGACTGAAGCTTGCAATTTTCTGTCATTGATCAGCAAGAATGGTGAAAATCTTCATAATTTTAGAGTAAGAATTAATTTCAAACATTAAAATGAATATGTAAAAATATATATATATATATATATATACCTTGTCCGGCTTAGAATTGTGGGATTGCTTTTGTTGAGATAGAGGAAAACTTCTGCACTGAGGAGCAGTAGAAAGAGGGGGCAAGGCCTTGGGGAAATGGAAGCTCAAGGAGCAGCTCATTCTTTGAGCTCTTTGTATGCTTCCCCTTATCTGTTTTCAGTTAACTTACATGGTACAAAATGCATGCCGAGAGAGAGAGAGAGAGAGAGAGAGAACTAACGGTGAAGGAAAAAAAGAAAAGAACAGAAGCATGCTATAATTAAATAGTTAGAATTATGAAAGAGCTTGTGGTCTTCCCATGTGGATTGCGGAGAGTAAGGTTCAAAGCTAGCTAGACCACTCATGAGTTGAGATTTTTTGTATCAACTTCTTTTAGATTATTTTATTCCCATACTTAAAAGCTATATTTTGCAAATTATTTTATTTTTTTTGTACTTACGGAAAAATTCTTTATTAAGTTGTTCAAAGGCATTATACAACTTGTGAGTTTATAGGATTGCAATAATGATAGCCTTACCCTTTTCTTTAGCAAAGATGCTAGGGGACCGGAAAAGCGTGATCGGTCTAGCCACCGATCCTATTTTTTATGTGTAATATTCAAATCACACAAAAAATATTAGATTCTGTAAAAATTTCAATAAATATTATATATTTTTTGAGAGTTATTAAAAAAAAACGGTCGATAGAGGGACTTGTACAAATTTCAATGTTTTAAGAAATATAAAATTCCCAAAATAAAAACCTCTTCCTTTTGAAAATATAATGACAAAAGTAAAATGAGTCAGTAATTACAAGAAACAATTTAAGTTATTTACTTTACGGAATTTGCTTTCTATTCCATCTGTTTTTCCTAAGTAATTCATTTTCTTCCATACATTGGTTTTTAATAATTAAATGATTAAATTTGGAAGGATGATCTTTTTTGAACCGGAGAAAGCAATGAAAATACAGTAAATTACCCAGTATACTACTCTATATATACTGTAAAAAAGAGAGTAAATATTAAGAAAAAAAGACGCAAGAAAAACTACTCCTATTTCTTTTCTTGAGGTGTTTTTTCTTAAAGACAGTATCACTCCATTTCTCCGCCCACTTGAAACGATGAAATTATAGCCGATACGATATGTTCCGTTCCCCTAAACATAGCACAAATAAGAAAATCTCCACTCTGTTATTTTCCCATCAATATCTTTGATTCATCGGGTCAATATATATTTATATATATATATATATATATAAATGGCCATGACACTTCCTACCCCCTTCAAATTCAAGCTTTGTAATCTTCCAAACCAAAATTTGCAAGCTCATCATGATTCTTTTACAGTTAGAAAACCCTCAAGAACCACCACCAGGCCAAGTGCTTTTTTATTTTTAGCCATCCATTATAATCGTCCTATTAAAATTAACCCCAAATTATGCTCAAACCGTAAAATCCTCACCAGGGTCTGCAGTGATGGTGGGGGTACAGTTGATGCTAACCCACATCAATCTATTCCGTCTGTAAGCTCTGAACTCCCCTCATTTTATTTCAAGAACGTTTATTTTAAGTGAATATATGGAAGCATGTGTGAAATGATTTCCTTTTTGAGTTATTGGAGTTTATTTGAATTAGTGCCTGTAAACTTTGATTTCTTTTATTAAAGATGACAAAGATGTTGAAAAGGTTACACTTTCACAAGATAAGAGGTACTAAGTTTAAATTATTTTTATCAACTGTTGGGAGTTTGATGATAAGTGGTGGTCTGTTCTCTTGTGAAATATGAAGCACCATTTTTCCTTTCATAATTTATTGAGATACCCATTCTCTAGAGTCAGATTATATTTTTAATTATTACTTATTTGATGGTAGTAGGAAAAGTAGGGGCCTGGCTGGAAACTGTTGTTAAACTTGATTTTAGTTTTTCTATGAAATAAGTGTTTGGATAGCTACTTTGGTATATTAGTTTCAAGAATCCCTTTAGAAATACATTGATGTGCAAGAACATCATAATGATGTTTTTGGTTGTTTCATAATGCAACAAAAGATAATGGAACTAAAATGTCCACATCATGTACATAAGTTCTCTATAGCAGGAGCCATTGTACACTGATGCTCTTTTCTTTTTTAGGTTGGGGGGGGGGGGTATGGGGAAAAAGAAAAAGAAGAGAAAGGTTAACTGAGGATAGAAATAAAAAATGGAACTGGTGGTGATTTCCTTATCCCTGTTTGAGAGTTTAAGGAAAAAGAAAGTAGCTTTCTATTCATCTTGCTTAACCATATGAAAGGAAAAGAAAGTATTAAGTTTCTAAAATGAAGAGGATTATTATCTCAGTAGCACAGAAACAAGAAATAAGTATGAAATGATTCGCCAACGCTAAAACTTCATTTTCCAACATTTTAGGATAAGAAACGCTTGGGAAACTTTAAATATTTAATATATGACACTAAAAAAGTTCCATAAAAAAAAATTCACTTTCATTCATAATAAAATAAAAATGCAACTGTTGAATTTAATTTGACCACTACAGTATTTCATGACAACTCAAAATTAACTATCCACCCATAACTCATAAGATATGGTCAGTTGGTGACAATACAAATCATTCATCCATTATAAGTTACGCCCAAATTGCCAAGGAGATTTTACTTCTTGCTTTTAGTTGTCATGATATGTTAATTTTTTTTAGCTATCTTTTCAAATATTTAAATAGTTCATGAAATCATATGTCTTTATATATCTAATCGACTTGCATTCATAAATATATTTCTTCAAGCTTGACTGCTGTGTTTCTGTTTGTGATATAGACAAGTAATCAGGTGAGCATCTTCTCACTTTTATTACAGGATATTGAGACACTAACGAGTGGCCCATCTAACTCTGGTGATAGCTACATCTCCTTGTTTGTTCGTATGCTTGGGTTGGACAATGATCCCTTAGACAGAGAGCAGGCTGTTGTTGCCCTTTGGAAATATTCACTAGGAGGAAAGCAGTATATTGATGCCATCATGCGTTTCCATGGTTCCATTAATCTCATTGTAAACCTTCTAAAATCAGAGTCTACTGCTACGTGTGAAGCAGCTGCAGGTCTTTTAAGAATTGTATCCTCAGTTAATGCTTATAGAGACTCCATAGCAGAAAGTGGGGCGATAGAAGAGATATCTGGTCTGCTCAGACGTTCTTCCTTGGCTTCAGATGTACGGAAGAGCTATGTTATCTCAGTTTTCATCTATGCATGATACTTTGATGCATAAACTTTAAATGAACCTTGAATTTATTTATGCAGGTGAAGGAACAAAGTATATGTACATTATGGAACTTATCTGTTGATGAGAAGCTTCGATTAAAAATTGCAAATTCTGATCTCCTGCCTTTACTTATTAAGTTTTTAGAGGATGAGGACATAAAAGTGGTGGAGGCAGCTGGAGGGGTTTTGGCTAATTTGGCATTAAGCCACTCTAATCACAAGATTATGATTGAAGCAGGTGTCATCTCAAAACTGGTGAGCCTTATACCAAGTCTTTTAAATAAAATTTTCTTTTAAAAAATAAATATAATCTAGAAATTACTTAGACCACTAATATTCCCTATAGTAGAGCCTTGTTTATGGAGTATTATTTTTGACAAGTACATTTATTAAAACCCGCCTGAGGGGGATATGTAACCCTCCAGAAAACGAAACAGCTTACAAAAGGCAGCCTACAGATGGGAAGGAAAAGAGCAAAATTAACAAGACAGCACTAAAAACCCTACTTACCAGTGATTTAGACTTGCGTCTACTTGTGTAATATACACGAGTCCTCTTCTGTGGTGCATCAAGCCCATTACAATCTCCTTCACTGCCTGAATGTTTTCATCTTACATTGTTTGTTGTGAACTTTTTCGTATATTACTTGTGTTGCGGCGCTTGTCAATGCATGTTTTATTTTCTACAATGCCATGCAACTATTGCATATTATTCAACCTCCAGGACTAGATCTTAACAGCCTCCAGTAAATGTGAAGCTTACGCATTTTGATTCTACAACATCAGATTTACCTTGGATAATGGGTGCAGGCAAAGCTCCTTAAGACTGATGAAGGATCTAAGGTAATTAGAAAAGAAGCAAAAAATATATTGCTTGAACTTGCTAAAGATGATTACTACAGAATACTAGTCATGGAGGAAGGTTTAGTTCTAGTTCCTCTGATTGGTACAGCTGCCTATAAGTCCTTCAGACCAGCTTTGCATTCATGGCCTTCTTTGCCTGATGGTACAGAGATAGAACAAAGTTCAAAAGTTCCTTCAAGGTTTGGTGCTTCCGAATTACTTCTTGGGTTAAATGTTCAGGACACTAATTCCAACCTAGAGGAAGCAAAGATGAATGCTATTGTTGGAAGAACACACCAACAATTCCTTGCCCGTATTGGGGCTATTGAATTGGAAGATCAGAATATATCTTATAGTGAATCCTCTTCTAGTCGGCGACTCACTGTTTTGCCATGGATGGATGGTATAGCTCGGTTGGTTCTGATTCTTGGACTACAAGATGAGTCTGCTATTGCCAGAGCTGCAGAGTCTATTGCTGATGCATCTATCAGCGAGCATATGCGGTTCTCATTCAAAGAAGCTGGAGCTGTAAAGCATCTTGTTCAGCTAATGAATCATCATAGTGATACTGTTAGATTGGCAGCCATTCATGCTTTGGAGAGGTTGACTGTGAGGTTAGTTATAATGCACTTTTTTCAAGTGCTTTTTATTTGATTGAAGTAGTTATGTAAGTTAATATTTTATTGGACAAGGAAAACTGTATTAGAAATTAATTGCTGGACTTTATCTGGCCCAAGTGGAAACACTTATAACTGACTAGTTCCCCCCCCCCCCCCTCCCCAACTACAAAAAAAATAAAATTCCAGAGGATAAATTTTCTTTCATAAAAAAGGAAGTATTTATTGGCCTGAGCAAAAGCACTTGAGTTGACCAGTTTTCCATACAAGTATAAACATTTTTTTCCTGGTCAAAGCATGAAAGCGAGATATGGGGTGGGGGAGTGGGGGGGGGAGTTTTTTGTGTGTGCGCGTGTGTCTTGCCCCTGGCCAATGCAGCTGGTTGTGGCTTTGCATTAGCCTGTGTTGATTATTAAGTAAGAAACTATTTTGTCTTGGTGTCTGGCACAAAGGCCCCGTCTAATTAAAAAGAACTTTAAGGTGGCCTTTGGCTTTAAGGGCTCAAGCCGACCAAGAAAATAGCTTATAGCAAGTTTTAAAAAATTAAAAAATAATTTAAAATAAAAAAAACTGAACTGAACTTCTGAAAGTCTCTGACAAGGATAAATATTATTATAACATGCTTGAATTCTTGACTTATTATAGATCAAAATATTTAATCTTTCTTAGTGCAGCAATGATGTTTGCCAGAGAATCGAAGCAGAAGGTGTTTTGTATCCTTTAATTAATTCACTAAAGGTCTCAGAGATCTCTGGAAGTGGAACAGATATGGTACTGCAACTATTTTTTTTGGGCATTCTATAATGTATTGCTGAACTGCAATGATAAAAATTGAACTTTTGAACAATGCAGATTTTGAATATTCTTGCTCGGATTTTAGATCCTAGCAAAGAAATGAAATCAAAGGTGAGTCAGCTACTGCTATTTTTATTTCTTAAGTTCTCTATTATATGTGCTACCATTTTTTTCCTTTCAGTTTTATGATGGGCCAGTTAATGGATCAAAAAGTGGATGGGATGCAAAAAGAAATGTAGAATCAGCTCAAATTGTGGATGAGATAGCAGTTTCAAGATCAACTTCCAGGTTGTGTAATATTTATTGCTACATCAGAACACATTCTTATCTTCAGTATTCTTTCTAAACCATCTTCAAGGTATTGTGTATGTGTTTGTTTGTATCATAGGGTTAATTTACTTCTGTTTTTACTTTCCCTTCTGAAAATGAGAATATTTAGTAGGCTACACAAATGTATTTGGCTTCCAGCGGTGTACTATTTGTAGATCTCCCTTTTGGTAAAATTTTTAAGGGTATTGATATATTCATCATCAGTGCCAAAGGGGCATGACCCTTTTCCCTAAAGCGTATACTATTATCAAAACTATACCTAAAGAGAAGCTATCCGAAACCTCAATTAAGGGTCTGAAAATCTAAAGCAGAGACTTCTTGGTCCAGGAAAAAATAAATTGCAGCCAAAAAGAATGTTTAACTTAATCTTTAAACTATACCCAGACTAGTTTGGAACTTGGGCTTAGTTGAGTTTGAGTATATACTAAGAAACTCGTATATCAATTGAGCCTAGAGGTACATAAACAAGTTGAGTTGAGATGACTCTTGAGTAATTGATTCCGGTAACCCCCTACTCGAGCTTGACTAGTTTAGTAATTGAGCCTAAAGATCAAATTTGGACTTGGTTTTTATATCTTGCTAATTGGGTGGAATCGGGTCGTCGATCCAAGAGTTGGATGTGCAGGGTAGTATCGATTTTATTATAGACCTACAATGTTTTCTGTAACATGACTGATGCCTGATGGTGAAACAGTATTAACCACTTGTCGCAGGCATTGGTTAACCATTTAAACATTGTGAAGCAAAAATGAGAAAGGCAACTGATGGGAGATGTTATATTAGATAATGTGCACAAATTCCTTACAACGGGTGGAAACTGGTGGTTAATTTTTTGTATGGAATATAGGGAGGTGGGGATACCTTATCATTAAGTCTGCAATAATAAAAGAAAGTATCATTTGCTAATGTAACGTTCACAGAAGACGTGTTCAGTGGTCAACTTCAAATACTAATATAACAATAAAGAAGTATTGTTGGTTGATTTTCAAATAAGCATGTGATGTGTTAAATGGTCTACTTCAAAATTTAGTAAATTTGAAGCAATTATGTGAATGTTTGATAAAATTACGTCAAAAGGCATCAAATTTGATAATATTACATTGAATGGCATAAAAAATTTACCAGATGACGAGTGACAAAAAGTTTAACAACACTACATCATGGATATGTTTAGTATTATTCCAAATTGACTTCTCTATATACTTGCAGACATTATACATGGCTAATAAGTAATACGCCAAACGAGTTCGACAATGAGCCTGAGTTCAGCCTTGGTTCATGAGCAGATCCATTCATTTGCAGCCTTATTTTACATACTCTTGTATATATAATTTGGGAAAAGAAGAGGATCTATATCTACATGACGTGTTTGACGTGCTAGTCACCAAGTTATGGCATTAAGTAGATGTGGAATAACATTTGAATGATTTCAGTTTTATTTTTTTGTCCACTGTTTATTGAACCAATCAATTTATATGCTACTAGAATGCTTTATCATATTCTCTGGCTTCTGTATACATTAGGATATCTTTCATTAGTGTGGAAATTTGGCTTTAAATTTCTTGAAACTTCTCATGGAAATATTTTGGTAGTTACTACTAGATCTTCCATGCTTTGGCAACTTTTATTTTGGTTTTGTCATGTTGTGCGTTAATCAAAGTCTCAGTCGTCATAGATGACTTATCAAGTGTGCAAGTTAATGCTTCCTTGGTGAAAGTTCATAATGAACATTACATGAATTTGTTTCTACAGCTTGCAAACCATCCATGCAGGATATTTATTGGATTCTGCTTTTCTTGCTTGCCTCATTGAGATCCTGAAGACATCATTCCCAGTTTTGCAAAGAAAAACAGCTTCCATCCTTGAGTTTATGGCGGTTGATGAGTCATTGATGGACAAGATCATCTCAGTGGACATTGAATCTGGTCTGGATGCCGTTTTTCGACAAAACTTTTTGAATGGTACGTAATCTCTTATTCTCTCCTATACAATTGAACTGCTTAAAGCATGCTGCTTCTCCTATTCTCTTATTGTCAGTGTCATTTAGATTCAAAAAGAGAACTTGTAACTGGAAGAGGTTAACATCCCAAATGAGTTTATAAGTAAATTTTCAAGATCTTATTAATAAGTCAATTTCAAGATATGCTGGGTCCTAGTAGATGTTTAAGGAACGAGTGGACTCTTGTAATCTGATAGTAACTCTAATGGCTAGAAAGGGGGGAGAGGGGGAGGGAGGCATGACGAGATATAAAGGGTTATTGTAGTGATATTTCAGCTGTTAAGGGTTTCCTCTTAAATTTATTTATTTATTTATTTTAATCTCACATCAATGAAACTAACTATGAACAAATTGATTTTTAGACAGCATTTGGTTTCATGGATCGAGTTCCTTCCGTGTGTTTTTTGTGTGTAGAACTAGTAGGAACTAAACATTCTTTTAAAATAAGCGTTACAAGAAGCTGAAAAACTTAAAATCTTAACTGAAAGGAAATTGAAAATACAAATAACTGTCGTTGCTTGTTTCTCTGGATACTAGATTTGAATAATAAAATTTAGTTCTAAATGGTATATGGATGTAATCACATATTTTTCTTTTACCTGCTTATGCATTCTAATTTAATATCTGCTGCATCAATTTACACTATGGCAGATACAGAATCTGATTTAGACTATCAGCAGCCTGAACTGCATGCCTTAGAAGTTGAAGAAGCTGGTCTTGCAATATCAGCTGCCGCGCGATTACTTACAAGGCTGCTCGACTCCGAGAAATTCCGTCAAGCCATAAATCCATTTCATTTCACAAAACTGCTGCATAAAATCCTCATGTCCTCTATCCCTCTACACAACAAAGACTGGGTTGCTGCTTGCCTGGTTAAACTCAGCTCTCTCTCAGGTCCCAGCCCAGGCTCTGAAGATCCGATCAGTAAGGAAGTAACTCTGTACGAGACAATCCCAAGATTGGTACAGCAAATTCAAAGCTCGTTTTCTCCAGAAGTCCAAGAAGCTGCTGTTGTAGAACTTAACAAAATAATTTCTGAAGGGGTGGTTAATTTCTCTAGAGCTGTTGCTAAAGAGGGAGGAATCTTTCCATTGGTGAAGCTAATTGAAGAAGGGAATGGTAAAGCTGTTGAAGCAGGTATAGCGATTCTATATAATTTAAGCATGGATAGTGAGAATCATTCAGCTATTGTAGCTGCAGGAGCAGTACCGGTATTGAGGAGAATTGTACTCTCACAAAGGCCGCAGTGGACACGAGCTCTTCATCTGCTGAGGACATTACCTACATGCTGAGATAGACTAAAAAATGTTTGAACTTTTCTGGCCCTGAAGAAATATAGAAAGGGAACATAAGAATCTTGTCGTTATTTTTGACAATGGCTCTTTATCACAAATTTTCTCCAATCTTCATAGTAGTATGTTCCAGCTTTCCTTGGGGAAAACATAATGATGTAGATGACCCCTCCCCTACATGGGTGAAGTTTTTATTTGGTTCTAGTTAATATGGTTTATTCCAAGTGTTCTTTGCTCTCTCTCTCTCTCTCTGTTTATATATATATATGTGTGTGTGTGTGTGTGTGTGTGTGTGTGTGAATTTCTTGAGAAGTTAACTAAGATTGCATATAGACAATCAGAGGCTGGTCAGGATTTCTATAGTTTCCAGTTGATATAATTTTCTCACGGATTAACAATTTTTGAAATGTATTTATTCACTTCTATATAAAAATTTGAGCATTCAAGTTAAAGAAGTGGTGCGTCACAGATAAAGAGATTTTATTATAAAATTAAGCAATTTAAGTTTTATTTGTCATTTTCTTTTAATTTAAAAAGTGCAGTAAGATTTTATCAAAATTTTATTTGGGGATTTTTAACAGAAGGAAAACAAGTTAAGCAGCAGATAGATATTTTCGGCGCATAACAATAGTAGTAATAGACAGTCGAAAACTTGGTTGGTGTTGATGATGCTGAAGCCGCAGTAGCAGAGAGATAGATAGAGAGAGAGAAAGGAAGATGGTTAGCTTAACCTATGCTATTACCAAAACTCCCATTATCTTCTCCCTCCTAACCCCCAACAACAACAACAGTAAAAACACTTCAGTATCAGTACCATCCCTTCCTCCTCGTTCCAAACGTAAGCCCCAAGAGCGCACGATAAGCAGTACTACCACCCAATCACCACCACCACCGACGACAACTCAACCAAAGCCCTCAGTTGCGGAAATTGAACTAGCCATCGGTGCCGGCGTTTTCCGAGACAGAGACACCGACAGGCAAGACTGTTTCATCTTTATCTTTACGGGTTAGTTTGAAATTGGGTTAGTTTTATTATTATGGATTGTTGGGGATTTTAATTTCAGTGACTCGGAGCAGAGCAAGACCCTGTTTGATTCAATTTTGTCGAATTCAATCGGAAAGAGTGAAGGGTCTGTCGAGAAGAAGCTTCGTGAGACTGGCGAGTGGATCCTAGACCGAACCGAAGGCTCCTCCTCCTCCTCCTCCTATGGCTCTGCTGGTATTTCTTTTGCAACCCCTCCTTGTTTGATTGCTGTGAATTTCTGGTGATTTCGAAATTTTAAATAGACCAAATTGAGTGAGAATTATATACTACTCGTTATGTGTTTAGTAGCATGAAATTGCTATATTGTATCTTCTTACTGGTTAATTTAGCTTTGAGGATTTCAAAATTGAATACATTGTACTTAGCTGTGGCCCTTTGCTTAATGATACTTTTGAAGTTGATAGTTTGCTGTGCAGCTTCAATTAGGGCTTCTTAGGGGCTATTTGTACCCAGATATTTTAGGTTATACGTATATGATTCAAGACATTTTTGATTTCTTGTCACTGGTATGTGACTTGAGTATTGAAATCTCTGCACAAGTAAGCTTCTATTTTAAATTTATAGAATAAAGGGTTAAAAAACAAAGGAAAGAAGATGAATACTGATTGTCAAAACCTCATGGTCTGTAGATACTCCTAAAAAACAATTTTATCCAATTGATAACTTTTTGGTGCTCCTCACTTTGAACTCTACATTCCGGTCTCTATCTGTCTACTGCATGAATTCCCATCTGGTTGGACATAGTACATAACCTTGAACAGAAAAACAAACAATGTGAAGAAGCACAAAACTATAAAAGGTCTTCTTGAATGAGAAAAATGACAATGCAATGTGTCTTCTAGCATTATGGCCCCTTGGAAAAAAAAAGAACTTAAAAAGAACCCTCTCACGTGAGTAGTAAATGGGTCCCACATTTATGTGTGAGAGACCTTGTGAAAATAACAATTCTCAAAAAAGAAAAAGAAAGAGATAGTTAAAGTTCATTTTGTTGGTCAACTCGTGGGTTATGAATCTCATTTATTACATATAAATAGGGTGAACATCTTTTAGCGGTAATTCAGGTCATCTATGAATTTTGGCCACCTGAGTTTTCCATCTGGAAGTCAGTCCGCCTATATTTCTCTCTCTACTCCCGCTCCCTGTCACTCTCTTTTCCTCTCAAAACATGCATAATGCGTACACTGTAGAGTTCTAAAAGTCTGAGTTTATTCTATGTTCCTTGCTAAGAGAAAATATGTATACCACATTTCTCTATAACTATACAAACTAAAGACAGTTTCGCTGGAAAAGTAATGTCATGCTTCCCATTGGCTAATATTGATTGTCTTATTGATTTACATCATTTTTACATACAGAAAGGCATATGTTCAAGCATTTTATTCTTCAAACATGTTATTATTCAGTAATTAAATGTCCTAAGTAATGGGTTCTTAGTTATTTGGTCCTGTCTACTTTTCTCGAAGTCAAGCGTTCGGCATCTCAATCTACGGCCAAACTGGTTGTTGACTTGTTTTTGGTTGTGATGTACCTCATGTTATTCATATTGCTACTTTACTTTGTAGGGAAACAGATTTTAAAGGGCGTATTCCTATTGATTCTACCAATGTGGATTTTATCATTCCTAGTAGCTTCTGGGCTGATAAAGCTACCATTGGACACTCCATTTCTTGATGACTTGATTATGTAAAGCCAAGAAATGCATCACAATTCAAGTGAATGCTTTGATCTTACCATAACTGATATTTCAAGGCTGCACTGTGCACTAATAGACATGCCATCCAACTTCAGCGAATTATCAGCCTAATGAAATTCTGCTGCAGCATTGATGTCGCATCTAAAGAGCATATCAGGCAAATGTTGCATCTGCCATGCTAATGTACAGCTCAATATACCTATCTACTTCTTTAAACCTCCAACAAACTGCCTATGTAGCTTCTGATCATTCTATTGCAAGTTATAATCTTGATATAAAATCCAAATTCAGGCATAATATTTCCTCGTTTTTCGTGCTTTTGTAGACATTAAGTACGACTGCACTGCAGAATTGGAGCCCCTTGAAATTTAAGTTGATCATGATGATAAACCTTTGTAGAATTAATCGAAACTTTAAATTTGAGACTTGCACCACAATTTTTCTTGGACACTAGTGAGGGTATACATGACTTGATCTTGCAGTGCCCGGCCTCATGATGGTCAAAAAGTTTTGTTTTGTTTTGTTTTGTTTTTGGAGGAGAAAACAAAAACGAGAAGTATAAAATACCACCAGCTTCATCAACAGTTGGGATATAAGAAAGATCCGAGGGATGTTATGTTAAACTCCCAGTGGGGTTAATGTGGGTTGCAACATTATGACGAGGATGATTTTGGCCAATTCATATTTATTGCTGTTTGGTCAAAATATCAAATTTCAGTTGCAGTTTGGTGTAATCTAATTAATCAGGGTTGCAACATTATGGCGATGATTTAGGCCAGTTCATATATCTTTTTGCTGTTTGGTCAAAATTTTGAATTTTAGGACTTGTTTGCAAGCGCATATAAAGTTGAATCCAGCTATCCACTTTGACTATTATAATGAAGTTTGTGCAAATTACAATTTCTTGCTAGAGTGTTTCTACTGTAGATAGGAGGAGGTAGCAAAAATGAGGTGCAGAGTTTATTTGGCATGGCCCAGGGGGTGTTGATTCAAACTCAAAAATCTAACATCAACCTTTCTAACTCAAAATCAATCGACTAGACTTATTTTCTCAATATATTTGATGCGAGACAATATATATACATCCAACGCCCGCACCGGACCAATAAGATAATTATTCCATGAAAAATCACATAATTTTTTCCATTTAGGTGCTCAAAATTTCTATTATTTGTTTTATCTCCATGTGTTTTCCCTTATTATTATTAATATTTTAAAATTATAATTACAAGGGAGGAAATAAGCTCATATCAGACTTATGACTCGAGGGTCATGTATAAATTCCATTGGGTTTTATGATGGTTGATGAGGACCAATTGTTTTGGTGGACTCTCAAACTCACTGGAATATTGTAACCTGTAAGTGTAGAAATATAATATACTACTAATCTTTTCGGCTGTCAATTTATTTTATGTTTTGGACATGTTAATATCTGTCTTTCTGTTTTAACTTGTTTTTGGTAGTATAATGTGGGCAAAAGGGGGACAGTGTGAATATGGCATCTTCTTCTCTCTTTTTTTATATATATATTCAACTGAAATTTAACATTATTAACTTCATTGATCCTTCTAGACTTTTTGTGAGTGGATCATGTTTTCCAAGCCGTAAATATTCACCCATCATTTTTTTTCTCTTTTGTAAATATTACTTTCTTAAGAAATATTTCATCTGCCCAAGTTTACATATTTTAATATAAAAATTCGCATTTATTAAGAATTTTTTATCTTAAAATTATCTATCTTAACTATTATATTATAATTTTTTTGTTTTAATTAATCTCTTAACTCTTCTTTTAAAAATAAAATAAAAGAGAGGGGAAAAAGAGGGGTGTTGTGCTTCCAATATCAAATTTTATAGTGTTATTTTTTTCAATGAATGTGACGAACGAGATTTTTATAATTTAATTTGAATATTTATTTAATTAAATAAATATTTTTGATGATTTAATTATTGAGTTAAATAATTAATTGATAAACTTGTGATAGATTAATTTAATTATATGTGTTACATTGATTAAATTAATGTGGAGAATTTTTATACTCAAAGTATGTATTTAATTGAGCTTATTTGATTAAACGAATTAATTAATAAGCATAATGTTATTCTAATTAATTACAGATTTAAAGATTTTACATAATTAATTAATGTGAATTTTAATTATGTGAAATTATTATATTTTATTTAATTGATTTAAATAAGGTTATTTGGGTTATAAAGGTGTGACATCATTAAACTATATAATAACATTTAATTAAGTTAAATGAAAAGGAGGAATAAAGGGCAACCAACCGAGGTCCTAAGGGGAGTTGGAGCCAGTTAACCCATTATAGGATTAACTGACGACCCATATCTCCACGACAAAACATATACGTATACTTTATATATTATAACTATATCAGACTTCCATATATGGTATATTCATATATCAGAGAAACTAGAGAGAATTTAGAGAAAACTTTGAGTGGGGAAGAATTGAATTGGGAAATTTCAAGTGTATATCACTTTCAAACAGAGACTGCAAGGGTAACCCCTACATCTCAACTTTATTTCACGTATTATATTTTCCATTACTGTATATTTCAAAATTATCTGTTTAAGTGAAAGTTGTGAATTAAGCATGAAATTGAGTTCGATGTGTATATACATGTTAACATATGATCACAACATATTTTTACCATGTAAGTATGTTTATATATATATATGCCTTAATTAAAGTTTTCAAAGGTTACAGAGTATTCCATCTACGTATTTTTAAAGGTCTCTGTGAGGGGAAAATTTATAAGTGTTGATTATATGACTACATATATGTTAATATATGGTCATAATATGTTATATATGCCATGCATGCACGATTCACAGTGATCACACCATCGAATTATGTTTATATTTGGGTTTTCAAAGGTTACAGAGTATATTTGGCCATACGGCCCTTACGTAGAATTTTTATACCATGAATCGATGGTTTAACTTTAAATTAACACTTGAATATGATTGTACACGGTTAAACGAACAAAACGGAAGTTAAACGAACGGATTCGGTGTTATAACGAATCCGTAACGTTGAAATTCTTGTTTTCTTTCAAAAATTTACAAAGTATGAAAAACAGTGAAATTAAATGTGCTAATTGGTGTAATTAAGTGATTTAAAGTGTTAGAATCATGCTAGAAATGTCGTACAATGTTTCTGTGAAATCTATACTTCATGGATAGCATTGAAATCATTGTAGTAGCATTTAATTGAGGCGTAATGGTTGGGTTCTGTGTTCTTCGCGAACTGCAGAACCTGAGCGTGGGACGCCGCGTGGCCGCGCCAATTTAAAGAGTAACTAACGCGCGGCCTGCAGATTTTTGAAAATTTTTCTTAAGTGTTCAAGATTTCAAAGATGTGTTTTAAAAACCTAATATGATGAACATGAAGACATGTTAAGCATATAATAAGATGTTAATAACCTATATTACATGAGTAATTAATAAGTTAATTTAATGACGTAAACCGTTATATGTAAAGTCTAATAACGTGTTCTAAGATCGACATATGATTCGATAAGCAAATCGAACTTATAATTAATTGATGTTGTGAATGAATGGTTATGTAATACTAAATAAAAGGCATGAATTATAACTTGTAGCTTGTGCAAGAGACAAGTTTCTTTACCCTAACTCTATTATGATTAAGCAAGTATTCAATCCCTAAATTGTTATCGTCAAACAAGTTTCTAAACGTTATTTTATTGAGCAAATTTTTTATTCTGAAAATACTATCATGTTCTTGTTCTTAGTTATTCAAGTTCAAGATTTCATATGAGATATTACTTCAGTTATACAATACGTATTAAATTGTATACTCTTGAGAATTTATTATTCGATTTGAGCATCGTTTATTGTTGAACCTTATAAGACTAGCGAACCCTTATTGATTCGACTAGTCCATAGTTGATGAACGTCTAAATTCTAGATACTTATTGAGATTATCCAAACCAAACTTCCTTTGGTGCGGACTCTGATGTCAAAACTGAGATGAACAATCCTGTAAAGGGGATTAATTACGCTTTAGCTGTGACGCCCCCAAAATAGGTTCAATACTCAACCAATTTTGAGTCGCCAAATACACTCAACAAAATTCAAATATAATCTTTCATATCACACGATCGTGCAAAATACGACCACACAACTGTGAGTGTCAATACAAAAAATTATCGTTAGCCTTCAATAAATCAGATAAAATATTATGGACAACAATTTCTAGATCAATATTCGCAGCGAAAATAACAATTCATTAGAAGAGTTAAGTAGAGAATAATGTCTACTATCTTCTTTGATTTAAAAGTTCATCATCAATATTTTATCCCTGTAACATCAATCAATATACATCTTGAATCAAATATCCATCTTTGCACTACGGGCCAAAAATATTCATTTGTATCATCAGTTGGTCATGTTCATCTCAACACCTTTCCATCTTTGCACTACGGGCCAAAGATATTCATCAGGTAATCATTCATCTTTGCACTACAAGTCAAAGATATTCATCACATAATTATTCATCTTTGCACTACAGGCCAAAGATATTCAGTTATATCACCATTTAGAACTGAGGATGATGAAAAATAATACGAATAACGGATCCAGTAAGATAAAGGACAAATATTAGAGAATTTATCCACAGTTCAAGAATGAAGATCAAAACCTGGATCCAATCAAAGATGATTTGAAAGAAAAAAGAGAAAAAAAATCCCGTAAATAGTAACCCGTGAATAGTAACTCGTGAATAGTAACTCGACATGAAAAGATAAAAATTTCACAAGAAAGTTCATACCAATATTCAGTGAAATAATATTAGATGAAGCGTAAAACTCAAATAATATCTGATTATTTCAGGAATTATAGAAGCAATACTTACCGTAGTAAGTTTAGAGTTAGGAATCTGAAATGAAACAATATACGAAATTGCAATTGAATTTTCACCCGTCTGGCGGTAGTCCGCTCAAACAGATTATTTTCACAATTTAATAACAACTGAATACGAAGGGTTATTCACCAGGCATGCGGTAGTCCGCGTAGACAGTTTATTCTCATAGAATAATAAAGAATAGAATAATAATAGGATTTCACCATGCATGCGGTAGTCCGCGTAGACTGGTTATTCCAACAGAATAATAAAGAATGGAATAACAACCCTTACGAGTATTGAAAAAAAATAACTCTCTTCATGAATACGAAAGAAATAATACCCCTTACCTTAAAAATTTGGAGACTGCACTAGTGTAATAGCAGAATACTCTTCTTCTTTCTCTCTTATTCTCTCTATACTTTCTCTCTCTATAGCTTTAGTGAATTGGTGAGAAATAATGAAGAAATGAGCTTCTATTTATAGACTCGACAGGATAAGGGTAAAATAGTCTTTTCGTCATAATTTATGACATCATCGCTTACATCATCGATCCTATAACATCATTGCTTATCTCATCGCTCCGATGACATCCTTGTTTACCTCATCGCTCTGATGACATCATTATTTGCATTATTAGAGTTCAAATTAATTTGCACTCTTCCACCTCGTTTAACTTTTATACCATGAATTTACTATAATAATGTTACCATTCTAATTATAAAAATCATACTATTATATAATTATATCATACTACTATAATGTAATATTATAATAACATATTTGAATGAATTATTTTATCAGAAAAGATAAAATATCAACTTTCAACCAATGTCATATGCTAAAAATTCCTCCGTTAAAAAATCCACATTGAATAAATATTTTCTTATCATATATTGACAACCAAGGTCGTTCCCAAGAAAGAGGGGGCCTTCCGATAAGGATTTCTCCTTACTGGCGCGCAATTAATCAACCCCTTTTCTAGACAGAACTTTCATAGACATTGCCAATAATGCTATCTAATAATATTATTCAAATAATATAAATTATTAATTTTATAATTTGAAATACTGTGCAATGACAATTATTGAATCACTAATATAAAATAGCAAAGTAGCACTTATTGATATAAAATATCAACGTAGCAAATATTGAACCAATAAAATATTATGCAATTATTGAATCAATAATATAAAATATTGAACAGTAATTACTGTAACAATAATTGAGTAAGTGCCTTCCTACGTAAGAATCAATAATTCGAAATGTTGTGCAATACCGTGTGTTACCGTGCAACACCGCGTATTACTGTATTTTAACCACCAGGTATTTTAACAGTATTAATGGTAACAGTTTTGCCGTTATTTTTATAAAAAGGTTATTTCTGTCGCTTTCTATATCCGACATTCATTCCGTTGTGGGGTTCACCAATGACTGCGCCGTCGTACGAATATTCTCCGACAAAAAGAATATTCCTCGACCAAACGAATATTTCCCGACACAACGAATATTTTATAACCACTTGTTTACTTTGTAAACTTTGCACATTTCACCCATAACTTATCACATTTATCAAATCAACACCTTACTATTTCAAAATAATATATAAAGAAAATTAAATCTTATTCATAAAATTTGGGGTCTTACAACCTCCCCTCCGTATAAAATTTTGTCCTCGAAATTGACGTACGTACTTGGTATGTCGAAAAGGTGAGGATACCTCATTTTAATTTCCGATTCTAACTCCCAGGTCATTTCCTCGATATCATGGTTCCTCCACAAAACTCTAACTTGAGGTATAACCTTTGAGCGTAGGACATGTTCCTTCCTATCTAAGATCTTAACAGGTACCTCCTCGTATGTTAAATCTTCGGCTATCTCGTTGGTTCTAACTCAATAATGTGGTTTGGATCTTTCACATATTTACGAAGCACAGATATATGAAAAATGTTATGAACACAAGACAAGCTTGGAGGTAAGGCGAGTCTATAGGCCACATTTTCTACTTGGTCAAGGATTTCAAATGGACCAATGAATCGTGGGTTGAGCTTTCCTCTCTTTTCGAATCTCATAACTTCTTTTCATGGAGCAACATGTAATAATACATGATCTCCGACATTAAACTCCACGTCTCTTCGATGAAGATCAGCATAACTCTTTTGTCGATCTTGTACAGTTTGTATACGTTGCCGGATCATTTGAATCTTTTCCGTAGTCATACGTACTAACTCCGGTCCCAACAATGTTGCTTCACCCACCTCGTCCCAGCATACTGGAGAACGACATTTTCGTCCATATAACACCTCTAATGGAGCCATGCCTATACTTGCCTGATAACTGTTGTTGTAGGAGAATTCCACCAATGGTAGGTACTTATCCCAACTCCCTTTAAAGTCTAGAACATAGAGTCTCAATAGATCTTCAAGAGTTTGGATAGTCCTTTCCGATTGCCCGTCCGTTTGTGGATGATATGCCGAACTAAATTGTAAATCCGTGCCCATAGCTTTCTGCAAGCTAACCCAAAATCGTGAAGTGAATCTTGGGTCACGGTCCAAAACTATGGATACTGGCATGCCATGCAATCTCACAATCTCATTCACGTACATACGAGCAAGACGTTCAAGGGAATAAGTCTCTCGTATAGGCAAGAAATGAGCAGACTTGGTTAATCTATCAACAATAACCCAAATTGCATTTATGCCTTGAGAAACCTTGGGAAGACCCGTAACGAAATCCATGGTAATGTGTTCCCACTTCCATTTTGGAATCTCAAGTGGTTGCAATGGACCCTTTGGCATTTGATGCTCCGCCTTGACACGTTAAACACCTCGAGATGAACTCCGCGATCTCTCTTTTCATATTGCTCCACCAAAATGTATGTTGAAGATCACGATACATTTTGGTACTTCCAGGATGGATTGCAAACGATGTGTTGTGTGCCTCCATCATGATTCTATACTTCAAATCAGAATCGTCAAGAACACAAAGTCTGGAGTTGACTCGAAGTATTCCTTCTTCATCAATCCTTGCTTCTGGAATAGCACCTTCTTCCTCATATTCATCAGCTCCAGGTCTATAACTTGAGCAGCTTTAACTTTATGAATCAAAGCTGGTTCTACGCGTATACTTGATATCATCGCATGGGTCCCTGGAGTCTTGAACTCTATCTCCATCTTTTGTAAATCACACAAAATAGGCCTTAAAAGCATCGCATTCGTTCCCGCATATGATCTTCTACTCAAAGCGTCAGCTACCACGTTCGCTTTTCCAGGATGGTATTGGATGGTTTGACCGTAATCTTTCAACAGCTCAAGCCAACGTCGTTGTCGCATGTTGAGTTCCTTCTAGGTGAAGAAATACTTGAGGCTCTTATGATCCGTATAGATCTCCACTTTCTCCCCATACAGGTAGTGTCTCCAGATCTTCAACGCTAAAACGACTGCTGCCAACTCTAGATCATGAGTAGGATAATTCCTCTCATATTCTTTGAGTTGTCGCGAGGCATAGGCTATGACTTTCTCATGTTGCATGAGAATACATCCTAACCCTTTGCCCGAAGCATCGCTGTAAATGACAAATTCATCCGAACTAGATGATATCATCAGGATAGGTGCCGAAATGAGTCTCCTCTTGAGCTCTTGAAAGCTCTTCTCGCATTCCTCGTTCCGTACGAATTTTGTATCTTTTCGAGTCAGCTAAGTTAATAGAGTAGCGATTCGAGAAAATCCTTCCACGAATCTCCGATAATAACCAGTTAAGCCCAGAAAGCTACGTACTTCGGTCACCGACTTCAGTTGCTCCCAATTTTGTATTGCTTCAATCTTCGTCGGGTTAACAAATACTCCACGTTTTGATACCACGTGCCCAAGGAATGCTACCTCCTCAAGCCAGAACTCGCATTTCTTCAGCTTGGCATATAGCTTATTTTCACGAAGCCTTTGAAGTACTAGCTTCAAGTGGTGCTCATGATCTTCACGGCTTTTGGAATAGATGAGGATGTCATCAATAAAGACAACCACGAACTGATTCAAATATTCTATGAATACACGGTTCATCATATCCATGAAGGCAGCATGAGCATTAGTCAATCCAAAAAACATGACTAAGAATTCATAATGCCCGTATCGAGTTCTGAAAGCAGTCTTCGGAATATCCTCAGTTTTAATCTTCAACTGATGATATCCAGAATGAAGATCAATCTTTGAAAAGAATTGTGCACCTTGTAACTGGTCGAACAGGTCATCAATACGAGGTAATGGATACCTATTCTTGATTGTGACGTGGTTCAACTCCCGATAGTCATTACAAAGTCGCATACTCCCGTCTTTCTTCTTTACGAATAAAACAGGAGCACCCCAAGGAGATGTACTAGGACGTATAAAATCGATGTCTAACAACTCCTGTAGTTGGACATTAACTCCTGAAGTTCTATAGGAGCCATTCGATATGGGGTTTTAGAAATGGATTTTATACTGGGTTCAAGGTTAATAAAGAATTCAACTTCACGTTCCGGGGGTAGACCGAGAAGTTTTTCGGGAAATACATCAGAAAACTCATTAACAACAGAAATATCATTCAAACCTGACGTATTCTGGTTTAGATCAGTGACATGGGCTAAGAAAGCTTGACATCCGTTTTTCAATAAACGAATAGCATTATAACTTGAAATAACATTGATTGATTTTAGTGGTTTGGTTGTTTGAATTCGCACAATAGGTTGGTTAGGAATATGAAATCTAACAACCTTACGAAAACAATCAATTTTAGCATGATAAGTGGTCAACCAGTAAATTCCTAAAATTACATTAAATGCAAGTATTTTCAAATATATAATATCAACAGGTAGGGTGAGGGTACCAATTTGAATCAAGCAAAACAGGCGAAGTCTTTTATTACCTTGTAACAATGAAAGTTTATAAGAGTGAACATACTCCCAAAGCTATAAACAGGCGAACTAAATTCGAAAAATAACTAGTTAACACAGTTGGTCGGTGCTTGCTAAAAAGGACGGATCAATAACAGTCTCAACTTATCGATTGAACAACCCCCGACTCAGACATACTTGACACGACTCTAAGAACTAGACATAATTACATGGCGCCTGTCATTAGCCACGATCAAAAATAAATGAAAAATATAACACCCTTGCATAATAACAGCTCAAAATAGGGGAATAAGGCCATTCACATGGCACAAACATCTAAATCTGTACAAGCCCCAAAAAGATGGCTATAAACCACAAACATGCTAATAATAATCAAAGCGTTAATAAATAACCAAAAACTGTTCATGGCATCCATCATAATAAACCCAAAACATAATACCGCAGTTCAAAACGACTGCACTACAATCCTGATAAAAACATAAGCAAAGTACTAAAATAGCAACCTATCATGGCAATAGACAGAAATAAAATAGATAATAAACCATAACACCCCCAAACTTAAGGTGAGCAATGCCCTCATTACTAAACATATATCAATCTAAACAAGAGGGCTTCCCTGAAGTCTGGTCACTCGGCAGCAGCAGCAGCGTCCTCGTCAGTTTCGGCGGGTGATGATGGTGGAGGGTATGGTGGGAAGATAGGAGGCTCTGGGAACTGGAATGGCGTGAACTCAGAATCCTCGCCACTATACACGGTGTATATGCTTTGCATCGTGTTGACCAGCTTAGCCTGATACTGCATCGCTATATCTTGCCTCAAGGCCACCGCTGCTATGTGCCTTTGCTGCCTCTGAGCATTGGCGTCCTAGTTCTGATGTAGTAGGGTGAGGGATGCCATGATTTCTACCAGTAGTCCCTGTGAAGCTGGGCCTACGTCTGGTGGCTGCGAAGGCTCTGCTGGAGGAGGTGGCTCAGTAGGTGGCCCGAATCCTTCGCCTCTAACATGAGAAACAGCCCCGTCCCACACATCTAAGCGTGAGATGGTCTGATGGTCAATGACTGACATGGGCGGCAAAGCTATCTCTTCTGGCCCCCAATGGATACCTGCCCTCTTGCATAGCCGGGTGATCAAGGATGGATGAGGAAGCCCCGCAGAGATGTTACTCTTGATCGCCTTCAAGATGGACTCATGTATGAGAACTCCGATGTCCACGTTCAGACCCGTGGCAATGGCAAATAATAGGATCGCTCTATCCTTAGTCACGTTGCTCAGGTGACGAGTCGGGATCATGTTGGCACAAACAAAGCTGAACCATGCCTTCCCAAAGCGACTGAGTGCAGCATGCAGGAAACTGGTCCTCTCACCCGTGAAGTCATTTGTTTTCCATGTAGTCCCGGGCTTGCAGAGCCTCCTAACAATATCCTCGAGGTCATAGCTGCGGAGTCCTGGCTCCATATAGTCCTTACCCTCAAAACCAGGTGTCGCGAATAATGCATTTATGGCTTGACTTCCAAACGCCACTGACCGCCCCCTAACTTGAACAACAACAGGACCTTCAGGACTGGCATTTGCATGGAACTCTCTGACCACAGAAACCATGGCCGATTCGGGTGGTTTTGTGAAGTGCACCCACTGGCGACCCGCAATCATGGCTAACAACTCGCCATCCTTTATTTTGTCAGGCCTCAAACCCCTTTCGGGAATCAAATTTCGTGCGGCAAAGGAGCTTTTGTAACGTTTCCATGCCTCTTCGTTAACAAATTTGGTGTTGTCCCATGCCGTTGGTGCTGCGGACGAGGAACCGCCGATGCTCAGTCGTTGCCTCTTTGATGACATGTCAAAATTTTCAGTTGGCGTGGACAAAAACAGTACCTAAGCAATGCCACTCTCTGTTGAAGCAACCCTTAAAGAAATAGGCAGCACATCCCCAATGAAACCCACTAATTGTAAAATCAGTCAAATTTCTTTCTTAGGCAAATTATCAAACACCTTGTGTGCGCTCTGAAAATCCAATTTGGACAGCCCTTGCTTGACAGTGCTCTTTCCCGATTTCCGTCAGTGGAAATCACCCCAATCAACAAAATAAAACCAACCCAAATATCAAAATCAAACGGTAAATGAATGACTGAAATCCCCCAAATACCTTAAGTGGGAAACCCTAGATTGACTCTGATCTCCTCTTGCTGCGTGCACTGGCTTGGAGTCTTGTGGGAAGAATGTATGGATTTCTCTCTTGTAAGTAGGATTGATCAAAGGGTCGGGGTGGAGAAATGAGGCACGTTTTGGTTTTGGGTCAGTTGGGTTCTCTTTGTGCTGCCGAACTGTCGAGAGAAATGGGAGGAAATGGGCAACTGCTGGCTTCAGTTGTGCTTTTAAAAACCAAAACTCGCTACCGGCGCTGTGACGCGAGCATTACTTCGTTGATTGGCGCCGCGGCGCGACTTGGCAGTAGCTTGGTCTCACCTTGGCGCTGCGGCGCGAGTCCCCCTTTGTTCCTGGGCGCTGCGGCTCGAGGTAGGAAATTTGAATTAATAGCATGGCGCCGCGGCGCGAAGTTCAGTGTATATGCTGACGCTGCGGCGCCAGGCTTGTATCTGAGTTTTTTCTACACAAAAACCATGTATTAGACAACATATATTACACAGATATCATGCTAAATAAATAACATGCTATATACTAAATTCTAACTAAGATATACACTAGTAACATACTAAATAGCATGCTGCCTGCATCCTATAATCACAAAAACATATGCATTGGCAACGATGTTTACATGGTAAAAAGAAAAGACACAATATAAACTAGACATAAGTAAAGAAAAACAGAGAAAATTGATACTGAGATGGGGTTGCCTCCTCACCAAGCGCTTGTTTTAAAGTCGTCGGCTTGACTATACCGATGCCGCTCAATCCGGCTTATAAGCAAAAATGACCATTTCATGCCGCCTATTTGTCAATTCCTTTAAATTTGTGGCGGACATGGATGATTGATCATCCTCGTTTTCATCACCCATCGGCACGAAGAATCTTTCACCACTAGAATTATCCAATAATTCGCCTTTTTCATCAAGTTGAAAATGTTCTTTGTACGCTAGAGGGCCCTCCAGGGTTTCCACAATCGTGAGCGTGGTCTCCGGTTGTTGATTAGTCTTGACAATACAACCACTCTTGATCCTCTTTTCTCCAACTTCAGACTCCGCCGGTTGGACAATTTGCACCTTGACATCTCCCTCAACAACTTTGTGAGACTCATCGCCTTCTCCTTGCGTATCCACCGTGCAATGCTCTACTGCTTCATCGTTGAGATCGGTTATGACCGGTAGATTGCCCTGCGGTAGATTTATGATGGCATTGACGAGTTGTCCCAATTGATTTTCGAGGCTTTGCAATGCGGCGTCTTGGCTTGCCATTTGAACCTCATTTCTTTCTATAAAGTTGGTGAGGAGCTCTTCAAGCTTTTTCTCGTCTGTTAAGTCTACTGAAAAGCTCTCATTGGGTTGGAATGTCACCTTATACTGCGGAAGAGATGGATATTCAAATTGATTCGGATAGGAGTAATTCGGATCATGATATTGCTCTTGACTGTAGTCCCAAGAGTTTGGATAACCCTGACAGTTTGGATGATAGGAAATCGGTTCAATGTCAGCTCATTCCTGACAGTAGGCAGTCTGAGTGGACTGACACTTAAGATTATCAGAAAACCTCAAGACATTTGCAATTTGAACTCGCAATTGCTCGAGTCCTTCTTCCGAGCTTGGTTGTGTCGTCCTCTCATAAGGCCATTGATAACATTGTTCGTCCATAACCTGTAAACTTAAAAACAAAAAGGAAGATCAAACAAATAAAAGAAATATATACACGTTCAAATTAAGACTAAATTGATTTATATCAATATTGGACAATATTAAAATAATAGTTCCCCGTCAACGGCGCCAAAAACTTGTTGGTCGGAAAACCGATCACTAAACACGCGCAAGTATATGCGGTCTAACAAGTAATACAGTGATAAAGAAAATGTCGTACCCACGAAGAACTATCACTAATATTTACCAAATACCAACTTTATATCGCTTAAGTCTTATTCGAACAGTAAGCTAATAGGAGTGTGGTTAAACTAGTTATAACTAATTATTAAAGCAAGTAAACGGATAACGAATGGTAATCGAAGGAATTACAAGCTAAGGTTACAACTTCACCCCACACAGGCATTCCGTCGAACACCTGGCATACTATGCTTCATCAAACTTCCTACCCTTCTCTCTTTGGTCTTAATGGTCACGACAGTTTGTCGACCGAGAACACACAGGTGCTCATACACCTCTGTCAAGGTATGCACAAACATATCCTCTCCAGATCCACCCGATAGGGAATAGAACAGAAAAGAACGTCCAAACTAGGTGATAATCCTACACATGTCTATGCGAATTAACCTAACAAGAATTTAAGCATAAGTTCTCAATTAGGTCACACGTGACACACAGATATATGTATATTCTACGCACAACTTATGCAGTCGAAACTCATAATCACATGCCAATATATTTAGGTGTAAATCTATAATCCTTCTTTCGATATCATATAGATTACCAAAATCATCACTAATGTCTTAGCGAGAATCATTAAGCATGAATATATTAAACCAAACCGTATGGTGTCAACCAAAGAAATAAGACAGTCAATTTAACTAACAAAGGGTTCCATTATAACCTTAGAACCAATACTTAGTTCATAGCTATTGAATAAAATATAAGTAGTAATAAAGACAACATTTATGGATTACAAAATTAGAGGAAATAAATGGATAAGAATAAATTCTGTCAAGGCTCTTCAGTCTCCAAACATTCCGCTCCTTTCAAGCTCTCCAATCCGTATAGCTCACTGCTCTTATTGCTCCAAAGAAATTCCAGACTTTATCCTAATCTACCTAGTCTATATTTACAAACGTTACCTAATAACTAGAGAGAGAAAGTGCAAAAGAGATCTAATCTATCCTAAGCTAAGCTAATCGATTATATCCCAGTCTTCTCTTTTTTCTTCCTCTTCTCGCTCCCTTAATATATATATCTGTTTTCTTCTTTTGCTAGGTCAAAAGCAAGCCTTTTCTGCTTGGGCACCAGAGGTTGCGCTGCGGCGCGGGCAATAGGTTTATAAGTGGCGCTGCGGCGCCATGTTAAAATCAAAAGACCGGAGGTCGCGCTGCAGCGCGAGTCCATAAAGGAACTGTGGCGCTGTAGCGCCAGAATAACATCAGCAAGGACCAGGGGGCGGCGCCGCGGCGCGAGATTAAGACTAGACATTGGCGCTTCGGCGCCAGTGTATGTAAATTGTCCGTTTTGTCCCCTAAAAGCTAGAAAAGTCCTGTAAAGCCTGCAATACATCGGTTAAGCATAATAATACTATAAACATATAAAAACTATATAAAAACTACGAAGATCAGGAAACTATTGTTAGAGTTTATGCCCTAGAGGCTAATTCTTTGATGTAATTGTTTAAACATTTTTTGATATTATATTTGATTGAATAAATGAATTATTTTATTATGGTTTTATTTACTGCGTTATATAAATGTTAACATAATAAAAGTCCTTAGAATAGTGATACAAATTATATGGCTTCAAGTATGTGACTTGAACATGAGATCATATAGTTACAATTAGTATCATTACTCTTAAATGTCCCTAGTCGAGTGTCATTGTTAATGGGACAACAATGATACATTGAGACTAGTATGTGGATTGACTGATGGCCAAATCTCATTGGTCATAAATATATGAGATATTGAGTCAATGCATAGGTACATGTTAGAGAACAATGTATTGGGCAGACCCACCATGAGAATTCTACGTGGAGCATTATGCAAAGTGTCATAGGCAATTCTCATAGTGACAATGATGTAATGATCCTCCGACCTGAAATCACTATATTACTACACGAGAATTTATGTACTTTGATATCATCAAAGGCCACCTTTAATAGGTGGACGATAAAGGTGATTATTGGGTATATCATGAATCGTGTGAGGAATATGAGTGATCTAGATGGAATTTAACCCTCCTATATATTAGGGGTGATATCCATAGGCCTCTTGATTGAGTAGGACTATGAAATGCATGGCCATGCTCAAATAGTGATTTATTTTATATAGTCTACTCATCGATCAAGAAAACTCAAATTAAATTATGAAGAGGATGACACATTCCATGCCTCGAGTTTAATCTAGGATGTCAAGGTTAAAAGGATTAAATTACATTGAAACATTGGTCACGAAAAGGTTGTATCGAATCACCGATCTTATTATTATTTGGGTAGCAGTGACTGTGACGCCCCCAGAATAGGTCCATTCAACCCAACCCATTCTGAGTCGCCAAATACATGGTACAGAATTCAAATACAAACTTTATATCATACGGTCGTGCAAAATACGACCACACAACTGTGAGTCTCAATACAAATATGTAGAAAATATTAAGATTCAAACTAAGTCCTCATTATAATTATTATCACACTATTTATCAGAAATAGTGAGGACTACTACTGCTCTAACTCGGACCATCACTCTGTCCCCCGACTAGTTCCCGCGACATTCTCATTTCCTGAAGAGAACAACAGATGAAAAGGGTGAGCTCAACTAGCTCAGTAAAGAATATTATGACTAAGATAATGGAAAATAAATTATCGTTAGTCTTCAACAAATCAGATAAAATATAATGGACAACCAATTTCAGATCAATATTCGCAGCGGAAATAACAGTTCATTAGAAGAGTTAAGCAGAGAATCAAGTCTACTATCTTCTATGATTTAAAAGTCCATCATCAATATTTTATCCCTGTAACATCAATCAATATACATCTCGAATCAAATATTCATCTTTGCACTACAGGCCAAAGATATTCATTTGTATCATCAGTGGTCATATTCATCTCAACACCTGTCATCTTTGCACTACAGGCCAAAGATATTCATCAGGTAATCATTCATCTTTGCTCTACAGGCCAAAGATATTCATCAAGTAATCATTCATGTTTGCTCTACAGGCCAAAGATATTCATCAAGTAATCATTCATCTTTGCTCTACAGGCCAAAGATATTCAGTTACATCACCTTTTAGAACTGAGAGTGATGAAAAATATTTTAAAAAAACGAATCCAGTGAGATAAAAGACAAAGACTAAGGATTCGTATTTTAGTATATCCAATTCAAAAATACCTCGTAATAATCAATTATGGAGCAAAATTCAAGAATAGAGCTCAAAACTTGGATACAATCAAAGATAGTAACCTTAACAGACAATTTAGACAAATAGAAGAAAAATAAATTTTCCCGTGAATAGTGCCGTATACGTGAATAGTGCCGTATACGTGAATAGTAACCCCGACGGAAAAAGTAAGAATTTCAACATAAAATCCATGACAATATTTTTGTATAATGATATTGAGAAGAATAACATCATTTACGAAAGAAATAACATCTCTTACCTCAAAAGAACAGTATCTCTGACTGGAATATCGGATATGATACCGACGGAAGCTTGCACTGAATAGTAATACTCAAAGTATTGAAATACTCACAAAAATACGCTCGATATTATAGAGAGAGAAAACTTATGATTCTGGTGTGATTTTCAATTCTAACCTAAGCACCCTATTTATAGGAAAAGCTTAGGATGCCAAAGGAGACTAAAATAATAAAATAATATTATTTTTTTAAAAATTCCGCCGCCGGCTGCTATCCAAACTCAGAATTTTTTTCAACAAAAGGTGGGTCCTACCCATTAAATAATATTTATTTTCTGAAACTTCAATAATTCACAATAAATAGCCCCTTTGTCAGAAAAATACAAATTCTATGTCCTTCCATAGGAAATTTAATTCTCTACAACTTTGCAGCAGGAAGTTTTTCCAAATTCCAAACATAAATTATCCGAAATCCATAAACAGATGATTTCTCACACCAAAATATTGATAAAAACTCACCAGCGCCAATTCCTTCTTTAATATCCACAAAATAAATATTTCCTTATCATATAAATCAATAATTAATTATTCACAAATAATATTATAGAACTACAATATTAACAACCAGGTCGTTCCCAGGACAGAGGGGGCCTTCCGATAAGGACTTCTCCTTACTGGCGCGCAATTAAATAACCCCTCCTAGACAGAACTTCCTTAGACATTGTCAATAATGTTATCTAATAATATTATTCAAATAATATGAATTATTGAGTTGATAACGTGAAATACTGTGCAACGACAATTATTGAATCAATACTACAAAATATCAACTGTAGCTATTATTGAATCAATCATAAAAAATAGCAACGTGGCAATTATTGAGTCAATAAAATATCAATGCAGCAATTATTGAGTCAATAATATAAAATATCAACGTAGCAATTATTGAGTCAATAATATAAAATATTGAACAGTAATTACTGTAACAATAATTGAGTAATGGCTTCTCACGTAAGACTCAATAATTCAAAATACTGTGCAATACCGTGTGCTACTATGCAACACCGTGTATCACTGTATTTTAACCACCGGGTATTTCAACAGTACTAACGGTAATAACCACGCCGTTATTTTGTAAAAAAGTTATTTCTGTCGCTTTCTATATCCGACAATTATTCCGTTGTGGGGCCCACAAATAGTTGCGCCGTCGTACGAATATTCCCCGATAACAAGAATATTCCACGACCAAACGAATATTCCCCGACAACAAGAATATTTTATAACCACTTGCTCATTTTAAAAATATTTGCACATTTCACCCATAACTTTTATATTTATCAAATCAACACCTTACTATTTCGAAATAATATATAAAGAAAATTAAACCTTTATTCATAAAAGTTGGGTTCTTACAGTGATGCATTACTAGATGCCGCTCACTGTTTATAATTTTATAATATGATTTTAAAATTATTGCCAACATAATAATAACCTATAGGGTCACACACTTAGAACGTAATTAAAAGGGAATTAATTTAAATTGTATGAATTTAAATATATCAATATGATTGATAGTATTTAAATTATGAATTTAAATTAATAGGATAATTTGTATATATATATATATATTAATTAAGTAAGACTTAATTAAGATATAATATATATATATATATAAATTCGAATTTTATATTTCTAATTGGATTAGGTTTTGGTTAATTCCTTTAACTGCTATATATATGATATATCAGCCGTTTAGGGTATCATCGATATCAAAACCCTAGCCGCTCTTAGAGAGAGACTAGAGAGAAAATTTTTGAAAAGTCCAGATCCTTGGCGGCTAGTACCGCAGCTTTTCTTGCTGCAGATCGTGTGACGATTCGCGGGACGTTCGTGTGGATACCGTAGAGGCGCAGTTCCGTTGGATTGCGTTGAGGATTCGAAGCAGTTCCAGAATCTCCATCGTCTCCTTTCAGGCTTGAATAATCAGTAAAACATATCTTAACCTCCGAATTAATATGTTTTCGCATGGATCCTGTTTTAGGGTTTCGAAAATTTTTAATTTTCGCTGCATTTATGTGCCGAAAACCCTACAACTATTTAAGCCATAAAGTATTCGATTTGCGGGTATAAATCCCACTTATCAGTCCTAACTCTTTAAACTGCTTGGCAGTGACAAGCCGCGAGTTGTTATTTCCACCTGTATTATGAACACGAGTCTCCCTCGTCTGGTTTTGCATGAACTGCAAAAAGCTTCTAAACATCCCGTCATTTATCATTTATTCGGTAGGAATGTTTACAGGAGGAATATAGCTTTCCTGTTGCACGTTCTCCTCATTGGTGATTAAAGGTGTCTCAACGGTCTCATTCACTTCATTGTTTAGATTTTCAGCTGCCATTCTCAAATACTGCCACAAAACAAGGGTTAATCAAACAAATTAACAAATCACATATTAACCCTATATTCCAACTGACCAATTAAATAACAATTAAGCTTAGGTAAGACACACTAGCGAAGGTTTTACTCGTCTCTCCACTCCTAGTTCTTATTCCCAGATCTCCGCCAGAGATCATATCCCTAATCTCTGATACCAACTGTGACGCCCCCAAAGGTTCAATACTCAATCCATTTTGAGTCGCCAAATACATTCAACAAAATTCAAATATAATCTTTCATATCACACGATCGTGCAAAATACGACCACACAACTGTGAGTGTCAATACAGACATGTAAAAATATTAACATTTAAACTAAGTCCTCATTATATTTATTATCGCACTATTTTAAATAAAAAATAGTGAGGACTTCTACAGCTCTAACTCGGACCATCACTCTATTTTTCGACTAGTACCCGCGATATTTTTATTTCCTGAAAAGAATAATGGAAGAAAATGGTGAGCTCAACTAGCCCAGTAAAGAATATTATGACTAAGATAATGAAAAACAAATTATCGTTAGCCTTCAATAAATCAGATAAAATATTATGGACAACAAATTTTAGATCAATATTCGCAGCGGAAATAACAATTCATTAGAAGAGTTAAGTTGAGAATAATGTCTACTATCTTCTTTGATTTAAAAGTTCATCATCAATATTTTATCCCTGTAACATCAATCAATATATATCTCGAATCAAATATTCATCTTTGCACTACGGGCCAAAGATATTTATTTGTATCATCAGTTGGTCATGTTCATCTCAATACCTGTCCATCTTTGCACTACGGGCCAAAGATATTCATAGGTAATCATTCATCTTTGCACTACAGGCAAAAGATATTCATCACGTAATTATTCATCTTTGCACTACAGACCAAAGATATTTAGTTATATTACCATTTAGAACTGAGGATGTTGAAAAATAATACGAATAATGGATCCAGTGAGATAAAGGACAAATATTAGAGAATTTATCCAGAGTTCAAGAATGAAGATCAAAACCTGGATCCAATCAAAGATGATTTGGAAGAAAAAAGAATTTTTTTTACCGTGAATAATACCCCGTGAATAGTAACTCGTGAATAGTAACTCAACATTAAAAAATAAAAATTTTACAAGAAAGTTCAGACCAATATTTCAGTGAAATATTATTAGATGAAGTGCAAAACTCAAGTAATATCTGATCATTTCAGGAATTATAGAAGCAATACTTACCGTAGTAAGTTTAGAGTTAGGAATCTGAAATAAAACAATATACGAAACTGCAATTGAATTTTCACCCGTTTGGCGGTAGTCCGCTCAGACAGATTATTTCTACAATTTAATAACAACTGAATACGAAGGGTTATTCACCAGGCATGCGGTAGTCCGCGTAGACAGTTTATTCCCACAGAATAATAAAGAATAGAATAACAATTGGATTTCACCATGCATGCGGTAGTCCGAGCATGCGGTAGTCCGCGTAGACAGATTATTCCAACAGAAAGAATGGAATAACAACCCTTACGAGTATTGAAAAAAAAATAACTCTCTTTATGAATACGAAAGAAATAATAACCCTTACCTTAAAAATTTGGAGACTGCACTAGTGTAATAGCTAAATACTCTTCTTCTTTCTCTCTTATTCTCTCTATACTTTCTCTCTCTATAGCTTTAGTGAATTGGTGAGAAATAATTAAGAAATGAGCTTCTATTTATAGACTCGGCAGGGTAAGGGTAAAATAATCTTTTCGTTATAATTTATGACATCATCGCTTACATCATCGATCCTATGACATCATTACTTATCTCATCGCTCCGATGACATCCTTGCTTACCTCATCGCTCTGATGACATCATTGTTTGAATTATAAGAGTTCAAATTTAATTTGCACTCTTCCACCTCGTTTAACTTTTATACCATGAATTTACTATAATAATGTTACCATTCTAATTATAAAAATCATACTATTATATAATCATATCATACTACTATAATGTAATATTATAATAACATATTTGAATGAATTATTTTATCAGAAAAGATAAAATACCAACTTTCAACCAATGTCATACGCTAAAAATTCCTCCGTTAAAAAATTCACATTGAATAAATATTTTCTTATCATATATATCAAAAATTAATTATTCACAAATAATATTACAGAACTACAATATTGACAACCAGGTCGTTCCCAGAAAAAGAGGGGGCCTTCCGATAAGGATTTCTCCTTACTGGCGCGCAATTAATCAACCTCTTTTCTAGACAGAACTTTCTTAGACATTGCCAATAATGCTATCTAATAATATTATTCAAATAATATGAATTATTGATTTGATAATTTAAAATACTGTGCAATGATAATGATTGAATCACTAATATAAAATAGCAAAGTTGCACTAATTGATATAAAATATCAACGTAGCAAATATTGAACCAATAAAATATTATGCAATTATTGAATCAATAATATAAAATATTGAACAGTAATTACTGTAACAATAATTGAGTAAGTGCCTTCCTACGTAAGAATTAATAATTCGAAATGCTGTGCAATACCGTGTGCTACCAAGCAACACCGCGTATTACTATATTTTAACCACCATGTATTTTAACAGTACTAACGGTAATAGTTTTGCCGTTATTTTTATAAAAAGGTTATTTCTGTCGTTTTTTTATATTCGACATTCATTTCGTTGTGGGATCCACCAATGACTGCGCTGTCGTACGAATATTCTCCGACAAAAAGAATATTCCTCGACCAAACGAATATTCTCCGACACAACGAATATTTTATAACTACTTGCTTACTTTATAAACTTTGCACATTTCACCCATAACTTATCACATTTATTAAATCAATACCTTACTATTTCAAAATAATATATAATAAAAATTAAATTTTATTCATAAAATTTGGGGTCTTACATTAGCGTTGAGATATTGTGCACAGTGTGGTACTAATGGTTGATCCCCCTAAGTACGAGAAGTAGAGTCCATAGTCTTATGACTGTTAAAGGTTTAAAGCTTAAACACTTTACAACCTAGGACATAGTTCAAGATCTTATGACCCTCAGATGTTCTTTTGATTTCTGTTATTCATTCTTGAGTCAAGAATTGAGTTTCTTTATTCAGATGTCTTTGATTCACTCGCATGTTATTATGTTATTGTCATATTATTATACTTGTGGGCAATCGTGCTCACTCTTACGTAATAATAACATTGCAGTTAAGAACGAAAGGTCCGAAGAGCCTTCTACTAGTTAAGGCAAGGGTAAGGTCAACAAGTGATGAAGACTTGTTGTTTATTTGATATGTTATTGTTTAAGTTTTATGTTAAAGTTGTGTAAGATTATTTATTTGTTTATGTTTCGCACAGATGTTTAAGGTTAGTATGACCTGAGATTGTATTTATTATTCAGATGTTGTAACCCTATAAGGGAAATATTATTTCTATTTATTAGATGGCTTACATTTATTATGGGTAGATAGATAGATGATATTTGTACAGTGAACATCAAATTTTGTGAAATTGGTGTCACAATGAATGTCACCTAATTTTCAATGAAATTTTTCTATAAAATTAGATGGGGTTAGTATTGAAAAAATAATGTTTTTTTATTAAAAAAGTATTAAAATAAAAAGAGAAATAATAATTTTAAAATTTAAAAAAATAAGACAAATAAATTTGGACGAATCTATTAATATTTAATCTTATTTTAGAACCAAATTTATGGAGTATATGTTTGACAAAAATATAAAAATAAAGCAAAACATATATGGAGCATATTATAATGGAGAAAAACCAAATTCCAATAACAAATACCAAACGAGGGGAGGGGCCGCCAAAAGCCAGCCAGCCAGCCAGCCAGGTCGGAGAAAAGCCTTTCTTTCTCATTCACAACTCATCAGAGAAGAAGAGGGACGAATTGTAACAACTCATTTTCTGCGCGCACCAAAAAAATCCCCATTTTCTGCACTTGTATTTCAGTTCAAGGAGACTAGAGAGAGAGAGATAAAGGTTTGTGTAGAGAGAGAAAGTCAAGAGCGCGATCTCAGCGGCAACGGTCTACTGAGAGAGAAAATAGGACAAAGAGAGAGATGGGCACTCTTCAGACTTGGAGAAAGGCCTATGGCGCTCTCAAAGACCAGACCAAAGTCGGCCTTGCCCATGTTAATAGCGATTTCAAGGTCTCTCTTTTTTCCATATATATTTAATTTATATGCCTTATTCTTGTCTTAGGGTATTTTTTACTGATTCGATTTGATTTTGGGTGTCTATAATTAGGATGTGGATGTTGCGATCGTTAAAGCTACGAATCATGTTGAGTGCCCACCCAAAGAACGACACCTCAGAAGTGAGATATTTTTCTATTTGCAGATTCGATTGTTTTTATACTTATTTATCCGTTTTTCTAATTTTGGCTTCTTGATATTGTGTGTGGTTCTTGCAGAAATTTTGATTTCCACATCCGCAATTCGGCCTCGATCTGATGTTTCATACTGCTTACATGCACTTGCTAGGCGATTAGCTAAGACCCATAATTGGACGGTATGGTTTTTGGGATTCTGTTGTGATTTGGATTTCATGTTTTGCTCCTGTTATTTTATAATGATAAATTATTTGGGTTTTCCAATTTCATGTTTTTGTTTGGATTATGGATTCATAGAGTAAGGTTCAATCTGATTAAATTGTGATATGAGATTCAGCATTACAGTCTAGTTTCTTCTTGTGTAGGAATTCTTTAAAAATAAATAAAGTAAATATAGTGTATACTTTATTGCACCTTCGATCTTGTGTTTGGAAAATAAGTTATTATTAGGACTGAGAAGTGAGAAACTAGTGTATCATATCAGGTGCTTTGTTTATTTTATGTACTATGCACTGCACTTAAGAATTATTATATTTTTATTTGACACTCGTCAACAAAAAAATATTTTATTCTATACATTTTTGTGCCAAATGGTTTATGTTTTCATTCTATTTTGAATCCTAGTCCTACTGTACAGCTTTGCTCTTTCTGGTTGTGGATTGTTCATCCAACAAAGTGCTATTTTTTAGCCAGTCAATTTTCGTCCTGATATACTCTGGATACCAGTAGTAGTGACCTTAAGAGTCTCTATTAGCACATTCGAGGATGGAAATAGACCAAGCATGTGGAGGATGCCACATCGTGAATCATTAATTATGTTAAATTCCTTGGACTCTGTCCCTCTCTCTTTGCATCATCCCCCAGCCCTTCCCACTGTATAACATAGTAAAAACTAATTCAGTGGTGGGAGATTACACTTTTTATTTTATGAATTTCATCGACCCATTCAACTGTCTGATCATTGCTCAATTTGAATCATGTTTGAATATTTTAGGTTTGTTACTAGAACTACCTAAAAAACATAATAATTTACATTTGAATGTTGTATCTTTTAGTTAAAAAATGATATATGATCATTGCTCATTTTTGAATCATGTTTGAAAATTTTAGGTTTTGTTACTGGAACTACCTAAAATACATAATAATTTACATTTGAATGCCGTTTCGTTAAAAGCACCAAAAGGGGTTTTGCCTTGGCAATTTACTGGTCGAACTGCTGGTTAAGTTGGAGTTCTGAAAATTTCTGCTATACTAAAACATTTGAACATCATATGACGGAATTCACTTGCAGATCTATGTAATCTTTAATCCTGAACAACCTGAAAATTTTACAACAACGCACTCCACACTTATCAAAAAAATAAAAATAAATAAGTATGTTGGCCTTTGTTAGTTTGTTCATTCTATGTAATCTTGAAGGTTTGATTTTTGGGGATATGCAGCCTGGATGTTGTGATAACTTATGTACTTCTTATTTTAAGAAACCTACCTGCCCTGCAAAGAATGTGGGGTTGTATTCATTGTTGAAAATATAATAAACAAGTATATGAAAATGTAAGATCTATAAGACTTTAATAAATTGTTTGGGCACGTCTTTAAAACTGTATTGATGAACACCCCCATAAAATTGAAGCGTTCTTTAGTACCGTATTATATCTTGTAACTTAAAGAAGCTAGTTGTGTAATGTTTGGTGCAGCTTGTAATAAGCCATAAATATAATCAGATAATTGCTTAAAGCATGCGTAATCGACAAGTTGCTCAGAGGGTGATTATCAGATATAGCTTCTGCAGTCATTTGATAAATATTCTGAACTTTCATTAATACCTTTAATGAATTTATTAAAAATCAATATACCCGTATAATCTGATTGTCAAAATCAAAATTTGATGATCTCCAATGGCACCAAATGGGGCCTAAATAATATTATGCAGCAGTAGTACTTGCATTATGAAATAGATATGTAAACTTGGATGTGAGGTGTCTTATATTCTTACATGTGTTGCTGATCTTTTCACCGCAAATAATCATGCACTTTTTGGTATGTCTTTCTTAACAGGTGGCCTTGAAAACACTTATAGTTATACATAGGGCCCTGAGGGAGGGAGATCCCACTTTTAGGGAAGAACTACTGAATTTCCAACAGAGGGGACATATTCTCCAATTGTCCAACTTCAAGGATGATTCTAGCCCAATTGGTTAATACTGATACAACATTCTTATGTTTCATTGACCTCAGCTTTATTCCTGTATCCTTGGCGAGAGACGTTTAATGAATTAACTGATGAATGATTTTCGTCTTTTTCTAGCTTGGGATTGCTCTGCTTGGGTACGTACATATGGACTGTTCTTGGAAGAACGACTTGAATGCTTTAGGATTTTAAAGTATGATATTGAAGCAGAGCGTCTTCCTAAAGCTGCCCAAGGGCAAGAGAAGGTATGCATAAAATTAAATGCCATACTTTGTTTACTGTCAAGCAAAATTTGGGATGGGACAATATTTGAGAGATTTTCTCAAGTTGAATGATAGTGAAGATAAAATAGAGAGAACAAGTTACTAGATTCATTATCATGTAGTATATTGATTGGGATTGACTTTTTCCCCCTACTATAATGTTGAAAGGGAAATGTTTAGTTTGCCTTTGACTCCCACCAGAAAGATCGTGTTTTTTTCAAGACATTTCTCAATCATCTTCTACTTCTTTTTTCAGGGTTACAGCAGAACTAGGGAGCTGGACAGTGAAGAATTGTTGGAGCAGTTGCCTGCTTTGCAACAACTGTTGTATCGTCTTATTGGATGTCGGGTACTTTCTTGTGAAACTTAATGAATTCTCTTTTCAGCAACCTCTTAGCATATAATTCTCATATTCCAGATATATCCTGTCTATTCTCATGGAGATTTCTGATTTGTTTTTCGATTAAATTGTGGAATAAATATGGATGTAAATAAATATTAATGTTACATTGTGACTTTGCAGCCTGAAGGAGCAGCTCTCAGCAATTACGTAATACAATATGCGCTGGCTCTGGTTTGTGAAATAAAATGAATTATTTTTTCAAGTATAAGATGTGTTCCACCTATAGTTATTTATGTAATTAAATGTGAGAATTAGATTGAGTGACATGTCCTGTAAATTTTTATAATCATAATTTTACAACAAAAGGGGAATGGTGAATTGATGATAAGGTTGGGTGGAATAGCTTATGAAAAAATTGGTCCAGAGATAACATTATTTGACATTATCCATATGTTTTATTTTCAGGTACTCAAGGAGAGCTTTAAAATATATTGCGCTATAAATGACGGAATAATAAATCTCATTGATAAGGTGAATTGATTCGACTATTTTTGAAAGATTACTTACTTTAGTAAACGCTGTGATTCATCATTGTTACTTGACCATAATACCCTTTTCTTCCTAATTTCCATTAGTTTTTCGAGATGCCAAGACATGAAGCTATCAAAGCCCTAGATATATATAAAAGAGCTGGCCAGCAGGTGATATATTGCGTTGTGAAATTCACAAATCTCCTTTGCTCATCATTATGTTTAATAAGGTTATATAAGAAGAATATAATCATTAGTGTGAGATGATAATCGTTGCAGGCTTTATTTTCTATAACTATAATCCTTTTCTGCTGCAGGCTGCTACCCTTTCCGATTTTTATGAAGTTTGTAAAGGGCTTGAACTTGCCAGGAACTTCCAGTTTCCTGTTTTGAGAGAGGTAATGATACTGCAAGTGAGTTTGGGTGTTTTAGTTGAATTATACGTGATACTGTTTTGAGTTTTGACACTTTGTTTGCCTTTCTTTCCAGCCTCCACAGTCTTTTCTTTTGACCATGGAAGAGTATATTAGAGAGGCACCAAGGATGGTCACTGTTCCGCGAGAGCCATTGGTCAGTTTTCAATTTGATGTCCCAGCAATATTTAACATGCACAAATAACTTGCTAATTATATTGATCTTTAACTTGTTACAACATTTCTTTGATGTGAACTCTATTTAAATAATTAACATTTATGAATCAGGAATTTCCAGAGAGACTTCAATTGACATATAAACCAGAAGAGGATACTTCACCTTCTGAAGAGACAAAATTATCCAATAATGAACCTAAGCCCATTGTTATGGATATTGTGGTTGTCTCAAATGTTGAGGCCCCTGCCCCTGCTCCTGCTCCCCCTCCAAATAACTTTGATTCTGAAGATCTATTGGTAAACATCTCATATTTATCTTTGTTATTCCTGGTCATCCTTGGAACTGAAACCTACCCAGTTCTTTTTTCTTTTAGTCATTGATTTTTTTTTCTGGTTTGGCTTAGGGATTAAACACTACCATGCCTATTGCATCAGCAATCGAGGAGAGCAATGCTTTAGCTCTGGCGATTGTCCCATCTGGTGATTTTTCCCCTTTTCCTCTTCTGCTCATTTCCAGTTATGGTACTTCATCTTTTTCAGTTGCAAGGTACCTTCTACTAATTAAATATTTGATATGTAATACGTGCAGGTACTTCATCAGCTCCTCTGCAAGCAAGAGATCTGGATCCTACTGGATGGGAGCTTGCCTTGGTCAACACTCCCGGAAGCGACATTTCTTCAGTTCAGGACAGGCAACTGGTAGGCCTCCCATATGCTCTTTTATTTTTCCCCATTCATTATTTTCATTTTTTGCTCGCAAGGTAACAAGAAATTGAGTTTTTAGTCTGTTTACCATGTAAATTCTTAAGTATTTGTGCTGTTAATTATCTTAATGCCTTATAGATGTCATGCCAAGACTATATTCCTGTGCTACATATTTTGTGTATAGATGCATATCATGCCACTAATGCTAGAACCCGCATATGACTCCTCTCAATCACTTGTCTTCATTTCCCTTAACTCAATTAATACAATCAATTTTTTGTATAGATTATCAAAATGTGTTATTGATTAATAATAATGATATGATTAATTGTAAAAAAAATATTTCAATGATTAAAATCTTTTGCCGATAAAATTTTAAATTATTTCATAGCTGTGTAAAATATTTTATAAATTACAGATGATTATATATTTGTATTTTTTTTAACTTATCAAAATAGAAGTGTTGTCTGATTACCCTATTTCAATAGAGTGATGAACTTAATGTCATAAATTAAGCATAAGCTTTTGATTTCAAATTGAATTTTAATGGCAAGAAACAAATTTTTATTGAAATGTGGTAAATCAAGATGAGTTATATTTCTAAATTCCATGAGAACAACATTATCCACTCGTATGGGCAAACTATCTTTAACATGTCTGAGTCACTGCAGCATTTTTGTGAGTTTCCAATGGATTTAGCTTAGCACCTTGGCTTCTTTCTCTCTAAAACACAAAAATTTGAAGGACACACTTTGGGTGTTTTAATTTTTGGGAACATTTTTAAAAAATAGACCTGGATAATTCTCGGGGGGGGGGGGGGGGGGCGGGGGGGGGGGGTGATCATTGGTAACATGTAGACATGCTTTTTAATGTTGAGGAGTTATATACCGTCTTTAAAGTTGAGAAGATTTTGTTGGCAAAAATTGTAATTACTGGTTTATGAGGTTTTTGTGTTGCATACAACTTTTTTTATCCAGTAGTACTAATATAGTTAAGGTTGTACTACAATCATTCTTATCCTTCATAATATTTAAGTGGCTGCCTCAGTGTTGTTCCATCGTTCTTAGGCTTGTTTCTCGGTGCATTTTGCTAATGCATTTGGAAGCACTTTGTAAAGTTTTGGATTTAGCTTTCTTGTGGGATATGTAATTCATTTGGCTTTCAACATATATGTTGGTGTCCAAGAAAAGGAGCGGGGGTTGCTTTTAGATAGTACAAACCCTTAAAAATGTTAATATGGGAACCAGACTGACAAAAGGGTAAACCATTAATGTTTATGCTGTAGAGGGCAAATAAAAGGAATGCAAATATTTATTTAAAGGTAGCTATCTAGATAATTTATATTATCGAGTACAATTTTCATTCTCAGGGTTTATGTAATTGGACATGATGTCTTCTGATTATATAATTTATATTAAGAAGCATTTCCATTTTCAACTTTTCCTTAGGTGTAGGATTGTGCTTAATTAGGCTGTATACCTCTTTTGAATAAAATTGCGTCCCGTCATTCTAAATTGAGAGGGTGATTAGCAGTGATGATGCATCCTAAAGGCATGAATACATTCTGCTGGTCAGTAGCCAATATGATCTATTCTTAGTTGAAGTTTCTTCAAAAAGGATAATTTCTCTGGATTAGAATGTTGTCATGTTCTTGCACAGATCGCTGAATGCTTTCACAATTTTTATTATGGGCAAAGTTGGCTTATTTATGAAGTTACTACTTCCACCTCTATTATTCTTGTAATTTTTATTCCTATCTGCTATACGGCTGCTATTATTATCGAGTATAATTTTGTAAAAGTTGGAAAGTAGGGGACACTGAGAGCCTACTGTATTTAGTTGTCATTAATCTTCAGTAGAGTTGCTGACAAATCATGAACATCACTTCGGTGATTGTTTCCTTTCCACTTGTTTATCAATTGAATGCCAGGCTGGTGGATTGGATTCTCTCACTCTGAATAGTTTGTATGATGATGGAGCTTATAGAGCTTCCCAGCAGCCAGTGTATGGAGCGCCAGCCCCCAACCCATTTGAAGTGCCGAGATCCATTTGCATTATCAAACCATATAGCTTCCCCTCCATCGGTTCAAATGATGTCAGCGGCTCAATATCAAGCAAACCCGTTCGGCCCTTACCAACATCCTTTCTATTCACAGCCTCAGCAGCAACAACATATGACGATGGGTCCACAAAATCCTTTTGTTGATGCAGCGTTTGGAGCTTTTCCTGTCAACAATGGCGCTCACCCACAAACAACTAATCCATTTGGAAGCACGGGCCTGCTATGATGTTGTTTGAACATATATACCTTGGCTTAGTTGATCTTGATGTACTTGAATGTGAGTGAAGAAGCTGGTTGCAGTGTGGGTTTGTGTATACCATCCTCCGCATTATAACAGATTATTTTTGCAGCTTGAGCTATGTTTGGTTTTAATTGTAGAAGTAATTAATTACACGAAGATGCAACGCGGTTCCTTTGGTTATGATGGTCATTCTTTATTAAACTTTGGTGGCTGTGAATAAAAAATGCCTTGTGATATTTATGTGCGGTGGTTAAAGTAGACGTGTCGTCTATTTCTAGCTTAGTTTGGAATCTATAGACCATAATTAAGGCAGGCAGGTCTATAAGATGGGAGTAAAATATTAACCAAAGACTTGAACCACCTTGATATCCTTGTTGGGGGGGTATAGTTCATTCTTGTATCGCCAGGTGCGGGGGCTTTATCTTCTGAAATCTCGATGTATGTATCTCCTCCTACAAATGCATGCCGTGAGTTGGGAAGTTTGGTTGGGGTGAAATTTGCATTATAACTTCTTCTTAGGCCCCAGCCCCTCAGCCCCCCACCCCCAAGCAATAAAGAATTTTAAGGACATGCCCGATTGCCCTCCATCTATCCTCGTGCGTGTCCAAAACTTATGCCGCCACTATAATTGTTTTTTCCGGTGGGCTAAAGCTTAAGCAGGTTAACAGACAGATAAATCTACCATAGAATAGAATCACTTTTTGTTATCTTATTATTATAAATTCAAACCATAATTAACGCTTGAAAATATAAAGATGATGTACTCTAAAAAGTGTATAATATAAAAATTGCATTTCATGTACACTGAATTCGGACAATTTGGGGTGTGTCGGCATGTCACGGTAAACTATTTGGGTTTTTACCTTTTCTAAGTTCTATGTTTATTTACAGTTTTACATACATACATATGACCGACTCTGAGTCTCACATCACACTAAAGAAGAGAAAATAAAATGTCACACTACCACTCGTGCAAGTTTTATTAATAAATTTGAAAAGTAAATCAACAAAATTCTTTATTTCCATGTAAAAATAAAATAAATATGGCAGGCATTTTATATTTATCAATTTCCACTACCGTAAAATGTATTTATAAAATTTCCTATAAAATTATACACATTCTCCGTTTCAAATGTATTTTAATTTTTTATCTTTATTTTTACTCTCATTATCTCCTTTTTTTAATTATTATTATTATTTACTTGTACGCATATCAAACGACTAGTATTGTAATATTAATAACCAAACAAAAAGAAGAAGAAAAATGATGAGGTCCAGCATCTAGCATCCTTAATGGGCCCCCACGACTTACTTTGTGTGTGGTCCACCAACTCGTTTTTGATGCCCATGAAGAAAAACACAGTGGAGAGCGGGCATAAAGGATTGAAAAATCAAAAGGGGTTTGGATCCAAAGATCGATATTACTACCTCTTTAAAATTATTTTAATCCAAAACAAGAATTATAACTAAGTAGTATAAAATTTTCAGCTAACCAAATAAACTACCATTTTACATTAAATTATTGAATATATTTAATGGTTACTTAATATTCTGTCAAAAAAAAAAAAACCCAACCAGGAATAAAATAATTCAAAAGAAACATTCTTATTTTCTGATTATTTCATTCTATTTCTAAAATCTCAAGTCTTCTTTGGCTGTCTCCTTCCAAACTGCTGTCCATTCTTATTAGTCTTCATTAACCCACTTCCAAATCTACTTCTTCTTCTCTCTCAACTTGCTTCCATTTCCATATTGATTCTTCCTTCAGTTTTCTCTCGCCTCTCTCTTGTATATACTAAAACCAGAGCATCAAACATGGCAGCTAATAAATTTGCAACCATGTTGTATAAAAACACAAACAAAATCACACTTATTCTTGTTTATGCACTTCTTGAATGGACTCTGATAATTCTCCTCCTCCTCAATTCTCTCTTTTCTTATCTGATCCTCAAATTTGCCGATTGCTTTGGCCTAAAATCACCCTGTCTTTGGTGTTCTCGTATTGATCACTTTTTTGAACCGGGAAAAGGCAAGAATTTTCACAGAGATCTTCTCTGCGAAGCCCATGCTACAGAGATTTCCAAACTGGGTTATTGTTCAAATCATCAAAAGTTAGCTGCGTATCAATATATGTGTGAGGATTGCTCGTCCTCGAGGCCGGATATTCGCGGGGTTTCCAAGAATTTAGCTTTCTTTCCATGGGTGAAAGAAATTGGAATGATTCGTAATGATGAAGATAAGGCGGTTGAGAATGGTGAGGTGTGTTTGAATTGCTCTTGCTGTGGTGTGAGCTTGGAGAAGCAAATTTACTCTCCCTATGTTCTGATCAATCCGTCTAATTGGGATTACTTCAAGTATACCCAAAAGGAAAACTTGATTACAGAGGAAGGAGAAAATGATCGACTTGGTATCGAAGATGATAATTCAGATCACACCGGATCAGATTTCATGATTGATCTTGAATTTGAAAGCAAGAGTGAGAAGCAGTTGATTTCTAATGTTAATGGAGGAGCAGAGGAGGCAGAGGATGATTCCTCTGTCTCTATGCCTAAATTTGGATTGAATGAATTGGAAGGTAATGAGGAAGATAAAGAAGAAATGCTTTTGGAAGGAGAGAGAGAATTCATTAAGGAGGAAAATTTAAGCATGAAAATGAAAGATCTAATTTCTGATGAGACTGTGATTCAAGATTGTAGCAAGGAAGATGCATCTTTTGAAATTCATCCTCAGCATCTGGAGTTCTTTATTGACTGCAGTGGTCAGCAATTGGTTCCGGTCGAATCGGTAGGTTCAACAACTGAAGAAGATGAAATCCAGTACAGGGTTGAGGAAAATCAGGAAAATAGTGATCATCACGAAGCCCATTTGGGTTCTGAATCAAATACTGTGGCTCAAGTTCAAAATTTTATGGAGAACAGGTGCTGTATCGGGGAGGAAGATGCAGTAGTTTCTGTCCAGGATAATATGGAGGAAACGAAGTTTGCATTGTTTGAATCCATGGAAATGGAAGAGACTGAAAATTCTCTGGTTTTTCATGCAAAAGAATGTGATTTAGTATATGAACAAGTTGCTGTTGCTCGAGCAGCCCAAACCCCATCTGTGGAAATCCATGATATTCATGACATTGCAGCTCCTACAGGTAATTCGGACTTAATGTTATTTTTTGATTGATATTTCTTTTTGTCTGTCTTGAGCCAATTATAAATTGTTGTACATTATTCAATATTATGCAGTCTCTGATGAAGAACCTCAAGTGCAAAATAATAAAACTGAATCCGAGTTCTCAATTGAGACAGAAACTGCTGTACTAGATGTGGAAGATAGAGACTTAGATGTTCCAACTGGTAACTAGACTTGAACATTTAAGTAATAATCTATTTGTTCTTTCATTTTTGAAGTTATATAACATTTTTTATATTAATGTTGCAATATAAACAGCCAATGAAGAAGTGTCTCAAACTATAATTAGTGAAACCGAAGCAGGGGTCTCAATAGGGACAGAGATTCCTGATCTAAATTTAACAGATGAGGGTCATGCTCAGGTCATTGTTTGTTCACATGAAGATCCTTCCACAAGTTATACTAATTTTCATGAAAATCATGAACATGGTAAGGTTGGAATGTTGTTATATATGTACTTTAAAAAATATATTATGGTTCTTGTCTTTGCAATAACTGATAAATTATGTGTTTCAACTTTTCCTTTTCTTGAATGTTAGGTTCTGAGAGAAAATCCCAAGAAGAAACAGTTGAATTCAAGACCTTATCGATTGAGTTAAGTGACCACAAGATAAACAATCAATTGTCGATAAGTTCATATGTTAATGGGATTGAGGAAGAGAAAATGTCTGATACACCCACCTCATCAGACAGTTTTCATCATTTACACAAGAAATTGCTACT